>CM021101.1:233721888-233869740 GCA_007115665.2 Sequoiadendron giganteum | reverse complement strand
CATTTCTACTTTCTTCATTTCCGCATTTTTACGAGTAACTATCTTAGTCAAGCAGTATGGAATCTAATGTTGTTATAGTGCCCTTAACACCCTTCAATTATCATGATTGGAAGGTGAAAGTAATTCTTGTGCTTAAGAACAAAGGTTCATATAGGGTTACTATGGGAACAGAGAAAGAACCTAATGCAGCTAAAGACAAAGAAAAGTTTTTTAATAAGTGTGATCAAGCATTTGGCTTTCTATGCCTAAATTTATCTCCTGATTTGTTGTTCCATGTTGAGAACTTGAAAACACCCAACCAAGTTTGGGAAGGTCTTGACAAACTATTTGGGAAAATAGATGAACTTAGAAGCCATGAGTTGGAAAATCAACTCTTAGGTCTTAGTCCTAGGAATTTTTCAACTTTACAAGACTTTTTTACTAAGGTTAAATCCTTGAAGTTGCACTTAAAAGATTGTGGAATTGACAAGAAAGAGGATCAATTAATCCTTTATGTAGTTTCCAATTTAGGTCCAGAATTTTATGTGTTTGTATCAACTTTCTACTCTACTAAAAGGGCTCTTGGAGCCTCATGGTCAATGCCCACACTTGATAACTTTATTGCTGACCTCACAAGGGAGCAAGAAAAGTTGATTCAAATGGGTACTTTGAAGTCTACTAAACCTCAAGCCCTACTTGTAGGGAATGAAACACATCAAACTTCAAAAGGGGAGAAGAAGAAAACTAAAAAGGACAAGGAAGTTAAGAAAGAAAGCAAAATTGAAAACTCCAAAAAGGACTCTCAAGGTAAAAAGAGAGTTACATGCACCTTTTGTAAAAATCTTGGACATGATGAACATCACTGCATGAAGAAAAAGATTGAAGTTCTACAACAAATTCTCAAAAAGAATAATATAGGGCTACCTGATTCTATCAAGGCATCTTCATCAAATCAAGATAATATTAAGGACAAAGAAAAATCAAAGGGAAAAGCCTTAGTTGCTAAAGCATCTTTATCTCCATCATGGATTCTTGACTCTGGTGCTTCACACCATATGGGTTCTTCATAGGTTATCTTTGCATCCTTAGAACCATCAAGTATGTCCACAATCACCTTAGGTGATGATACTCCAGCATTGTTTAAAGGGAGAGGGTCTGTTGAAGTTGAAGGAGGAACATTTGCCAATGTTCTAAGTGTACCTTCACTCTCAACTAATCTCCTTTCAGTGTATCAAATAACTCATTTAGGGAAGGGCATGAGAGTATAGTTCTCTCCAGATTCAGTTGAGATAAGACAATTACAAAGCAACAATTTGGTAGCAATAGGAGAGGCAAATCACCAATCCAGATTATATGCCTTCTCCAATTTTTCCATAGATATTTCACCAACAACACTACTAACTCATTCAGATGAAGTTAGCAAACTATGGCATGAGCGGTTTGGCCATCTTAACTACCGCTATCTTGAACAACTATGTCAACAAAATATGGTTAAGGGATTACCTAAGGTTAAATTTTCTAAAGGTCTTTGTGAAGGTTGTGCACTTGGCAAGCATTCAGAAGCAAAATTTGACAAAGGTAAATCAAGGAGGGAAACACAATTTTTAGACCTTGTACATAGTGATGTTTTAGGGGCTTTTCCCCATCCATCTTTTACAAAGGCTAGATATGTTCTTACCTTCATTGATGATTTTTCACATTTAACATGGGTCTACTTTCTTAGGAAAAAATCAGAAGTGTTTGAGTCTTTTCAAGATTTCAAATCTCTTGTTGAAAAACAATCAGGGAAAGTCATCAAGGTTCTTCGAACGGTTAATGGGAGAGAATATGTCAACAATATTTTTGAGCAGTTTTGTATATCAGAGGGGATAGATTTGCGGCACACAGTTCCTTATACCCCACAACAAAATGGTGTTGTAGAATGAAAAAATAGATCTTTAAAAGAGATGGCTAATTGTATGATTCACTCTAAGGGCCTCACACCATCATATTGGGCAAAAGCAATCAACTATGCATGTTACATATAGAATAGAGTTCCACATAAGGCCTTAAAGGGAATCACTCCCTTTGAAGCTTGGAAAGGATGGAAACCTACAGTTGATCATTTCAAAAATTTTGGCTCTCAAGCCATGGCACACATTCCAAAAGAGCAATGCAAGGCTATGGATCCTGAATCCAAACCTTGCATCTTTGTGGGATATCCAAATGGTGTAAAAGGCTATTGCCTACTCCACCCTACCACACATGAGTTGTTTATTGAGAGAAATGTTAAGTTTCAAGAAACATCTCTTGAAACTATACTTGACACTTCTCAACATATTGTGGACTCTTCAGATCCTGATTATAGTACTGATGATTCAAATCATTCCCAGCAGATTCCTAGTGTAGTATTTTCTTCTTCTATTTCTCACAGTGATGAAGATTCATCTTCATCTAGTTCAGGGATTGCATTAGAAGTTGATATATCTGCACCAGACTCACCCACATCTTACACTATACATAGAACAGGTACAAGGGTACAAAATTCAGCAAATGATAGACTGATTCAAGTAGATTTTTAGGGGGGGCCACATGCCTTCTTTGCTTCAGTTTTTGATCCACAGACATTGAGAGAGGCATCAGGCATACTAGAGTGGGATATTGCTATGGATGAGGAATATGATTCCTTTATTAGAAATCACACTTGGGATTTGACTTCACTTCCTAAGGGAAGGAAGATAGTTCAATGTAGGTGGATATATCAAACTAAATTTGCAGCAGATGGGTCAGTTGATAAGTACAAAGCATGATTGGTAGCCAAAGGTTTTTCACAAGTTGCAGGCATTGACTATATAAAAACCTTTGCACTAGTTGCTAAGATGACTTCTATTAGACTCACACTTTCTATAGCCACATCACATGGATGGAATGTACATCAAATGGATGTGAAGAGTGCCTTTCTTCATGGAGACTTCAAGGAGGAAATCTACATGGAACAACCACCAGGTTTTGTTCAGGATTCATCCTTAGTTTGTAGACTTAAGAAATCTCTCTATGGCCTTAAACAAGCTCCTAGAGCTTGGTATGCCAAGATGGACTCCTACCTCCTATCTTCAAGTTTTACTAGATGTCATTCTGATCCTAATGTGTATCTACTACGGCATGATGATTCACTTTTAATACTGGTTCTATATGTTGATGATCTTTTGATTACTGGGTGTTCTTCATCTGCCATTACAATAGTGAAGACCTCACTTCAAGATAGATTTGACATGACAAACTTGGGTTTATTGCACTACTTCCTTGGAATTGAGATTTCACAATCAGCTTCAGGGATTACTCTTGCCCAACCCAAGTATACTCTTGATTTACTTGCATGATTTCATATGAATACTTGTAAACCATCTTTGACTCCCTTTCTTTTTGGAGTTAAGCTTGAGACTTCATGTACTACACCATTGGTTGATGCTACCTTGTATAGACAACTTGTTAGTAGTCTTATATACTTGACTCATACCAGGCCAAACATTGCCTATGTTGTAGGAATGGTTTCGAGATTCGTTTAGAAACCTCATGAGCTGCATTGGAAACCAGCTAAGAGGATTCTTCACTATCTTCATGGTACTCTTGGGTTTGGGATTCACTATAGAGTTGGTTCATCACTTGACTTGGTTGGTTATATAGATTCAGGTTGGGCCGGTGACATTGAGCATCGTAAGTCCACTTCTAGTTACATTTTTTTACTTGGTTCTGGTCCTATCAGTTGGTCTAGCAAGAAGTAGAATGCAATTGCTATATCATCCATAGAGGCAGAATTCAGGGGGGCTGTTAATGCAGCTACTGAGGCTATATAGCTTCAAGGCATTCTTTCTGAGTTTGGTACTCCTTTCAAGCAGCCTATAGTCATCTATTGTGATAACCAGAGTACTATTCAGATATGCAGTAATCCAGTTCAACATCAACGAACCAAACACATAGAGATTCATATGCATTATATTCGAGAGTTGTTTCATGGTCAAATAATCGACTTAGTCTTTTGCCAGTCTTCAGAGCAGGTTGCTGACATCTTCACCAAACCCTTCACTGAGAGCAAGTTCATTCATCTATAAGCTCTTCTTGGCGTGTGGTCTATATCAACATCATCATCATCCTTGGGGGGGGCTTTCTAGTTTTTCTCCTCTTCTTCTCTCGTTTTGGAGGATAGTTTTTTCCCACTTGGTTTTCTATCTTACTCTAGTTTTTAGAGAGATTGCATTGTACATGGGTACCTCACCAGGCTACTAGCCGGGACCCATTTTATCCATGTCTACCTAAGTTATGCTTAAGGGGGGGGTGTCAGTGTATTCATTAATGGCTTGCATACTCATATGTTGACCTAAGCCTACTTAGGCATTTATTGTACAGGTTGATATTTTCCTGATATTTTCCTAATATTTCCCTGATATTTATCCTAGCTAGTTAATAGACTGGAGAGGTGGAGAAACACCTCAACACCTCATGGTTAGATATTTATCCTTTATAAGGAGACCCCTTACTATCTAATTTAACAGGTTGATTGTATACAATTTAGTGTGTTCATTGTGCTTGATTTATATCTCTGTGATTGTTGGTTTCTTCACCATCTATACTCTTTATTTGGAGGGCCAATGTAGACTGCCAACCTGTACTCTCTATCCATGTTGTCCTCAAATACATTGCAAAATATTCAGCAAAAGCCGAAACAAAATCAGAAACATATCATGAAATGCTTTCTCATATTTCAACAAACATTGAGTCTCACAACCCAGCACCTAAAACTTTCAATACAATGCTTGCAGAAACACTTGTGGACCATGATATTGGAGCACAAGAAAGTTGCCACCTACTGCTAAAATTGCCCCTCTACATTTCAAGCAGGATTTTTGTTTCTTTAAATGTTAGCCAAAATAAATTCCAACATGTCTCAATGTCCTTTGAACCAACTTGTACATCCACAAACTACATTGATACTTACATGGATCGGCCAACATATCTAGAGTCTATGTCACTCATTGAAGTAACTAGAAAATGGACTTTCAAAGCATCTCAAAAGAATAGCCAATGGAAAAAGTGCTCCATAGATGCCATTGTACGTGTATCCCCATGCTTCATAAACATCCCTACAAAAGATGACAAAAACTATGAAGCATTTTGTTGGAGTGAACTATTACTATGCAAGACATTTCACAACATTAACAATGATATTGGCTCATCTTCACTTGAAATAATAAGACAATGGGAGAATTTTGCATGTAATTATCATCCCTAGCATGTGCTATGCACACAAGCAAAAGGTCCACAAAATACATATTTTGGTGCCTCTTTCGATGAAGAAGATATAATACAAAATAACAACCCATCAGAATGGCAAGTACTGTCTTACTTATACCCAAGCCTTCCCCTCCACTTTGATGAACTAGACATGCTTGGTCACCGTGACATTGACTTGCACCATGATTGGGGATCTTCCCAAATCAATCCACAGCATCAACACTCTGCAAGTACATTCATACAATCCAACAATGCAACATTTGAAGTCCGCCAACCTACCAATTGCCCTGCCCAAAATGACCTATCCATCCAACAAAAGATAGCCTTTCATATTATTTTGTCACACTTACGTGTTGGTATGTGCCAACTTCCTCTAAAATTAATTGTTCAAGGAACTGCTGGAACAGGTAAATCACACCTTATAAAAACCAAAAAAAATGCACTCCTGAGCTTAGTCACAAATGGCCAATCACCATTACTACTTCTTGCACCAATAGGTGTAGCAATATTCAACATAGAAGCATCAATAATCCACTCTACTCTATGAATACCTATCAAAGATATGGAACCCTTGCAAGGACAAATGTAAGATGACATTTTTGGAATGGAATTTTAATGTTGTTCTCTTCATCTTGTAGTACTGGAGTGCTTTTATCACATCCCATTGGAGTTCTATGTGAAGAGAAAACTAGGTTTGGTCTAATCTCAAGTGTAGTTTAAAAAAAAAGATAAGGTAGGATAATTGTGGTAATATGAGTGACTTTGTCCCTATTCTGCAAGGGCAATGACAAGGCAGTTTTCCATTTTCTACATGGAAATAACAATAGAATGTACTCTTCGAGGGTGGCCTCACCATTTTTAATGTTTATGTTAAAGGAGGTGCACTGATTACCCACCTTTGAATTTTCAACCAATTACAAGTTCTATTTCATTAAATAAGACTATAATAACTAATAGTTAAAAGGATAAGGCTGTCTTCAAATAGTTTGCTTGTCCAAGCTCGTCATAATATGGATCCAACGACCTTCTTGTTGGTGTACGAATAGTTTGGTAATTTTCCTTTGTATTGAAAGACCAAGCAAAGAGAATATGTGAAAGATGAATTTGTTTTTACAAGGTTTTAGTTCCATGATATAAATATGTAAAAGATGAACTTATATCTGAATGATAAACATACAAAATCTAAGCCTGGCTGTAAGAAAACTATGGATTCTTTATTAAGTTAATGAAAAAGATCTCATTTCTGGCTTGATTCATGCAAACAACATGCTTTTTGTCAAGTTCTAATTGATTTCAACAACATCCCTTGTACACATGCACATGGTTCCAAAAAAATTGATCTGAGCTTCACCACTAAACAACTGCCTCCAGAATAAACAAATCAAGATTCACAAAGACAAATTTTCAATCTACATGTCCATGCTCATTAGTCCACTCTCCTTGATCGCCCCATCAAAATTCCAACATATAAACATCTCAAATTTTTCCCTTGGCAAGTCCCACCAATCTTCAACTTCAATCTCTAAACATCAAGACAATACCCTAGACTTCAAACTAAGGCTGACCCATGATAAACACTAGAACTTGGGTCCACCACAAATAAAACAAATTGTATCCCAAACACAAGTCTCCAACTCAAATCCAACCCATGTAACCTAATGAAACCTTCATACCCCAACTTCGAGACATGTATCCAAATTCGAAACATCCACTTAGCTGGAAAACATAAGGAGGCACAAGTCTACCACTCCTTCAACATGTAAATAACCCTAAAACCCAAACAAAAGGTTGCAGGCAAAACATGTCATATGGTAGTCTCAGATCAAACATAAATGAAAAAAAAATATAACCAAGCTAAGGATACATACCAAACAAAACACATCCACATGAGCATGGAGATGGCAAATAGACCACCAAAAAACATGAGATATGAAGCCCATATGGAGGAAAATTGAAGAATGGAAAACTCAATCACAATAAGGCCCATTGGTTTGACAAAGAATTAATCACGACCCAAAAGAAAACAAGAAGACCAATGAGTTACATTTTCGAGAACAACCAACATATACTAGGGTTTAAAAAACTTGTACTCACCAAAAACTTATCTCAACAACATATCTTAAACATGACTCTCACCAGTCACATTTCATAATGAAAATTTTATATAACAGAAAATAATATGATAATATATCACCCACTAAATGGTCAAAATCATGTTTCCATCCTTCAAAATGGATGCAAAGTTCAATCTACGGGATTGTGAACCATAACTTCAAACCTCTCAAAATTATGTGGAAAATTCAAAAAAATAAAAAAAATAAAAAAAAAACGATACTTGGAAACTCCCCTACCTATAACTTATGCCACATGACCATAAAATGGCCCCCAAAAAAAAAGTCAGACCAATAATTGAGCAATAAAAAAATGGGTAGATGAACACCAATGCCTCATCACATGATTCGTTGCTCTTTAAATCAAACAAATACATTTTGTTTAATTGACCCTACTCAAGTCAAAACTATTGACTATTGGACATTATATAAACAACTATAACAACTATTGAGCATTATATAAGCAACTACTATCACAATTATTAATACCTTTATTAAAAAAAACACATGTTGTCTTCGGCATACCTATTGCACACAAAAGTGTGATTGCTAGTATATTATGATTTACAAATGCACTATTGCTAAAACATAACAGACACAACAAATAAAAAACAAGACTATTCTTGTACTATTTGGCAGAACTTCGTTGCTTTGCAGCTCTTCTTTTAATATGATATTGAATATTTAATTTTAAGAATATACTAATTTATTTATTTTGAAAAAGTAGGTACTTTTTCATAATGTCACAAGTTTTATCAAAAGATATAATAAAAATTTAGTACAATAAATCAAATTATCTTAAAAAATATATTAAAAATTTAATTCGATAAATTAAATTATCTTAAAAAATATATTAAAAAATTAATATACAATAAATCAAAACTAATAATAAAAGCTTATCCTTGGAAACCATTTCATGAAGAAGCCCAACAAGGATGTTCTTTGCCCTGATTTATTAATTATTTGTTTAAATATCATATAGTTATATAATTGTACAATGGCCATAAATCATAAGCTTTTATATTTTAAGAGAATTAGATATTGGTAAGCATGCAATTATATAAATTATAAATTATTAAATGATATTATATTATTGGTCTCGCCTATTTTATTATTTATTATATATTTAAAATAAAATAATTTATTTAAATGAAAAATAATTCAATGATATTTATCCAATTCATTTAATTATTGTGGGTTTCTTCTATAAACTATAAATTATTAAACGATATTATATTATTGGTCTCGCCTATTTTATTATTTATTATATATTTAAAATAAAATAATTTATTTAAATGAAAAATAATTCAATGATATTTATCCAATTCATTTAATTGGTGTGGGTTTCTTCTGTAGATGACAAGAATGAAATTACCCTATAAAAAAACTCCTCATTTATAGCTTATTTAATTGATACACAACGCAAACAGTATACCCATTTTAAAATAGAGCAAAGACAAACTAAAATACTTTGCATAAATGAAAGTTGGGATTTGTCAACAAAATCGTGTTTTGTAATTTCAACGGAGCAAAAATCTCCTTCGAGTGGGTGGCACAAAACAATTCTCCTTAGACAGAAAAATTATATATATATATATATATATATATATTAGGGTAAAAAAAAAAGTGCAATTCTCTAAGACAAATGCCTAGATTTACATGCATAAAGAAAATCGAAACAGAAACATATAAGGTGGACAAACCATGACCTCCTTTGCTGCTTCTTTGTAGAATCTCGATTGTTGAGAAAGCCTTGAGAGTAAATATATATCTATGTAGCTATATTAACAGTCAAGGATTGAGTGGATAATTAAAATACTCTAAATAATATTCTTATTCCAAATACTCCCATCTTAAGTAAATATGATATCTTATTCCAATCATTTCTTCATCGATGTATTTCTCTAAAGCAGTAAATAAATACTCTAAATTCAAACACTCTTCTTCATTTATTCATGAAAACAAGAAAGCAGTAATCACAAACAAACAAAAGGTAAAGCACCCCAGCATGCCAACATAATCATAATCCTAATTGAGGGGTCCATTGAACTTAACCAAAAACAAAAGCTTTTATTATCGCCTCTAGATTTTGTCTCACAAGGAAGTCCTCCTTGGGGAGGGAAGAAAGCCCTACGGTGGTGGAGGATAAGTCTGCGTATACCCACCTAGAGGATACCCTATTTACATACAAAGATAAAGCCATAAAACTACTAAGATTGGAACATTATCTGTATGGAAAAGGAAAAATTGGACAAATCTAGTCTATAAATCATTAGAAAAATTGAAATGACAATGAAAAAGATTGAACCAAAAACCCTAGAAAAATAAATTAATCTAAACTTCTCCAAACATATAGCTGGTCAATGGATCCAAAAGAGTTTTTTTTTGTGCCAAACCCTAGCTCCTCTTTTCTCTCTTCCTCCACGATTTTTCTTTGCGAATCCTCGCTTCATACCAGAAAATGTATATATCAAGACACCTCGTCATTGAACAGAGTTGTGCTGAGCACCGCCATGTGGGTCCCGTATCCAATGCTGTATAGATTCCCATATCCGCAAACTCCTTCTGCATACAAATCCAAAATCCCCATTAGAATTTGCAACATTCCGAACAAAAAGCTGAAATTTGAATAGGTAATTACAACAAGTGAAGTTACCTGGATAGTGCCCGAGGCGTCGCTACCTACATAGAAGGTCGCATGGGCACTAATCCATCCCTTGCTACTATCAGTGTCTTTTTGAATGATTATAAATTCATCTTGGGGAAGCTGAATATTTTGAATAAAGGTATAATATTGCTTTTTGGGGATACATCATTCTAAATAGATTAGGAGAAATAGACCACACAAATGTGTTTTGAGCATGCATGAAATATTTGTCATTACATACAGCTAAATGCAGAGTCATGTAGCTAAACATGCAACCATGCAACCGTTACATTCTGCAATTGAGCATTTAATTTTCCTTAGCATTTAATCTCGTGTCTTTTCCTCTTCTAATACTTGCAGTTGCTTGTCAATTTTTTTTTAAAAGTCAAAAATGTTTACACAAATTTTGCTTTCACTGTAGATCACCTCTAGAGTGAAAGAAAAATTACTACTTTAGCATTATAGTTTACATTTGGATTAGACAATTATTCACTTTCTATTCAATATTGCCAACACATTATTATATAACTATTAAATTTGGGACAACTATTAATATCATGTGATTTATTACAAAAAAAATAACATGTGGATTTTCCTCCTTTTTTCTTTTACACTCATTAGCATAATGTCCTAGTTTATATAGCTATAATATTTTGGACTTTTGGTCCTTCTTTTTCCAATAGATCAATTATTATCATGGTAGCCTCCTCTATCACCTCCTTCTCAGTAATTATCATGGTAGATCATGAATGGTCATATATCTTGAATTTGTGGTACCATATAGTGTATATTGTTAGGAAGTCTTATCCTTTGTCTCAATTGAAGTTCTCGCTAGCCATATGCCAAATAAACATTGAATACTCTTATAGCTAAATTCTATGTTTTATCCATACCCATATCCAAAAAAAATATTCATCTTCTTCATGAAGTAACATTGGAAAGCTATTTGTGTCATGTTTAGCCCACTTTAGTTTACAATAAATATACTCACAATACTTCTAGAGAATTTTCCAAGTTGCCCTCTTATTATGATAGCCCTCTTCATGCCTTTGATTATCAAACATTCATTCCTTAGATGTTCTTCTCTGCTATAGTTTTTAAACCAAGTTTTACTTCTTCTAGGTGGCATAAAAGAATCATATTTCTTAACTTTTCTTTATAGTTTCTTACTTCAACATTGTGTTTCCCAACTCTAATTAAAATTATAAATTTCATCCATTCCAATTAAATCATTCTCCCTTATCTTTGACTAGGATTATATTCTGGTGATCAATTCTACTGCATCCTTATATGAAGATAAAATATTCTCTATTTATGCTATAATGTGAGAGGTTACCCCTAACACAAAACACTCAATTTATTTATTTATTTTATATCAAGGTTTCTTCAAGCTTTTTAACCACACTTTTAATTCATTTTTCATAATATTTTACTAATTCCTCCTTAGTTTTTGTCAACTTCCATATTTTATTTATATTTTTTGTGTATACATTAGGTGAATGGAAATGGGTTAGGGATCATTGATGTGGTGTGTCTAATGCTAGAAGAAAAAATATCAAGGGAAATAACATGGGAGGTATTCGAGGTTTAGAGACTAGTTCTACCACATACCTTATATCTTTTGGTATGATGGTATGAGTAATTCTACAAGTATGGGTTCCACAAGGAGGAAGGGAGATGGGAAATGGGTTGAGGGAAATTAGTATGTAAAATATTAAAATCTCAATATTTTGAGACAAAGGAAAAATGAATCCTCAAACTAGGAATTAAGGATGGTGAATACTCAATGTTAAAGGAGAGAATGCATGCAAAAGTGTAAGTGAAGAATAATTAAGATTCATGGATTAGTCTTATAGCTTAAGAAGTATATCACTACATGGAGACCTAAAATCCTAGTGTCGAAGATAAAGGCAAAGTAGGGAGTGAAAGCATTGGTAAAGCCATGATAATGTGCCTAGGTAATGAGAAGTATAAAAGACAAATAATCAAAGGTATCAAACAAAAATGTAAATGTTGGGTCTCAAGGAATTGAGGGAAAGAATATTGCAAGAGGAAACCTATAAACCCAATAAAGGCTACAAATAGACACAATCACCACTAAAAATTAGAAATTTGTATAGTTTAAGATATTTAGGCATGTGACAAGTATAACAAAAGAAAAAATACTACAATAGGAACATTTTTTAATAAGGGGGTCTATGGAAGAAATTCTTATAATTTTATAGATTGTGGCCAAAACATGGTTCTCTTAAGACAGGAAACACTTAACTTGGATAAATTTTCACTTACTAATATAGACCCCAACATCACCTAGAAAGAGGCAAAACAAAGATATCACATAACTACTATAGGGACAATTTTTTTTTTATATCATATATCAATGAGGGATTCTATAGGAAACAAAATAAAATGTGAAAATAATTAGAATCACATCAGAGTCCTTTTAGTAAGAATGATATGCAAAATAGAGGCTCAAAAGGACAAACATCAAAAAAGAGTTCCTTGATTTTTATCTAAAATTAGAGATATTGTTGCAAGGCATAGAGAAGTAGAAACTTTATTAGAGACTGCTCATAAAAACTCTAGGATAAGAAAAACCAACATAGGAACCTATATATTAAGGTTTATCATGATTAAAAAATTTCAAAATAATTTCATACAAGAAACTAATCTTCATGAATTAAAAAGGCCTTGGACTAATCCACGGAAAAATGTGTATGCAAGTGAGTGCATTTCCTCGTGAAATCAACTAAACTAATAATTAGAAGTAGGAATTGCAACAATCTTAGAGATAAATTTAATTGCAATGTGAAATAACACATACTTGAAGGTTCTTAATAAGTCTAATAATTGTTCTAAGGGGCATTTTAAAACTAAATTTACTTGACAACTTTTCACTATGACAACAATGAAATATTTTTTTGCCCTCCCTTTCCACACTACTAAGTGTCTTGCATCTCAAAAAAGCTTTGATGCCTTCATCTCCCAAGCCAATTTCTCCAACTTTACATAGATTTATTGTGACCTACTACACAAGAAGCACATATCATTTTATGGCTTCCAATCTAACTACATCTAAGGAGATTTTCCTCAATCTCCTTATCATTTTCTTGCATGACCTGCCCACTTCTGCATTAGAAGAATATTAATAAAGATCCAAATAAAAATGGTGTTTATGTAAATACTCCTAAGCCTATATTCATATGGGATCTGCAGGCAAGAGGAAAATAGATCCACACATCCACCCTAGATTTAACTAGCATCTTGATGATAAAGCTAACAGTTTCTTCAAGATAGCCAATATAAACAAGTAGATCAAGCACACACAATGATCAATTGTAGGTGTAATGCCTAGAAAACAAAAAAATAGATCCACACATCCACCCCAAGTTAACTGGCATCTTGATGATAAAGTTGACGGTTTCCTCAAGATAGGGTAAGTGCAAGAAGTTGAGTCCACAAAACATGGAATTTTTTTCCTTAGCCAAAAAAATGAAATCGGTATTGCAAAAACAAGATTTCATTTTTAATAAACGGGATCCCGTTTAGGCTTGGGATCCTGAGCCAAAAATTAAAAAACGGGATCTCGTTTAAAACGGGATCCCATTTTGAAAAAAAATCATTTTTGGTAACTTTTGAAAACGGGATCCAATTTTTAAAGTTTCCGTTTTGGAAAGCTGTCCATTTTGAAAATTTTCCATTTTGGAAAATTTTTGTTTTCAAAAATTCCAAAAATGACAGTTTTCGACAATTTTCAAAATGGGATCCCGTTTTTTAAAATTTCAAATGTAGGTCGGGTTTTGCTTTGTTTATAGGTTTGGGAAATGGTTTGGGGATCCGAACCTAAGCCATGGACTTGGTTTGACCTGCAAGTTGAAGGTCCTAACAATGTCATAAAAAAATATTGACTTTGGGCATACGTCTGAAGGCTTTATTTGTAGATTTTTTCGATGAAATTAAAACCTATTATAGATTAGACAGTGTAGATTCTAAATATGTAATTCTTTTACAATTGGATTAATTTTTTTATTTTTCATTTAATTTCTAATTAAACAGGTTCATAAACTTGAATTATCAGTGTTTTTTAGTATTTTAATAACTTTTTATCAACATAACATTTTTATGAACGGATTGCACGAGGGCAAACTTCAGACAATTATTTTCAATTTAAAAAAAAATAAAATAAAAAAATGATAAGTTTAGGTCATCTTATGCATGTCGTACATGATGATTTTTCAAAATGACAAATATGCCTAATAAAAATTTAACAAAAAAAAAAAATTACAAAAAAATATCAAAGGCAAGCTTCAATGATTCACAAATATTTTCCCAAAAGTATTTAGAAAAATACAATAATTTAGGTCAAAATATGGATGTCGTACACGTGCATGGTATGGTAAAAAAAATGACTTTTAAACAGTGGTTTTTAGAAATGCTTATTGAAACTCAATTTGTACAATCTGGGTATTGAAATAAATTACATATTTGGAAACTAGACTCCGAGTACTACATTTTATGATGAGTGACTTTTTCGAAGATTCCATCTCTAAGTGCTTCAAATTTTAAGGTCAAAGTGTCAAATTCTGAAAATCAGGGAAAACACTTCCACTTTTTGGCCAAAAAGTGGACTCAACTTCTTGCCAACACCCGATAGCCAACATGAACAAGTAGATCAAGCATACACAATGATCAATTGTAGGTGTAATACAGTAAAGATTACCTATGTGATTGAAGTATGTACATCTCACATTGACTAAACCTATATGGTTGTACACACATATAACACAAGCAAAGTTATAGTGTCTCGATATGTTCCAAATTGCGTCGTTAATTAAAATATTTGAAAAGAGTCCTTGCAAAATCCATTTTGTGCATATCCCACAAACATTGATGTTACATATGGATTTTCTTTGACTTATTAAATGCAGACATTAATTATTATGTCGATATAAAAATGGAAATTAAATGATTATTTAATGATAGTTAAATTGAAATTGAAATACAATTATTATGATTTGAATTGTATTTATATTTATTTCGGGGTTTGTCATTACTAATGATAAATTGAGTGCAAGTGAATGCAGGAACAGGTGAACGTGATGGAAGGCGAGAACAACAATCAGGTAGAGTTGTTTAGCCGATTGGCATTTATGAATAGATGGAATCTCACACACTCACATAGAAAATATTTTAGTGTATTTTACGTTTATCTTGTTTGCAAGTTTTAAAAATCAAGTATTAATTTAAATGCTTCAAATTGCGAAAATGCATGTGATTTAAATGATGACTTAGTTAAATTTGATGAAATTAATTTAAGTTAAATGATTGGATTGCTTGTTTAATATTTTATTATTGATTGAAAATAATATGTTGGTATTTCGATATTTAAATAAAGTAGGTTTTATTTCAAAATTTAATAAACTTCAAAGACATAAAGTTGAGTTTGATAAATTTAAATTGATTTTAAATTGGAAATTAAGAAAAGAAAAGATTTAAAATCTTGAATTCAACAATATCTTAAATTATGTATTGAAAACAAGATTGAAAAGAAATAGAGAACAAACATTCGTTCAAATTGGAATTGGCTTTCAAAAAACTCAAGTTAACATGTGGAAGGAAAATATCTTTAATTGATTGAGGAAACAATCAGATTTTAGAGACTTGCAGTTGGAATTTTGAACTGGAGATCATTTAGTAATTTGTGGATCTCATTCTCTTGTTAAAGAACAATGCATGAGAATAAAAAAAGGGAGGGGAATATTTTCGAATTTGGGGAAATAGGATAGACACATAAATCCGTTTTTGAGTTTTAGCAAGATTTTATTGTTTAAGAGGCAGTCACATTCTATCATGCACCAAAGGAGTTGGAATTGGTTTTTCTTTTACTAATGAATTGGAATGTGGAGGAGGAGACCATTATTTTCCACACAACCACCAAGAAGAACTCCCTAAATTCCAAGCATATAGAGTAGAAAGAAAAGAAGAGCAGCTAGAAGGGAATAGGGAAGAGAAGGCATGGCAGGAAGGAGGCGCAGGGAGAGGAAAGGCTGTTGCTTTCCGAATCACCAAGAATCATGTTCCAGAACCCACACAGTCACAGAGGTTTCCTCACCCCCACACACTTGACACGTCAAGGAAAGGGCGCGGTTAGGCAAGGAGCCATGCACAAGGAGGAGAATATCAATTATTACACACCATACGCAGCCATCAAGTCCTCTATTCCCATTCAATAATGAAGAATTGGTAAAGGCGCGACCTAAGGGAAAAGAAAAATAAACACTAGAGATAGCAAAAGAGAAGGTGCCAGCACAGAGTAAAAAGCACAAGAAAATAAGAGAAGAAGAACAACAATCTAGGAAGAAGAATTTGAGACAGAGGACAGGAGTTGAAGAAGGCACAGAGACAAAAATCATTTCTAGATAATTTCGAGGTAGGATCTTGAAAATTCCTTAAAACAAAGAATGGATTAGATTAAAATTTAAAATAAATAGTTAATTTATTGTAAAGAATTTCGAAAATATGTTAAATCATGTCTGTAAATTCAATTTATGTTTGGATTTTTAAATACCAAAATGAGAATTACTGTGAAAACAAAAGTTCTTCAAACAAGATCAAAACAGAAAAGTATCAGAAAGAATTTAAATTTGAAGGCATAGAAAAATAGCTGAATAACTTTAGGAAAAATATATTAAACAGAAAACGATCTTTATTGTTTATTGAAATTTAAAACGATTTGAATAGAAAATAAATAAATTTTGCTAAAAGAAAATAATGCTTGTTGACTGAAAATAAATGACAGAATTTAAATTCGAATTTTAACACTATTTTGAAACAGAGATTATTTAAACTTGAAATTTTCACCTTTCAACGAAACTGTCAAAACTGAAACAAATAGAAGAGTTATTGTAAATCTAATTAATGATTATTGTTTATTTACTGAAAATAAAATGTTTAAACATGAAATATGATTTATTTAAAAGTATCCAAAACATATTTGAAACAATATTAATTAGATGAGTATAAACAAATGAATGTGTACTCTTTTAATTATGTTTTCATATGTATTTAACTTGCATACTAAAGTTACACCTTCATTAAACTTTAATGATTGTTAAATTACTCAATTTAAAATATTAACTTTATGTTTTTTATGGATTTGAACAATGGAAAGAAGCTCTTTTTAAAATTGTTTTTTCGTTTTAAAACAAAGTTTCCAGTTTGTTGTTTTTAAAAGATTGCAAAATACTGTATTTGACTGATAGACCATGCATGAATGATAGATGATTTTGCATGTTATGTATTTTGGGAAAGTTACCTTCTAGGACGAGTGTCGAATATGGGTAAATAGACAGTGTAGTTTTGCTTTTCCAAAACTGTTTTTATTGTCGTGCATGACATTTTACTTGGCCAAGTAATTTAAGGACCATTGAAACAGATGGATTTATTGAACTCTCTACCATATCCTAGTATCGAACTTGCCTATTTCTAAAATAATTTAGAAAAATGAAAATGTTTGTGGTTTACTAGTAGTACTAGGCATGCACCAAATTCCATCTTGATCGTAGACTGCTTTTTGCTAAGCAATTCATGCAAGGTCGGGTATTTCTTGATTGATTAAGAAATTTCGAGGAAGCGTAAGCTTCGAGGTTGGGCGGAAAAAGTGCCTGATCCTTGTTCTTGTCTTCCTGTTGAAGATTTGCTTTTGGATGGAAGATCAACAGACTGCATCTTCTTTTATGCTTTATTATTCTTGATATATGTAATAACGAGCTTATGGCGACTGAATGCCTAAGTCTCGAATTGTAACTAGATATATTATCATCCATCGTATTTATAACTGAAATTGTGTATTATGACACTGGTATGATTTAGACTGAATTGTTATGAATTTAACTTATCGACTTTTATGTCGTTATTTTGTAATCGACTAGTTCTTAATGTCTAAATGAATGAAACCCTAGAAACACAAATCAAAGTTAGAAACATATCCTGTTAGAAACCCTAGAAACACAAATCAAAGTTACGAAAGTAAGAAGCATCGTAAAACAAAACTCTAATTGAAAACTTATGCAATCTTATTCAAAGTAGATGGACTGAGAATAAACAGTAAATTTGGTTCAGTTGTATGAAACTTTACACAGTCCAACTACCGAAGGAATTTTATACTAACTATGTGGTGATGTAAGAATACTAAGAGATAACTTATAGTTGTATTTTATCTTTCAAAAAAGCAAATATGGGGTAATCATTGTAACACATCTATTTAAATTTTTAAACTCACTCAGTGCTTTGAGTTTGATAGCTTTTCTCTTTAGACAACAAACTTGCAAATGGGATATATTTTAAATTGAATAATCAAAAAAATCTTTATGTAAATCTTAGATCAGTAAGATATTGTAATTCAATTTTTAATTTGATAAAATTTTGTATGTACAAATACAATAAATCAGTAATGAAAAATAAATTTTAAATGAAACATGAAATTCAATCAGTTGAGTGAAAAAACCATTTAATTGTTTTTAAACTTTTGTTTTTGTTGTTGGTAGCACCAAATAACTTGATTGGGTATACAATTGCCAATCAACTTTTACAAATTTTAGTATTATTTTGAAAATGTCAAAAGATGCAGCATATACATCTTAGTCCAAGTAAATCACTATATTAATAATGGTTCTTAAAATGAGTCATACCAGAACATTGAGTCCCAAAAGTCCTTAAACATTCTGCATGGTTAATATGCATCTCAAAGTTCCTTTTAACAAATTTCAGTTGAAAGTCCTCAAATGGTGACGTATTCCATTAATCACCCTGCAACAATCTAATTAGAAACAAAATACCAAAATTTAAAGTCCCGTGTAATTCTTCATTGCGCATCATTCAGTGCTAAAACGGCTTTTATTTACATTTGTCACTGCTAACGCTATTGCATTAATCCACCACTGAAAATATTTATTCTTTGGACTTTTAAATTTCTCCAAAGAGTATGTCCAAAACATGAATAATTCTTTCTGGTCATCAAGAGGAAGGGTTCCTGCCACTTTAGTAACATCCCCAACAAATCTTTCAGAGTATACCAGAGACGAACCACTCAAAGTCCCAGAGATACTAACCATGTTATAAATATGATATGCCACAACTGGTACCCACATTATCAGAAAATGAATTCGAAAAGACTTGGAAACAATTCTAAAACCCGTTTACCAAACCGTTCATATACCTGTCCACTAAAATTTGTAACAGACCATCTGAAAATGCTGGTTTAAAACTCGTGTGATCTTCAAGTAATATGTCAGCTAGTTGTGCATCTTCCACAAACATTTTCAATGTAGTTTCAAAAATTCCAACATTATAAAGCTTAGTAATGTCTAATAGCCACAACAGATGGTCATTCTCACAGCAATGTACAATATACTTAATGTTTAAACTAAATTCATTTATAATTACGTTTCTATATACCTCTTGCATGGCGGCAAATGCATTGCCTTGAAAATTTTCAATCAAGTGTTGCTCGATTGTAAGCCGCATACTACGTAGAGGTATCAAAGGGGTTTGATTTGTCCGTACAGAATACAACATTTGTGGCAATGTCTTTTTTAAGAGCTCTAACTCTCCACCAAACGAGGAGTTGGAGATTCCAAGCCTGGCAGATAAGTCAGCAGAAACACTTACCTGCAGATATGATAGCATAAACCTGATGTTGAGTGTTTGTTGGGGAGTCCATGGAACTGCTTCAAGATAATGCATACATGCCTCAATGCCTTCTTCAAACAGTAATTTGGAAGCAACGGGAAAAATATCTAGGGCTTCATCTACGCCAGAGAAGTAAAGTCCCTTTCCCTTGTAAGTGTTAAATATGAAGCCCACATAATTCGGTTACTTTATTTTTTCCCTCCTCTCGTATGGCTGTTCAGCTTCTTGACTATGAAGAGTTGAAGTAGCCTTATAACTGTTGTTGCACATTACTGTTGTAATGTATCAAACTGATGTTTAATAAATCGATTCCTCTGCTTTTCAGTGTGGACGTAGCCTATATGGTGAACCACGATAAATACTGATGTCTGTGTGATTTACTTCTGCTTTTCTTTATTCTGTTTTTTGTGCTTTCATATTCTATCAATTGGTATCAGAAGCGGGTTGAACTGTTGCTTGGGAATTTGGCAAAGAATTTCCAAAACGATGGAAGATTTGAAGTTGCAGAAATTTTCTGGGAAGAACTTCGGGATATGGAAGATTCAGATGCAATCTTTGCTGATTAAGCAAGACCTCAAACTTGCGTTTGAAGGAAAATCAAAGAAGCCTGCCACCATGAAAGACGAAGATTGGGAGACCCTTGATGAAAAGGCCAAGGCAACAATCTTTCTTTCACTAAATGAAAATGTTCTGTTCAATGTTGCAGAAGAGAAAACAACAAAAGGAGTTTGGGACAAACTTATAAAAAAGTATGCTATGGCGTCGGCTGCAAATAAAGTGTTCATCATGAAGAGATTATATAAGCTCAAGATGAAGGAAGGTTGTGCAATGGCAAATCACATTAACGAATTCAACACCTTGATCAGCCAAGCGAATTCTGTCGGAATGACTCAAGATGACGAAAACAAAGCTGTTCTCCTCTTATGTTCTCTACCAAATAGCTGGGATGGAGTTGTGACAGCCATAAGCACTACGGCATCAAGCTCCAAGAAGTTGGCTTTCGATGAAGTTTCTGCCACTCTTCTTTCCGAAGACTTAAGGAGGAAGAATGGTGAGCCCTCATCTGGTGATGCCCTCACTATGGTAAGCACCGACAATAGAGGAAGAAGCCAATATAGAGGTAGAAATAATTACAATCAATGGTCTAAATCAGCTAGAAGATCGCAGTCTAAAGGAAGAGAAGGCAGTTGTTGGTTTTGTGGCAAGGCTGGCCATACAAAGAAGAATTGTCGGTCTTATAAAAAGGCACAAGAAAAAGTACGGGATGGTGAAGCTAATACAGCTTATAACAATGATGATGGTGTTTTAATCCTTTCTACCTCTAACACCACATCTGATTCTTGGGTTCTCGATTCCGGAGCCTCTTTTCATGCCTCTTCATGCACGGAGGCTTTCACAAACTATGAGGAAGGTCAGTTTGGAAAAGTATATTTAGGTGATAATAAAGCATGTGATATAATTGGGAAAGGTGATGTTTTATTACAGCTGCAAGATGGATGCAAATGGCTTTTAAAGGATGTTCGTCATGTTCCTGAACTCAAGAGGAATTTAATATCGGTAAGTCAACTCTATGCTCAAGATTGCCATGTTTTCTTTACTTCCGATACTTGGAAAATTACTAAAGGGGCTTTGGTAGTAGCAAAGGGAAATAAAGTTTCAAGTTTATATGTTTTCAAAAATCATAATCAAGTGGGAGCTGCCATGACTGTTGAGGACAGTGGTAAGGAACTTTGGCACAAAAGGCTTGGTCACATGAGCAAAAAGGGGCTATCGGTTATGCTCCAAAGAGGACAACTACCAGGTTTAAAATCTGCTGATTTGGATTTTTGTCAACATTGTCTCTATGGCAAACAGAAGCGGGTTAGCTTCGTGAGAACCGGTCATGAGAAGAAAAGTCACCCCTTGGAGCTGGTCTATTTAGATGTCTTTGGACCCACTGAGGTAACCTCCATTGGAGGAGCTAATTATTTTGTCACCTTTCTTGATGACTGTACAAGGAAAGTTTGGATTTATATGCTCTCTAGAAAATCTGAAGTGTTTACTAAATTCAAACTATTTAAAGCCTATGTCAAAAACCAAATTGGGCACAAGATCAAGTGCTTGCAAACAGATAATGGAGGAGAGTTTTGCTCCTCGGAATTTGACAATTTTTGCGCAGAGAATGGTATTCAACGGATCAAAATTGTTCCATTTACTCCTCAAGAGAATGGTGCAGCTGAAAGACTCAATCGAACAATTTTGGAGAGAGCACGTTGTATGCTTTCGAATGTTGGATTAAGCAAAGAGTTTTGGGCAGAGGCCTGCAATACAGCAGTATATTTGATCAATCGAGCACCGTCATCTCGATTGAATTTTGATATTCCGGAAGAGACTTGGTTGGGTAAGCGAATTTCTTACAGTTATTTACGAGTTTTTGGGTGTGAAGCCTTTGCTCTTACTCCCAAAGAAAAATGGACTAAACTTGATCCGAAATCAAAGCGTTGTATATTCGTTGGTTATGGTGAGAATAACTATGGTTTTCGATTATGGGATCCACTTGAACGAAAGATTATTCGGACTCGTGATGTGGTGTTCAATGAATACACCTTTCCAGCCTTGCAAATTCAATCTGTGGATACCAAGGAATATGTTCCTTTGTCAGCATTTGAGACAAATATGTCACAGGAGTCTCTTGTCTCTGTGCCTTCTACAATAGTTGCTTCTCCCATCTCTGTTTTACAACCTAGCCCTGTTGACTCCAGTCAGTATGATGGAGAGATATCTGGAAATGATGAGCAGCTCGAGCCTCTTAGAAATGCCTCACAAAGAGGCAACGATTCTTCTTCTGAGGAAATTCGGTCCTGCTGGAACCCTGCTCAACTATCTCCACAAAGGAACGCATGTTCTTCTTATGATCATACGCAGCCTTCTGACAGTTCACAGAGGCATGTGAGTTTCTTTGATCACACACATCAACTAGAAACAGGGGACTCCAATGATTATCGAGCTCCTTTGCTCACGTCACCTCACTCCCAAAAAGATGCACAGGAATTGGGTAAACACCCGTGACAGTCAAAGGTTGCAGAAATTGATCTTTCTGTTGATCCGCCTGTAGTGTTCAATGCCCCCTATGATACTCTCTGCCATGGCCAGAATCAAAATCGGCCTATCTCCAGTGAGGCGATCTCTCCAGCTGCTCCAGGCCATCCCAAAAATGTGATCAGAGAGCAAATTCGACTTAATGAACAGCCAAGTCGATGTATTACCAGGAAAAATAGCATTGATAATATTCCATCAGACATTCAATTGAAGACAGGAATGGGCACTGTTATCAGAACAGGGCAGGAAATTGTAACCTCCACTACACCAACAGAGAATCAACTGAGGCGGTCTACCAGACAGAAGAAACTTCCAGGTAAATTCAATGATTTTGAATTATTATTGGTTGATTACCCGGAGTTATTATTTACTGATCAAACAGAGCCAGTGACTTTCAAACAAGCTTGTAATGATTTTAATAGCAAGAAATGGTTGGAGGCAATGCGAGAAGAAATGGACTCATTGAATTCAAATCTCACTTGGGATTTGGTGAAACTTCCACCTCATAAGCAGGCCTTGAAAAATCGATGGGTGTATCGATTAAAGGAAGAAGAAGATGGTAAGAAATGCTACAAGGCCAGACTGGTTGTCAAAGGTTATGACCAGCAAAAGGGGATAGACTTCAATGAAATTTTCTCTCCTGTAGTGAGGATGACTTCTATTCGTGCAGTCTTGGGTTTAGTAGCTGTTTGTGATCTTGAGCTCGAACAGCTCGATGTTAAAACCGCATTCCTTCATGGAGACATTGAAGAAGAACTTTCAATGGAGCAGCCTGAAGGTTTTGTCAAAAAGGGACAGGAACACTTATATTGCAGACTGAAACGAAGCTTGTATGGACTCAAGCAAGCTCCAAGACAGTGGTATCGCAAATTTGATCGGTTTATGACTGAGCATCACTTCATCCGCTGTGAATCTGACCCATGCGTTTATTACAAGAAACTTGACAATGGTGAGTTTGTTTTATTATTACTTTATGTTGATGAAATGCTAGTTACCGGCTCTAGCATGACAATAGTTCGGAACTTGAAGCAACTTTTAGCTCAAATTTTTGCCATGAAAGATTTAGGGGCTGCTAAACGAATCCTTGGTATGAACATAATCAGGGATAGGCAAAAGAAAGAAATCAAATTGTCTCAAGAAAAGTATGTTGCTCAAGTTTTGGACAGGTTTGGAATGAAGGATGCTAAACCCATTGTCACTCCTTTAGTTGAACATTTTTAGTTGTCCTCCGATATGTGTCCCAAGACACAAGAAGAACGAGATTCTATGAAACATATTCCTTATTCATCCGTGGTTGGCAGTTTAATGTATGTCATGATTTGTACACGACCTGATATCTCTCATGCAATGGGAGTAATTAGTAGATTTATGAGCAATCCTGGCAAAGCTCATTGGGAAGCTATTAAGTGGATTTTGAGGTACTTGAAAGGTACTTCTAGTTATGCTTTATGTTTTCGCGGAGAGGGGCTTCAGTTACAGGGATATGTTGATTCCGATTTGGGAGGTGATTTGGATAAACGAAGATCTACATCAGCCTATGCCTTTACATTTGCTGGGGCAGCGATCAGCTGGGTTTCCAGGTTGCAACAATCTATTGCTCTTTCTTCTACTGAGGCAGAGTATATGGCTCTATCTGAAGGGGCCAAAGAGCTGATTTGGTTATAGCAATTGTTGAGTGAGTTGGGATGTAAACAGAAAAATTTTGTTCTTTTTTGTGACAGTATGAGTGCCATTTTTATGGCAAATAATCATACATCCCATCGTCGATCAAAGCACATTGATTTACGCCATCATTTTATTCGTTATGTGGTTGAAGAGGGCAAGTTACAGGTGGCCAAGATTGATACAAATGTGAATCCAACTGATGCTCTGACCAAGATCGTGACGAGAGAGAAGTTTGAGTTTTGTAGGACTTCTCTCGGCCTTGTCAAACTCTGATAGCAGTTCAAAGTAGGGGAATCTCTGACAATGTGCAGCAGTGATTGGGTTTCAAGTGGGAGATTGTTAAATATGAAACCCACATAATTCGGTTACTTTATTTTTTCCCTCCTCTCGTATGGCTGTTCAGCTTCTTGACTACGAAGAGTTGAAGTAGCCTTATAACTGTTGTTGCACATTGCTGTTGTAATGTATCAAACTGATGTTTAATAAATCGATTCCTCTGCTTTTCAGTGTGGACGTAGCCTATATGGTGAACCACGATAAATACTGATGTCTGTGTTATTTACTTCTGCTTTTCTTTATTCTGTTTTCTGTGCTTTCATATTCTATCAGTAAGATGAATACATGAGACGAATACAATTTATGTAATTCTCAGCAACGCTATTGTGAGGGACAATTAACTTTATTTCAGGAGGCGAATTATGTGAAGACCACCGCTCCGAGAGCCTCGCCTGAAAAAACTTGGATTTGTTTAAAACATGAGAATGTAGATGCAGAGGATTACCCTCCTATTGAACACCGTCAGAGCAAATCAAGCGTAAAATAATATCGCCATCATTCCCATCGTCAATTTCGAAGGAGTGTGCGTCCATTGCCGCTTGCGATTTAAGAGATAGATTCAGACTGTTGAAGCGGCAATGTGATGTTCTCTTTATGCCGAATTGGAATTTGATGGTCTCAACCGTTTTTAAAATTTTAGACCGTTAATGATAACAGATTTTGGTTTCTGGATTTGACAAGATTTATTAGACTATATTTAATAAATTATAAAAATCGATTATAAACAAATATAATATTTTAATTTATGATATATTATTAATATAGTATTCTGATATATACTATTTTATAATCCTTGTGTAAAAAGGCCGTGAGCACTCAATTTATGATTTTTTAGTTTTATATTTTTTAATATATGTTATACTTAATATTCCATGAAATATTATATATAAAATTTACCATTTTTTAATGTAATATGATATGTAATTTATTTAAAATTTTATAATTAAATTAAACTATTTTTTTAATTTTAGTAAAATAAAATAATTGATTAAAATAATATTTTTAGTAAGTAAATAAATCAAATCAAATTAACAATTTTTGATATAATATAATATTTATTTAATATGTAATTTATTTAAAAGTTTATTATTAAATTAAATTTAAATTAAATTTTTCATTTTTTTCTCCATAAGATGTAGAAAAGGGGTCCAATCCCATATAAATACAATCAAAATAAAATAGAGATTCACATCAACCCTTTAACAAGGGTGCATTAGAGTCATACAATTTTCCACAATAATTTTATTTCTTTGTTAATCTAAGCATCATATGATGCTTGGATTTTGAAGGGCGGTCTTTGTCCTCTTAAATTTTGTCTATTCTTGTTTTGATTAGTATGGGACCACTGTGATGTGAGTGTTTTTTCCCTTGAGATTAGAAGTGTCTATAGGGGAGAGGACCCAATAGTTGTGCATCCTAACTTCACGCTTCTAATTATCCTACATAGAAATTTCAAATCACTCCCAATTTTTTACAGCATCTTACTTGGCAAGTCCCCTACTTATAACTTTCGTTTCAAGGCCACATCATCAAATATGATGCCACATCAGCATGCTTTTTGTCAAGATGTCCAAAAAGGCCCAAAAAAAGTGCTACCAATACTTGTGCATTCACATCATGAGTAGTTGAGCACTGATGTGGCATCACATGATAGGTAGCTTTTTAGATCAAAGGAATATTCTTTGTTTAATTATGGGTCTAAGTCATGTCACAACTATTGGGCATTATATAAATAACTATTATCACAACTATTGGACATTATATAAACAACTACTATCACAACTATTGAAACATGCTCAATTATTGGGTCCTCTCCTCTAAACAACAGAGAAATTGATAAGTTTGATAAAGTATTTTTTTTGGAATATCATTCTCTATAATGGTTGATGAAGCCTCTGAGGTTTTGCCTTTTGGATTTTCCACAAGTGGAATGTTTGTAGCCAGGATGTACATGGTTCTTTTGAAAGGGGAGGGTTTGAGTTAGCAATGTCCTACTCTGAAGCATGGGAGGAAACCACAACATTATGACCCTCCAGTGTAATGATGCAATGGTGAGGCTCCACCCCAATCCACCAAGTGGTCCTAAAGCTTGAGGCCTAAAAACCCTGCATATGGGCCAACATTGTATAATGCATAGTAGTGTGGTCTATTGAAAATCACCTCCTGCACTTGAAAGGATTTTTTTAATAATCCACATGTTTTTTCCATCATTTGTTGCCAACCTTCAAGGATACCTCTTTTGGAAGAGCTTTGGAGAGGTCCATTTCAATGCATGATCATGCACAAATTTTACTAGCTAAATTATTTGTTTCGTTAGAGATGAAGTAGTACTTGCCTACTCCATTACCGATGGCTTGCAGACTCTCTAATTCCCAAAATTAGAAGGGGAGGTATAACAAATGTACCCAAAAAAATCAAAGAGAAAGTATCTTCTCTATAATTACCTTGCAAATTTTAAGGGATTCAATTCTAAAATAAACAATCCCCTTGTGTAGGGGTATACAATTACCTCTTCATCTATACCATCCTTCCAAAATTCAATGATCCAGGTGTGGAGGTCACGCACAATTTCAACCAAGTCTTGGTGAATTTAAAAATAAGGGCAATGATCTTGAAAAAAATTCTTCCAATAATTGATTTCCCAACCCACATAGATCTTTGGAGTCACTTCATATCACTAAAAGGAAAGAGGGTTGCACTAATAGTTGGGTGCTCCTAGAGAAGATATAAGTGTTTTTTCTAGATCATGCGATGAAAATCTATCCCAGTAGGCATACCCTCTAGCATCCATCACTGATCCAATTCCTTGAAGATCCATCATAGGGGGAGCATGAACCACCTCCATGCAGACATGTTTCATCTGTTTCAAACCTTCATTGTGAGTAACTTGGTCACCATAGGTTAATATGGCCTTATAGTTGCACTCTGCTCCAACCATGTTTGACAGATCATAGGTGCACCATGAGTTGGGAATAAGGCAACACACAAGAGCTAGTGGAGTTGAATTATTGTTGTTGACCAATTTTTCATTTCCATTTGTAGAGGTGAGTGGATGAAAGTGTCTTTGAGATTGGTTGCAATGGAAAGAAAAAACACCATTTGAGTCGTGTGCCAAAACCCTAGAAGAGTAGCAACTTTGAGGTTTCACAAGCGCCATGGTGATTTAATTTTTTAATTTTCAATAAAATAATAATTGATTAATATTATATTTCTTTAATAAGAAAATAAAATAAAATCATCGATGAATTTATATAGATTATATTTACATCAAAGGGTTTCTCTACTCAAGTTTTTTTATCATGCTTAACTTCAACATTTTTCTTCTCTTGATTAGCCTTTACCTTCTAATACTTAGCTTTCATCAATGGAGAAACTATATGCTCATTAATGTTTACTACTCTAGACTTCTTCCCTAGCACCTTTGTATCTTTTTCTTTTAATTCTTCTTTCTTCAAGTAGGTGCTTGACAATCTTGTTTATCTTTATTTTTCTCTTTGACAAAGATACTACCATTTTTTTCTTGGTCATCATTGACCACTCTGTTTCTCAAATGATGATTAATTTTGAACTCGACAAATACAACAGTTGTTAACTCTTGAATTTATTTTGTTGATGGTCTCCTCAAGTTGACATCAGATTGAACTATCTCAAGATTGTTCACATTCTGATCTTCTTCATCTTCAGAGAAGATTTGTTGATGATATAGAAGAGATTTGTACCTCTAATTATTTACATCAACTTCCTGTAACTCTTCATCTGAGGAACACTCTTCATTAGAAAAATTCATGTTAATTTGACCACCATTCTCATGTGGTATATCACAATCATCACATGTATCTTGATTTTCCTCCAAGGATTGTGCAACTATACATTGATGAGTTAAATGTGATAGTTGACATGCTACACACCATGCAATATCATCCACAAAATGATAAAAAAATAAATTGAATGGGTCTTGAGTTTCCTTATTTAACACATTTTTTTGAGTATTTTGTACTAGCTTTCCATTATGCCAATTTGTATTGTAACCTAGTTGATCATGAAATCTAGGTGCTCTTTCATGTTTTTGGAAGTTTGGGTTCTCATTAGATAACCCTTTCTCATTTCTCGCCATTTAATAACTTGAGTCCTTCAAGGTGCTCATCACCTTATCCAGTTTATCATTAGAATTTAATGCCTTTTCATGATGTCCCTTGGGATTCTCCAGTATCTTGATATCATCTCTTCTCCCAACTTTACCTGAAGCTCTTCTATTGCTCTCAATGTGCAATGAAATCTTAAAGGCATCCCTCAAAGTTCGAGGATCCTTATCTCTCAATAAATACCCCATCTTAGAATTAAATGCATTATAGTACAAAACTAAACACATTTGTTTAGGTGGCTTAATATATTTTGGAACTCTATACATTGCCTTAGCAAACCTGGTGTTGAAATCAAAGACCAAATCATTCAAACCTTTTGGGATATTGGTGAATTCATTAAGCATAATGTAATGTTGTAAAATTGTAACCCTTGCAATTTCACATACATTAGATCGTATCTACTTTAGTGTCTACTCCCTTAGTATTTGTGTAGGCTCATTTTAGCCTAGGTGCATTAGCCTTGTTCCTCTCTCAAGATGCTCAAGACCCATTTTCAGCAACTACCCTTGCGCATTAGCTTTGCATCGAACTTTGTGCTTTTCGTGTTCTTATTGTTTTGTAGCGTGATTTTTCTTAACACTAGCACATCATGTAGACATCCATGCATCACACTAGCATCCCGCGATATCTCAACGTTCAAACAATTGGTTTCAAGTTCTTTTCCACTTGTTAGCTAATTTTTTTGGTGGTAACAACCTAGGATTACTTGCAATGGCTCAGGAACCTTCTTTTCCCTCCTATTCTCCCTTTAAAGGTGGTCTTTTCAATCCATTTAGTCTTCTTGGATTCTATCTTGAACTCTCTTATCCTTTCTTGGACATTCCCTCTCTCTTTCACCTCTCTCAAGCTTGTACAACTCTCTACAACTTTCTACAATACTCTCAAGCTCTCTTGGCGACACTCTTTGTAGCTCTCTTGGCCTTCATAGCCTCTCTCTTTCTATCTTTGGCTTCCCCAAGCCTTGCAAGTGATATCTTAATTGTATTATGTCTTTGAGCATCTTGGTATTCTCACATCCCTTACTACACATATTATCATCTTGTCTATTTACATTTCTAGCTATCTATCTCATGATATGGGTTCTCCTCCTTAAGTGGGATTTTCTTTTATCACTCATTGTGTACATTGTGTCTTTACATTCTCTATCTATTTGGATGTTGTGGAGGTGAAAACACCAAAATAGGGACTTGACTAAGGAAAGTCTCCAAATAGTCCCAATATTTTTTCTCGATCTTGTGTGTGTAGGTATTGAAGATATTCATTTGCTAGAGGCTCCATTGCTTGGTCTATTGTGAGTGCTTTATTTTCCTTGGCTTTATCATTTACATTTAGTTTAGTTTAGTTTATTTTAGTTCTAGATCATACTCTATTTATTTTTCATTTTAATGTTCTTAGCAGTAAGCTTGTAGAAGTAGCCACTATGCTATTTTCTAATATATTCTTAATTTTTGGTTTGTATGAAATTCCAATGTGCCTTGCTATCGTCCATGTGTTGCACTTTCATCTTTCACCAAGAGTATCTCAATTTGTCTAGAGAACCTCTACAACATACTCATTCTAATTTTTAAACTCTTTCTCTTTTCCTTGAGGTAGTTTGAGGTAGTTTAGGGAAATTCATTCCTTGGGACTCTCTTGAGAACAAAGAGACTCGTGAGTAGTGAATCCCCATTCTCTACACATAAATCTAAGATCAATTTTATCTCCATAGAGCTCTCTTAAAACTCTTTTAAATTCTTCCCAAGATCTAATACTCACCTTAGATAGACCATTGTACTACTCTCTAGCATCCTCAATTAGAGATCTTACCTAAATAATTTCATGACTATATCCTCATCTTCAATCTCAAAATCATCAATTAGGTTTAGAAAATTTCTTAGGTGCTCTTCACCTGATATAACAAATTATTTCCAAAACACCTACAAGTAAATCATTTATAATATTATTTGAAATGGGGTTAGGGAAATTAGGGATACTATCAAAGCTTAGTTGTCAGATATTTATGCATCTACAAAGGTCTTCTTGTATGAATGTTTCTTACAGTACCCCCTTGTTGACAAATAATATTTTGATTCACAATATTTGGGTCAACTTGTGGGTCAGACAGTGGGATACTCTGATCTATATAGGATGAAGGTTGAGCACCAATTATAGAGGTACTAGCAATAGATGTAGCAAGTGGTGATATGCCAAAATTGGGTTAGATAATGAGAAAGATTTAATATTAATAACTATTTTTTTAGGTCTAAGTGTCAATATGGGAGTGTAAACTTGCATTCAAGGTGTAGTGTCTATATGCATAAGGGTTGTAGGTAGTGAGGTGAGTGTAGATGAAATGAAACTAGAAAATAAAAACACTCATTCAAAACTGCTATGGTAAATCTACTAAAAACTGCTACAAGGACTCTATAATAAAAATTGCTACAACAGTTTGCTAGAGGAATTGTGTAGGCTACTACAAGAATTATGCAGATTTTTGCAACTTTAATTTTACAAAATTAAGCATTTGAGGCTAAACTAGAAATGTGGAAATTAAAAGAAATAAATCATTAAAAATAATTAAACTACTACTAACACATTTTAATAAATAAAATAAGTCATGCTATTTAAAATAAAATACACATCAAAGCATAAAAATAAAATCATCGACCAAGAGAGTGGGCCCTCCTCTCGAACCATGGGGTGGTTGCAAAACTCTACTACAAACTTAGATCATAAACCTCACATATTTATTCCAGCAAAATATATTACATTCTTTATTTTTGTGTATCCTCAAGCTTTTGTTTTTGTTGCTACATTGTTGCTATTACATATTCACATTGTACTATTTTCCAACATACTAATGTGCTCCCCTTAATGCTATAATATTGCCTTATATAATGAATAAGGTATAAAAAGGGCATATAAAATATCTAACCTATCCCCTACTCTCACGTGGTTCCTTACATTTCTCGCATTAGTTTTGTTGCATTATTTTTATAATATTATTCATATTATTTTTTGCACCACCTATTACATTTTTACAACCCTATTTTATAGCATTTTATCTAATTCTCTTTCCATCTCTTATGGAATTATTTATGGCTTGTGGGTTGGAATAAAAATAGCCATAAAATAGGAGTTTGTTGTGCCATAAAAATAAGAGTTTGTTTGTGACATAAAAAATAGCTATTTTTGGGCTCCGTACATCACAAATATATTAGTTACAATATCAAATAATACTTGCTATTTCATGCTTTATGAGTATAAAAATATATTATTTTTTGTTAGCACAATAAATAATTATTTAAAATTAAATTAATAACTGAAATTATTTGCTATTGTGAAAACAACAAGAAGTCTATGTGAAGGCAACAAAAAGTTTGTTAAGTCTATTATCTTCACCTTTAAATTAATATGTTGATAGAATTATTTTCTCAACATAATGACATAAAATATTAGTAAATGCAATCTAATATTTATTATTCACATATTTTATCCAAAAACTAAATTAAATATTACTTATAATATTTAACTATAGGCAGTAAAAGTTGGTAAAATGGTATGGAAATCGAATATGAAGATGAGTATAAAGGAATATGAAAAAGTCTAAAAGATGACATAAAATGGAACATGAATGATTTTTATCATTCCCCCCAATGTAGCATATTATGTATGTCCTCATGCAATCTTTAATTTCTAAGAGGTTTTGATTTGAACTATTAGCCTTTGGATTTATGACTTATGCCCTTGACTATTACAGCTCATGGTTAATCATATTTTCTTTCAATTTATCTATCACTCCTCTTCATAGCAAGCTTCATGGATTTTCTTTTGTTTTCCAAATTCTGTTCATTTTTTTCAATATTCATACCTCCTCCAACTTTTTATTTTTTAATTTTTTCTCCTTTTGTCATTCTTTCCATAGCATTATTTTTTTAAATGCTTTATATAGAAAGTATCATGAAAAATTATCTTTGCATTCATGAGCTATGTGAAATGGGTGAAATGATAGACAATAGGAATGCTTATGTAAGGTGAAAATAATGGATACAATGATGGGATAATGGATACTATGATGAAATAATTAAGGAAGAAGAAAATAATGGGAAAAATGATAGGTAATAAGGATGACGAAACCACTTCCAACTTAAAGGGTTGACTATCCTCAAGAAACAAGGAGAGGGTTGGTATGACATGCTACTTAATTTGATTAATATAATAAGAAATATTAATAAAGTTAAAAGATAAAATAATGAAAAAATAAAATTGATTATTTTACCAACTTGCATGTTCATTAATGCCAAGATTTGGTAGCCAATGTAACTCTACAACTATGAATCTCCAGCAAGGAAGCAACCAAGAATCATGAAAAGAACTACAACCACACCATGCATGAAAGATTTCCATTAGACTGAAGTATTATGGAACATACTGATGGGAGCCTAGATTCTCTCTTCATTGTTGCTAACATCCTTCTATAACCCCATAAAAGGTCATTTCTGAAACTAGGTTGCATGTAGAACTTGAAATGATGATCAACAAGAAAGATATCTTCATCTATATTGACAATGCATAGTTCATAGCACCATTTCTACAAACAATATTGAGCTCATTCCACTATATTTGAAAGTTGCTTATAAGGCGGGTGCAAAAATTTAGGGGGCCACAAAGTGGCCAATTTTTTTTTAAAAGTTTGAAAATTCATAATGCAAGCGCATTATAACGCGCTCGCATTATGGGGGTCTATGCAAAATTATGGGGGTCCAAAAAGTGGCGATGTGAAAAAATAGACATTTTTAACACGCCCAAAAATGCAAAAAATTTCTTTGAATTTTTGTAGGCTTGGGTAGAAAGTACATACTGTCAAAGAAAATACCAAACTGAAATGGACATCTATTAGAAACAAATATTCATTTCTAATAGGTCAGATTTTTAAATTTCATTGGGTCTACAGCCAACCAATATTAAATTATCATTATAATATATTATAATTATATATATATATTTATAATAATGTTTTTAATATATATTATATAATAGGGATCAGTGGAGGTTAGTTGGGAAAGACCGATGGAAGGTTGGTGGAAGCTGGATTTTGATGGGGCTTCTAGTGGGAACCCGAGACCTTTAGGAGCAAGATTTATTGTTTAGGATTGGAGAGAAAATGTTTTGGCTTTGGGAGCTCAAAGAAACTAGAAGAAGGGACCAACAACATAGCTGAAGCCTTGGTAAAAAATTAGGGGCATTGAAAGTTCATTTGGAGGGTGATTCTCTTGTAATTATCCAGGTCATGATGAAAGGGAATATAGGGGCATGCATCTACATAATGTAATTGGAAAAATAAATTTAGAGGAATTGGAAACCTTTGATGACTTTAAGGTAAGTCATATCAGGAGAGTGGGAAATGCAGAGGCAAATACTTTATCGAAGTGGGCTTTCTCGTTTAAAAAAGTTGGTGAAATAAGAATTAAAGATTTTAGACATTTAATTTTAGAGGAGAAAGTGACATGAATGATGGTACGCTTGCAGAAATAAATGAACGAGTAGTTGAATACCTTTCAGTCCTCAAACTAAATGAGAGGAATGTGTGGAGTAGGGTGGTGGCATTGATCGTACGCCTAGCATTAATGATGAAGTTGGAGAATTAAGTTTATTAATTCTTTGAGGCTCTACTTTCTCGATGCTTCTTGCATTGTGATGAGCAATATGTGTAAAAACGATGAACATGAGGTGGTGGCTCTATAGCTGCAGAGGTAATGGAGGTCGATTTCTCACTTAAAACGAGAAAGAAACTCTCACCCTTTTATGGAGAGGCATCAACAAAGAGACTGATGGGTTGTTTCCTTTATGGTGATGAGTGATTAGTGAAGGCAATGCAACTAATTATGGGCAAAGGTTTCAACGACCTCAAGCACAAGTATAGGACCAATATGGACATCTATTCATTGATGATGGCTTGGGCTTAGTTTGGGAGAGCAGATTGAAGTTGTGAAAAAGGTGATGAAGGCACTGATGCACGAGGATTATCTAGAGGGCATGGACTCACTATTGGAATGGGTGAGTCTGGGAGTAGGAATGGATATCAATGAGGGAATTGGAAGTGAAAAGGAAGAAGAAACTGAGAAATGTGTACCCTTTGTGAAATGGAAAAAAGGAAAATGCAAAGCCAGACGGAGAGAAGGGGCAACACGTGGGTGGGAAGCTCTTAAATTGATTGTGGAATTAATAGAGGTTGAGGTGGTAATAGTGCAGGCAAAAGCAAAAGAAGAGCGGTTGGAAAATAAGGAGTTGCGACCACGAAAGAAGAAGAAGATGAATGGGGTCACCATGGAAGCTATGGCGAGTAGCTTGAATAGAGATCTGCAGTAATTTTAATCCTTTGCCATGAATTTTGAGTTTTTTGGTTGTCCGTTATTAATGTTTGGGTTTTTTTTTTTTTAAATGTGGTTAATGAAGGGAAGTTGATGTTGGTTTGCAGGGTAGTTAAAAGTTAATTGAAAAATATTGTGAATGTAATTTTGAGCATCAGCTTTGACTTGAAGTAGTTTTTAAGGGTTTGGCAATGAAATCACTACACATAAATTGTAAATTTTGAGAAACTGGGGATATGGTAGTTGAACACCTAAAGGGTTGATGGTTATCAGGAAAATTCAAAAGACAATTTAATCTGACTTATTTTATCAATAAAGAAAAATATTATTACCAATCAAATATATATATATATATATATATATATATATATATTATAATAATATATTTAATATATTATAATTTAATATTATATTATAATACTTATATAGTATTAAATATTATATAATATTTTATTATAATATATTAAATATAATATAATATTTATTATATTATATGATTATATAATATAATATTATTATATAATTTTATATCATATTATAATAAATTAATTACATTATTATATAATATTAAATATATTGTAATATTAAATATATTATATTATTTATTATATATATTATTATAGACACTGAAAAATGTCTTGAATGATATCATGCACTCGAATCAAGTATACTTTAACATCATTTCCTCTTGAAACCCATCTTCTTTTTTCTCAATTAATTAAATTAGCCTAGTTATTTAATTAATTGTGTCATTTGCATCTATTAACCTAAATAATTTAATCGAGTTAATTCACCCCCTTTCATGCTAACACTTTGTCCTATTAAATTAAATAAATCAAACTATTTAATTTAATATCCCTGAATCTTCTTATATAATTAAATAATCCTAAGTTATTTAGTTAAATGTCATTCCACATTTCCCCCTTCATTAAATCATTTTTATTTAATGAATATCATTTAATTCTTCTAAATCCCCTACTTGCATAATTAACATTGTTTAATTATCAATTATTAATTAATCTAACCCCCCTCCACTTGCAAGGGAATATTCCTCCTTTGCGCATTCCCCCAAAAAGAATATTCCCATGGAATATTCCTTCCCCTTTTGTATAATTTAATTTGGTTTCAATTAACTAAATTATCCTTTTTCCCTTACCCATAAGAATATTCCAAAGAATATTCTTACAAAGCTTCTTGTGCAAGTTAACTTGTGACCTCTTGTATAGGTTAGAAGTTTGTTTGTTTGAAGGAATATCAACCCTTGATTAAAATCTCATCTTGCATTCTCATATGTTGATGAGAATCCATTATCCATGCCTCCATCTTCTTCCATCCATGACCATTGATTAGATTTTTTCAATCTCAACCCTTCATTTCTCATTTTCTCTCCTATAAATAAGTCACTGTCTAGAGACAAATGGATCCATCTTTTAACATCAGAGTTATGATGATAAAATCACTCACACTCACACTCATATTTAGCACACATTTAGCATCTTTTAGTTTATTTTAATTGTATTAATTAGCTTTAAGCTTTCATTAATGGCTTCCATGATCACATAATGCATCCATTTATCTTGTTTGTTAATTAGGGTTTGAATATTTTAGTTTAGAATCCATTTAGATTAGCTTAGCACTTGCATATCTTCATCATTTTAGCATAAAATCATGTTGAATTAGCTTGCATCATGCTCATTTAGATTAAAATCATGATTTCATACACATCTCACCATAGTTCCATTAGTTTTCTTCAATAAAAATAATTGAAACAAGATAATTTATCCATGGGATTGGGAAAGGGTCGTCGATCCAAATCAACATGACACCACTCCCACAACTGGATAAGTTTCAGATGGATTAGAGTAGACATTTTAACACTTTCGTTTAGAATGTTTGGTTTTAATGAATTTTTGGTTTAATTTGCATTTGATTGATCTTGTTGAGATTGACATTAGTGGCTTCGTTATGCTTTTATTCTTCATGGATCAAGCCTAATCAACCCATTCTAATCCATTGGTCACATTTTGACGCTAGAGGGAGGGAAAAACTGATCAAATTTAATCAAATTTGATCTGTATTTTTTTATTTATTATTTTTGTAGGATACAACGATGCCCAAAGGAATTTTAGTGGTGCCTTTGTTGGGAATCGCCATACAATGTTGCTATCATCATCTGAAACAACACCTATTTAATATCCTGGTACTGATTAAAACAAATGGTGACACTAAATAATTTTAGAGGTATCGAGAATTTGTAAAGGCGTCGCTACTAAAATTACAACACTATTGTCGTCACTGGTTTTCTGCAAAGTGATGCCTAGATTCATCAAAATGATGCCCATCTCTAGTAAGCAAAATTATGATCAATTTTCAGCATGTACTTTAATTTTTTTACTTCATTTGATCACTAAAATGCCTCTAACTTTGATTTGGTTTTTAGGCTAACTAGGTTTTGTAGGTTGGAAAATGAAAGTTGAAGTGAAGAAGAATTCTCATCTTTAAATCTTATAATTGTAAAAAGGATTTCGATGCTTTTGGGGCAATTATAACCCATTTATTATTCTTTTCATTTTATGCTTTAGGACCACACTAATTTTCAATTAGATTTTAAAAAGAATGCTCAAACGGAACTAAAATTGAACCCTCACTTCATCATTTTACTTTGGGTTTAAAATTGAACTAGACAACTTAGGGTAAAAGCACAAAGTTGTGTCACACTTTTTAAAGGAAACGACCAACACTAATCCAACTTTTAAACTTGAATCACTAAAAAGTGACATATATGCTTTGAATTTTAAAATGATGTATACTAAAGAAATATTGATTTTTTACTATATTGTATGCTTGTATTTTTTTTTAAAAATAAAAAATATTTGAATATAGTTTTTTATAATTGACACTATAAATTAATTTCTTAAAAAATGCTGAAAAATGAAGTCATGTGAGACATCAACCTTTATATAGTAATTTTTATTTTTTCTCCTTCAATTTTTTTCTATATATTTATAACTTGAAAATTTAGTGCATGGATTTTTTTTTTCAAATTTTGATAAATATGTATTTTTAAATCAATATTACAATGTGTGTGTATTAAAATATAGTTGTTTCCATCGGACGTCAACTTTTATATTATATATTTATCTAAAACGACAAAAAATATATACCATCTTGATATAGATTCTTTTATCTAGTGCATCATATTTTTTCAAAAAAATTTAATTAGTTTTACTATTTTTCCTTGTCATGGTAATCAACATAATATTTTGTGTTGATAACCTACTTTTAGTAAAAATAAAAATAATAATTTAATTATTTTTTTTTTTGAAAACTAGACTTGTGGATCTACAAAAATGTATTTTTTAGCTTTTTTTTAAAATGTCATTTCCATGAGTAGAAATTATTAAAACATTGAATTTTTTCAAATAAATCTATTTTTTGGATAAATTAGCCTCAAAGTGGTGCTACATATGCATTTAGCCAACAATTTTAGTTGGAAAAGTTGTGGATATATCTAACTTAGCTAGAATGGATCTTACAAGGTCATATGTTTGACAAAAATATATTTTAAGTTAGAAATACTTAAATTCACTTGTGCTGATAAGTTGGCTGAAAGTGTGACACAAATTTGTACTTTTACCCCTTAACATTTCATTTGGTGCACAAAATGAATTCATCTTAGCTTTAGGGGTTAAAATTAGTGAGTGTTTGCTACATTTGGGTAAGTGCACCGATCTGACACAATTTTGGTGCCAAATTGCAAAAAAATACTTGTAATAAGCCATATTGCGCTCACCAAATTTGGAGAGCGCCAAACAGGCTTGGTAATACTAACCTATTTGGCGAGCGCCAAATTTGGTGGTGCTCTCCAAATGGCTTTACCATTTGGAAAGTGCCAAATTTGGTGAGAGCCAAATTGCTTGAATTTTGCAATGAATGAACAAGTGTGAGTTCTCTTTCTTTTTGCAATGAATTTTGGAATACATTTTTCTAAACTATTTCATTTTCGCTTTCTCTGCCAGGGAAACTATATACATGAAATAAAAATTTAAGTATAAGTTGACATTTACATATGGACATTTACTTTCTTATACTTTAAATTATATTTCATGTATATATAGGATGTTTGAGAGTGGTTTCAGATCTCTAGGAGTTATAATGAAAATTCTAGTTTCTGGAAGATCTTAAAAATTTTAGACTTAGTCAAATTTTAGTAATCAACAATTCAAATTTCAGTAATCAGGAGGTCAAATTTTAGCAGTCAGCAAGTTGTATCATCTTTCTCTCTCACTCTCTCATTCTTTCTACTCTCTATCTCTTCACTCACTCTCTCTCTCCCTTCCTCCCTCTCTCCCCTCTCTCTCTCACACACCCCTTTATCTCCTCCCTACATCTATCTCCCTCCCTCCCCTCTTTAATTCTCTCTATCTCTTCTCTCTCTACATCTCCCTCCCTCTCTACTTATCTTTATCTCCCCTCTCTCTCTTTACCTACCTCTCCCTCCATCACTTTGTATCACACTTATGTTTCCCTCCCTACCTATTTCCCTCTCTACTCTCCATCTCTCCTCTCCCTCCCTCTACCTACATCTCTCACTCTCTATCCTTCTCTTCCCCCACGTTCTCTCTAACTCTCTCCTCTCTATCTCATAATTCTCTCTCCCTCCCACTCAATCTCCCCTCTCTATCTCATCACTCTTTCTCTCACACACACACACACACAAACCTCTATATCCCTTGATAGCACTCCCTACCTCCCCCCTTCCCTCTCTACTTCTCTCTATCTCTCATTTCCCTTCCTCTCTCAACCTCACCCTCCCTCCCCTTCTTTTTGTTTCTCCTCCCAATCTCTCTCACTATTGTCCCTCACTCCCTCCCCCTCTTTCTCTCTCAATCAATCCTTCTCTATCTCACCATTCTCTCTCTCTCACTCACACACACACACACACCTCTATCTCTCTCCCTTCCTCTCCCTCCCTCCCTCCCCTCTCTACTCTTTATCTCTCCTCTCTCTTTCCCTTTCTATACCTACCTCTCCATCCATCACTCTCTCTCTCCATCCCTCTCTATCTCACTTATGTCTCCTTCCCTACCTCTTTCCTTCTCTACTCTCCATCTCTCCTCTCCCTTCCTCTACCTACCTCTCTCTCTCTCCATCCCTCTCTTTCTCTCTCTTTCTCTCCTCTCTATCCCACTGTTATCTCTATCCCTACCTATCACCCACTCCTCTCTAAATCACCATTCCCTCTCTCCCACCTTCCCTCATTCCCTCTCACTCCTCTCCAAATCACCATTCTCTCTCTATCCCACTTTCCCTCCTTCCCTCTCTATGTCTCACTTATCCCTTTCTACCTCTCCCTCCCTCTAACCTCCCTCTCTATCTCTTTATCTCTATTTTTCATTCTCTCCTTACCTCTCTACTCTCTATCTCACCACTCTCTCCATATCACTCTCCCTCCTTCCCTCTCTCCCTCCTATCCATCTCTCTCTCCTTCCCTCTCTACCTACCTCTCCCTCCACTACCTACCACTCTCTCCTTCCCTCTCTACCTACCTCTCCCTCCACTACCTACCACTCTCTCCTTCCCCCCTCTTTCTCTCTTACTCTCTCCTTCCCTCTCTACTCTCTATCTCTCCCCCCTTCCCTCTCTACTCTCTTTCTCTCTATCCCCCTTCCTCTCTCCCCTCATTTTCTCTCCTCTCACTCTCCCTTACTCTCACACACACTCACCTCTATCTCCTCCTTTCCTATCCAATCATCCCTCCACTCTCTACTTCTCTCTATCTATCATCTCTCTCTACATCTCCTTACCTCTCTATTTATCTTTATCTCCCCTCTCCCTCTCTTTACCCACCTCTCTCTTTCTCTCTTGTGTGTACACGCACACACACACTCACCTCTATCTCCTCCCTACATATCCATCCCTCCCCTCTCTACTTCTCTCTATCTCTCCTCTCTCTACGTCTCCTTCCCTCTCTACCTATATTTATCTCCCCTATCCCTTTGTTTACCTACCTCTCCCTTCATCACACTGTATCTCACCTATGTTTCCCTACCTACCTAGGGTTGAGGGATTAAGGGTTAAGGGTTGAGAATTAAGGTTTGAGGGTTTAATGTATAGGGTAGAGGGTAGAGGGTAGAGGGGTTAAAGGTTTAGGGTTTAAGGGTTGAGGGTTGATGGTTTAAGGTTGAGGGTAGAGGGTTGAGGGTAGAGGGTTGAAGGTATAGGGTTGAGGGATTAGGGTTGAGGGTCCAATGTGTAGGGTAGAGGATAGAGGGGTTGAAGGATTAAGGTTTAAGGGTTGAGGGTTGAGGGGAGAGGGGAGAGGGGAGAGGGGAGAGGGTAGAGTGTTTAAGGGTCGAGGGATTAAGGGTTAAGGGATTAGGGTAGAGAGTTTACTTGGGTTTAAGGGTTTAAGGGTTGAGGGTATAGGGTTGATAGTAGAGGGTATTAGGTTTAGGGTAGAGGGTATTGGTTTGAGGGTTGAGTGTTTAAGGGTTTCAGGTTTGAGGGTAGAGGGTTGAGGTATTAGGGTAGAGAGGGAGGGAAGGATGGAGGGAGAAGTGAGATAGAGAAAAGGAGCGAAGAGGAGGGAGGGATAGAGATATATGAGGGTTGAGGATCTAGTGTATAGGATAGAGTGTTGAGAATTGAGGGTATAGGATTGATGGTTTAGGGTATAGGGTTGAGGGTATAGGGTTGAGTGTAGAGGGTAGAGGGTAGAGGGTAGAGGGTTTAGGGTACAGAGTAGAAGGTTTAAGGGTTTAGGGTTGAGGATTTAGGGTTGAGGGTAGATGGTTTAGGGTATAGGTTTAAGGGTATATGGTTGAAGGATTAGGGTTGAGGGTCTAATGTATAAGGTAGAGGGTATAACGGTTGAGGGTTTAGGGTTTAAGGGTTGAGGATTAAGGGATTAATGGTTGAGGGTTGATAATTGAGGGTTAAGGGTTTAATGTATAGGTTAGAGGGTAGAGGGTTTAAGGATTGAGGGTAGAGGGTTGATGGTATAGGGTTGATGGATTAGGGTTGAGGGTCCAACATATAGGGTACAGGGTATAAGGGTTTAGGGTTGAAGGTAAAGGGTTGAGGAATTAAGGGTTGAGGGATAAATGGTTAAGGTTTAATGGATTAGGGTAGAGATTGTAATTGGGTTTAAGGGTTGAGTGATTAGGGATTAGGGTTGAGGGTAGAAGGTAGAGGGTTTAAGGGTTTAGGATTTAAGGGTTAAGGGTTGAGTGTTTAAGGTTTTAAGGGTTGAGGGATTAGGGAAGAGAAGGTGGGATGGATGGAGGGATAGATGGAGGTATAAGTGAGATAGAGATAAGGAGAGAAGAGGAGGGAGGGACAAAGATAGATGAGGGTTGAGGATCCAATGTATAGGGTAGATGGTTGAGAATTGAGGGATAAGGGTTGAGGGTAGATGGTATTGGGTTGAGGGTATAGGGTATCTCTCTCTCCCTCCCTCCCTCTCTCCCTCTGCCTCTCCCTCTCCCTCTCTCTCTCTCTCTCTCTCTCTCTCTTCTCTCTCTCTCTCTCTTCTCTTTTATCCCACTCTCTCTCTGTCTCCTCTCTGTCTCTCTCTCTCTCTGTCTCTCTCTCTCTTGTCCTCTACCCTCTACCCTTAACCATGCCTCCATCTATGTCTCTCCCACTCCCTCCCTCCCTCTCTCTCTCAAGTATCTCCCTCCTACCCCATCTCCCTCTCTCAGGTCTCTATCTGACTCACTCCATCTATCTCTCTCCCCTCTACCCTAAACCCTCTACCCTCTACCCTTAACCCTTAAACCCTCAACCCTTAACCCTTAAAATTTCTACCCTCTACCCTAAACCCTCCCTCCCTCAACCTCTCTTTAAACCATCTCCCTCCTACCCCCTCTCCCTCTCTTAGGTAGAGGGTATAGGGTAGAGTGTTTTAAGGGTTTAGGGTTCTAAGGGTTTAGGATTTAAGGGTTAAGGGTTAAGGTTTTAGGGTTAAGGGTAGAGGGGAGAGAAACCTGAGAGAGAGAGAGGGGTAGGAGGGAGAGGGTTGAGAGAGAGATAAATGGAGGGAGGGTTAAGGGTAGAGGGGAGAGAGAGACCTAAGAGAGGGAGAGGGGGTAGGAGGGAGTGGGAGAGAGATAGAGGGTAGAGTGTTTAAGGGTTGAAGGGTATAGGGCCAAGGGTAGAGGGGAGAGACAGAGGAGTGAGTGAGTGAGAGAAATACTTGAGAGAGGGTAGAGGGTTTAAGGGTTAAGGTTTTAGGGTTTAGGTTTAATGGTATAGGAGAGAGAGATACCTGAGAGAGGGAGACGGGGTTGTAGGGAGAAACTTGAGAGAGAGAGGGTAGAGGTTTTAAGGGTTAAGGGTAGAGGGGAGAGATAGAGGGATTTAGTGAGAGAGGGAGTTGGAGAGAGATAGAGGGTAGAGGGTTAAAGGTATAGGGGAGAGAGATAAGAGTGAGTGAGTGAGTGAGTGAGTGAGAGACCTGAGAGAGGGAGAGGGGGTAGGAGGGAGAGACTTGAGAGAGAGAGAGGGAGGGGAGTGGGAGAGATATAGAGGGTAGAGGGCTTATAGTTTAAGGGTTAAGGGTTAAGGGGAGAGGGGAGAGAGATAGAGGGAGTGCGTGAGAGAGAGAGAGACTTGAGAGAGGGGCAGGGGGGTAGGAGGGAGAGTCTTGAGAGAGAGGGAGCAAGTGGGAGAGACATAGAGGGTAGAGGGCTACGGGTAGAGCGGAGAGACTTGAGAGAGGGAGAGGGGGTAGGAGGGAGAGACTTGATAGAGAGAGAGGGAGTGGGAGAGAGATAGAGTGTAGAGGGTTGATGGTAGAGGGTAGAGGGGAGAGATATAGAGAGACCTGAGAGAGGGAGAGGGGGTAGGAGGGAGAGAGAGAGAGAGAGGGAGAGGGGAGAGATAAGGAGATGAGAGATAGAAAGATGAGGGAGGGATAGATATGTAGGTAGAGAGAGTTTAGATAGAGACAGAGTAGAGAGGGAAGGAGAGATGGGAAGGGAGGGAGAATTTAGAGAGATAAGGAAGGTAGAGAGATTGAGAGAGGGAGAGAGAGAATGAGGTATAGAGGGATATGTAGGTAGAGAGAAGTAGAGAAGGAAGGAGAGATGGATGGAGAGGTAGGGATCGAGAGAGAGGTAGGTAGAGAGAGGAAGGGGAGATATAGATAAGTGGAGAGGGAAGGAGATATGGATGGAGAGGTAGGGATCGAGGGAGAGATAAGGATTTAGAGAGAGAGGTGAGAGAGTGCAATAGAGAGAGAGGTAGGTAAGGAAAGGGAGGAGGCGATAAAGGGAAGTAGAGAGGGGAGGAGAGAGGGAAGAAGAGGTAGGGAGGGGGGGAGAGATAGGTGAGATAGAGATAGAGGAGGGAGGGAGGGATATTTAGGGAGAGAGAGGTGAGATAGAGAGAAAGAAAGTAAAGAGGGAAGGGGGAGATAGAGAGAAGTAGAGATGTAAGGAGGAAAGTAGAGAGATTGAGAGAGGGAGAGAGAGAGGGAGAGAGAAAGAGGTATATAGGGGTAGGTTAGATAGAGAGATGTAGAGTGAAGTTTGATGGAAGAGAGAGAGGAGGGAGGCATAGGTAAAGATGGATAGTTGAGATAGATGGAGAGAAAGAGATGGGTAGAGAGAGGGAAATGAGATATAGAAAGAGGGAGAGGGAGAGAGGAGAGATAGAAAGAGGGGCAGGGATGGAGAGATAGAGAGAGTAGAGAAGGAGGAGAGAGATACGGAGAGGTGATAGAGAGAGAAGTAGAGAGGGAAAGAACGTGGGGATATTGAGAGATAAGAGGCAAGGAGGGAGAGAGAAATAGGTATAGAGGTACAACTAGGTACGGAGAAGTAGATATGAAAGGAAAGATATAGGGAGAGGTAGGGATGGAGAGAGAGGTGAGACAAAAATAGAGAGAGGTAGATAGGTAGATAGAGGGAAGGAGAGAGGGAGGAAGAGGTAGGGATGGAGAGAGAGAGGTGAGAGAGATAAGAGAGAGGAGGGAGGGATAGGTGGGGAGAGAGAGGTGAGATATAGAGAGAGAGGGTAGAGAGGGAAAGGCGGAGAGAAGTGGGATAGGTGATAAAGATGTGTGATGGAGAGAAAAGCAGAGAGGTAAGGAGGAAGGTGGAGAGATCGAGAGGGAAGGAGGGGGGAGAGAGAGAGATGTATAGAGGGATAGGTTAGATAGCAAGAAGTAGAGAGAAAAGGTGGGTGAAAGGAAGAGAGAGGGAGAGAGAGAGGGGGAGAAAGAGAGGTGAGATAAAGAGAATTTGAAAGGCAAGAGAGAGAGGGGGAGATAGAGAAAATTAGATAGGGAGGGAGGGAAGGAGATAGAAGTGAGATAGAGATAAATAGAGAGGGAAGGAGAGAGAGAATGGTGCGATAGAGAATAGAGAGGGAAGGAGAGAGAGAGGGAAGCAGAGAGTGAGAGAGAAAGAGGGGAGAGAGGGAGAGAGGTGATATAGAGAGTAGAGAGGGAAGGAGGGAGGGAGATAGATATTGGAGAGGGAAGGAGAGAGAGATGGACATGTAGAGATTTAGTTCTTGAGCTCAAGGAAGATATTGTCAGATAAAGGGATGGAGATAGTGATAGAGAGAGAGGTCTAGAGAATAACAGATGAAAATGAGTGAGATAGAGAGAGAAAGATGAAATTTGACCTCCTGATTACTAAAATTTGACCTCCTAATTATTGAAATTTGACATGTTGATTACTGAAATTTGACTAAGTTTGAAATTTTTAAGATCTTCCAAAAACTAGAATTTGCATTATAACTCCTAGAGATCTGAAACCACTCTCAAACATCCTCCCTATATACATGAAATATAACTTAAAGTATAAGAAATTAAATTTCCATATGTAAATTTCAACTTATACTTAAATATTTATTTCATGTATATAGTTTCCCTGACAGAAAAAGAGAAAATCAAAGTTTATAAACATGCATTCCAAAAGTCATGAATGACATTTGGCACTCACCAAATTTGGTGCTATCCAAATGAAGCAACCTATTTGGCACACACCAAATTTGGCATGTGCCAAATAGGTTGCATTGGTAAATACCAACCCAATGGGTTGGATTTTGCATTGGGCATCTGACCCAAAGGTTTGGACAACCATTTCATGAAAAAGATGTGATTTTTTGAAAGGGTGCCAAATTTCTTCATATTTTTGTCTGTGTTCCTCATCTCATTTGCACGTATTTCAATGCAATTTTATAAAAAAAACTGTGATAGCATTAACCTCTCTCTTAGCTATCTAAATATATATAAAAAAAATCATTTTGATTTAGTTAAGGTATTGATCCATGGCTTCTATTGTAAATGCCTCTATTTTTGGTCAAAAACCAGCATGTGCTAGTTTTAGGATAGATTTTTACTCGTTCATCGAAATGAGAAACAAATTACATTTTTTTAAATTAGACTCCATTCTACACATGATGAAAAAAAAATCAATTTTCGATTAGTTTTCAAAAGATTTATGGAGGAGCACGCTCAAATTTCAGCTTTTTAGGATGTGTCCACTTTGAAAACTCATAAAATATTATATATTCATTAAAAAAATTATCCAAAATAACGAGGATAAACTACATGGTGTTAGCTAATTTCTCACCATTGGGATTTTTGAAATTGTAAAAAAATGTTAATCAAAAAGGGGGGATCCTTGAAGCGCTATGCTATTTTATTTTTTATAAAAATAGGACCCGTTTTACTTTTGAGACCCTTAATCTTCATTAATTTCAAAAAAAAATAGTAGCTTAGAAACTAGACTCGAAGCACTTCAACTTTTGTTATTGTTGTATCTTGAAATTTTGAGCATAACTATCTTCATTTTCTCGTGCAAATCAGATTTTGTTGATTTCAGAAAATAAGTGGCATCTTAAGGGCCAAAATTGTGTCACTTCTCTCATGCCACTCTATGATCTTGAGAATTAGAAACATTCCTTGATACTTTGTATAATCACCCACATCTTTCAATTGGATTAAAAATGGACCCCATGCTAGTGTAGGGAAAAAGGCATGGTGTTTGTTCTCTCCTTTCTTCATGCGAACTGGGAGATTGAACTACAAATGTAATTCCTTGCTTTTGTTTATCTTTAGGGGGCTTGCCTCTCCATTTTGAAAGGAGGGAATGACCCAAGCGGTAATGAGCTAAAACCAATCTCTTTCAAGTCACTATATAAAAATATTTTTGTGACAAAAGTCATAAAAACCAAGTGTGGATGTGTCATACTGACAAGTGTCACCCTTAGTATTTATGTGATACATTAAAATATCTTCTTAGGAAGAGACTGGGAGGCCTCTTGATTGAAATAATCTTGAGCTAATATTTCCGCGTGTATGGCCACCTTGAACAAAATCCCTTACTAAGAACCATTGTCTAGAAGCCAAAAACCTTTATGCTTGTTGGTGCAAGAATGATCGTTTCGAAGCCACCCCACATTTTACTATTCAATTGTTGAAATAGAAAAATCCTTAGGATCTTCGGATCTTCAAAATTTAAGATTTGGTGGTCCTGAGAAGTGTGTGTCATGGAGGAGAGCTAGTGTCACCAAATATCTAGTTGTTCACATTATTTAGTGTTTGGAGAAATCCAAGTGGGGATTCAACAAGCAATATCTTCTGAACCAATGATGGTAAATGCTTGTAAGTCAATTTAATACTTTGTTTGGTTCCAAAACGTTGCAAACAAACATTCACAATCTTCCTCAAAATTTCAAACCCTTTGGTCTAATTATGGATACCTCTTGAAATAGCCTTGAGATTAATACTTTTCCTAAGGATTTCTATCCTTAGAGATTTATAAATATCTTGACTTATATCTCAATCCATACTTCCCAAAGTTAACATAGGCAACTATGGCTTGAATTTCATCCTTTTCACAAAATGGACATTGTGAAAGTTATGATTCTTTTGATATAGATATTTAGTTTGGAAAACTTAATCAAGACAAGTGTTTGTGGTAAAAGAAACTCACTTAAGCAAGATAATTTGAAAAATTGAATCTCAAATGACCGTTTGGAGACCGATCACTCCTATTGAACAACTTTACCTTACACTTGCTATTATTCAGCCGAACTTTGAACTCATTGAAGGAGAGAAAATTGATATCATTAGAAGTTTGAGAAGATTCACTTTTGAAACAAAAGAAACACCCATTCAATGGAGAAATGTAGTATATTCCATAGACAAAGAAGAGGAACAAGCTAATATTGAGGTTGGGAGGCCCATATTACCACCACCAGAATGGCAATAAATATCCTCCTTTTTCATAACCTTAACTTCTCTAAATGATCTCACACAAAATTAGAATCCCCAAGAGAAGGTCTACAGGTTGTCATTTTAAACTTTGGAATCTTACTCCAAAAGCTCTCAAAAAACACCTTTTAGCACTTCACCAAAATAGAACCAAGTTGTTATACAAATTCTACAAACGTGCTTCAAGGAACAATCCAGACTTGTATATGTTCTCTTTTAGTCAAAACCCTGGTCTTTTTCATGGTAATGAACCTATCTAAAACATTGGGTCTTTAGGATTTGAAAACTTTAGAGGTCTAGCATGTTTCTCACTACCTTGGTCTTATCAATCAAAGGTTCACTTTAGGTCAACATTGGTTCAAACACTTCATTCACCCCTCCATCAAGTTTCATCCTTCACTTCACCAAACCTTGCAAAAATTTTGAATACACCAATAGTTTTTTGACTTGAACATCTATCAAACCAACCTCTAACTTAGCTACTTTATATGTGAAATGTATCGATTTCCATGCACTTAGTTGAGTTAGTAATCATCTTTCAACTAGTTTATCTTCAAGTTAATGAGTCTACCCTAAGATTTCTAAGTTCATAAACATCCTTTATCCAAACATCAAAACATCAAACTTAAGTCAAAAGTGTTGTCCCAAAACGTTTGCAAAGATCACTCTCCACATCACCCACCTTTTCATCTCCTATTATCATCATTTCTCCAAAGAGACTTAGAGCATCCCTTTTACCTAGATTTGAGTCAACTAGAGAGTTTAAACATTAAAAATTTCAACATAACTCTCCCATAGGGGACCCAAAATTTATGGTAAAGACAAGATCACAACACAAGAGATTCATGGAGAAAACCAAAGTCACATTTACCTCAAGTGATCCAAATCCTCTAGAATTTGATTTGAGAAGTCAAGTTACCCCATCACAACAACCTCCATCTCCATTAGGGCCATATGAGATAGAATACATTACCAATAACCCTTTTGAACTTACTAGGGAGGAAATCATGGAATATCAAGCCTTAAAAAACACAACTCTGATTTCTCCATCATTTGTTGCACAAAATTTGACATAAGGCTTTACAACTCCATCACTAGGGATAAATCAAACATCCACTCCTAGTATTGCAACTAGTATTTCCAAGGACTTTGTTCTAACTCTTTTGTTTGAAAGAAACATGCTTGTGGGTACTCTCAACACCAATCCACCTCAAACTACTACTTGGACACCTACCTTTAGTGCTCCTCCCATTCCTGAAGATCCCCAACATCCATAAACCTCTTGCACTTAATTACTCCACAATATCCTCCACATATCAGGGACACCCCTCTTCATCCATACCCATGAGTACCACAAGTGTGCCCACAAACACGTAAAGTAGTGTGGACCAAGTGTCACAAGTAGACCCAAAAGGTAAAGGAAATACCTTCATACAAAGTCAACCCTTAACTCAAATAGGGACATCTCTATCCAATCCTCCAACTGATTCATCCATTCCATTGGCTTCACAAAGTACATCCATCGCATCCATTATCGACCCATCTTAAAATAATCCCTTTGTCACAAATCCCATCAACCTAGGTAATACCTTGTCCACATCACTAGCACAAGGAAATCCTCAAGACATGGGACAAGGGAACATTTTTAATCAATGAACTCAAGGTCCTACTGTGTCATTACCATCACAAAATCTAATGGCTCCATCCTCATCTTTTCCCATAGTCCCCTTTACCATGCAAAATCAAATGGGACCTCAAACCTATATTCCTCCACCTCAATCCACTATATTACAAGGATTGTTAAACTAATGGAACCCTCAACCTGTCATCAACCATATGCTACCCACTCAAATCATCAACACCCACAATCAATCACAAATGTCCCAACAACCAATTGATCCTACATTACAAGAACATGCCTTAGCTTTACAACAAGCACAACAAGCTTATTAGCAAGCCATTTAACAAAAATAGCAACAACAAGAACCCCTAGTAGCATAACAATAGTAGCAACAAGTAGCCTTAACAACATAGAAAGCAACACAACAATAGCAGCAACAACAACAAGAAGCCTTAGTAGCATAGCAAGAAGCACACCAACAACAACAATAAAAACAAGCCTTCTTAGCACAACAACAACATTAAGCCCATCAAGCAGCCTTAGTAGTACAACAACAGGTCCAACAACAATCCCTAGTGGCACAACAACAATAGCAAGCCCAAAAAATAGCCCTTGTGGCTCAACAACAATAGCAAGCCTTACTTGCTCAACAATATTCCCAACAACAACAACAAAGTTCCTAATATAATCCTCAACAAAACATCATCAATAAAAACACATTAGGAACATATATATCAACACCTCAATCACCTTCACAGAATCTCACACCACCATATAGCCCATACAATACATCATCATATCAAAATCCCATGTACAACTCATCCATCATCCCAACATATGTTCCTCCACCAAACCCACAAGATGATCTAGCATCGTAACCTAAGGCACTATCCCAAGAAATACAGGATATTCAAATGGGCAAGACAAAGAAGCCCCATACATAGAACTTATTTCCCTATCCATTTGATCAAAACATCAAAATGGTACCATTCCCTCCTGGCCTTGAAATCCCAAAATTTGATAAATACAAAGGCGGAGGAAGTATTGTGGACCATCTCAAAGAGTTTAATGTCATGTGTGTGAAGGTGCCCTACAATGATTCTTATTAATGTGCCTCCTCCCTCAAAGTTTAACAGGTCCTGCCATGGATTAGTTTTCTCAACTGCCTCCCGGTATCAAAACTTTCCAAGAAATCACTGATAAATTCATAGATCATTTCTCCTTTAACCTTGACATGGATGTAAGTCTAGAATAATTTTACACTCTCAAACAAAACAAAGGAGAGTCTTTCACTAATTTATTGCATTGATGGAGACAAAGAGCTAGTGTAAAGAGCGAAAGTATTTAATTCCAAATAATCTTATAATTCCTTTAATAAGTTCATTTCCATTCCATATAATATCGTAACTCCATTCAACAAATAAGTTTAATCCAAAAGATTCCAAATATCGACTTTAAAGTCTACAACAAGATTCATGATATATTGAATTACATTCATAAATACATGTCATCTTTCACAAAATTTATAATACAAAACATTGTAAAAGAAATTTACAATTTAAGACTTAGGCATTCTTTCACCTTAAGTTCTATAATAATCATTCAATAATAAAATACAATAGATATATGAAGAAATATTCATTTGATCTTCAATCCAATAGCCTATCTTCAAATATGAAGACGACAACAAGGTTCAGGCGCTTTTTCTACCCAACCTCAAAGCTTACGCTTCCCCAGAATTCCTTAGTCGTTCAAAGAATACCCGACCTTGCACGAATCACTTAGCAAAAAGAAGTCGACAAGCAGGATGGAATGTGATGCGTGCCTAGTATAACTAGTAATTCCACAAGCATTTTCATTTTTCTAATTCATTTAAGAAACAAGCAAGTTCGATACTAGGATATGGTAGAGAGTTATAAATATTCCATCTTTTTCAATGGTCCTTAAGCTACTTGGCCAAGTAAAATGTCATGCATGACAAATAGCAGTAGTTTTGGAAAAGAAAAACTATGCTCTCTAATAACCCAGATTTGGCACCCGTCCCGGAAGGTAACTTTCCAAACACATGACATGCACATTCAATTATCAAGCATGCATCGTTCCATTCAAAATAAATAAATTTTCTTTCCCAACACATGTCATGCGCATTCCTTGTCAAGCATACATGGTTCCATTCAAAATAAATATTATCTTTCCCAATCACATGATCTGCACTTCTATTTTCAAGCAAACACAGTTTTATTGCAGTAATTTCACATATTTAAATCACAAATAACATTAAGTTCATATTTAAAATAAATAAATTAAAGAAGGTGTATCTGAAGTACGTAACTAAGTACATATAAAACAAGAAATGAATAAATGAGCACACATTCTTTCGGTTCATTTACCCATATAATTTAACTACACTTCAATATAATCTTTGTCTAATTCGTTTCATTCTGAAGTAATTATATTTTAATTTTACTTTCTTTTCTTTTCTGTTTTTTTTTCATATTTCCATTAAAATATAATCTTTGCAAAAACATAAAACCTCATATTTAATTCCGTTTCGTAGGCAATTTTAGAGTCATTTCTAAAGATTTATCAAATTTTCACTTTTACTTCTCAAACATATTTAAATACACAAAAGTTATTTAATCTTCTATTCTAGAATTTTTTATCAAAACCAATAACATTCAGCTATGATAATTCTGCAAAAGTTTCCCTATCTTTTTTGTTTCCTTTCCTGCAGTTTCCAATTCTAGATTGACACAGTTTAGCGTAGTTTAGATTCTAAAGCATTTATAAATCTAAATAGATCTAAAATAGTATTTTTTCTGTTTGCATTCTTTCAATTTACTAATCAGAATTTCCAAAAAATAAATAAATCTTCTCTTTTTGTAGTTCTTTGTTTCCAGCTTGTTCAATAAATTTTCCATAAAAACACAGTCTGGTATATGAAATTTCTTCTAAATTTAATAAAAACAGTAATGTGTTTTCCATCAATCCTACCTGTGAATCTTTTGTAGCTTTGTGTTTCTTGAATCTAGCAATGAATGTTTGTCTTTCTGTTCTTTTCTCACCCTTCTCTTCCTGTTGTTCTTTCCTATCTCCACACCTCTTCTTTACTTCCTTTCTGCTTTGTATTTTCTTCTACTCTCTTGGCCGCACCCTCTCCTCTTTCTTTTGTTCTCTTATTCTCCTCTATTCTTGTTTCTTGCGTCCTCTCCTTACTTTTGGCACATGGGAGACAAGCAAGATTAAAACGAAATAAAATAAAAACTTCCCTCTGTCGCACACCTTCCTTCTCCCTCTACTTGCGTGTGGTGGAGAGAGAGATCTTTGTTCTAAATTTTCCTTTGTCTCCTGCCCGCACCTTGTGCTCTTCTCCTATTCTACCTCTGACCGCACCTCTTCACCTATTTTCTTACATGGGATGAAGGGAGGCAGACTTATTTTCTTTTTTATTCTTTCCCCTTGTTGGATGGCATCCACTCCCTCTTCCCCTTCTTGCCATTGCAGCTCTGCTCTCCTTTTGTCCTTGCGTATGAGGAAGGAAAAATTTCATGAAATAACAACTTAATTTGTTGTTTACCTCCTCTCTCCTAGCCACACATGGGGTATACGATGAGCATATTCAAATAAGGTAATCCAAATAGTCCTCCTCCCTTTTGTTGGTTGTACATGGGAGCTTAATGAATGCCAACTCCATCCACATAAAAGCTCTCCTTTTTTTTAACTCCGCCTCTTAAAAAAAATGGATTTCTTTACTCTCCTTTTTCTTATTCGAATTTCTTCTCCCTTCCATCTCATGCAAAAATGGTGGAGTTAACAATGAAATTAGATCGATTATTCATGCTTGATCTCCAGCCAAAATTGCCATAACTCCAAGTTCTTCTTTTTGTTTTGCATGCAAAATTGATTGTGATGTAATTGTTTTCAATTTGATAACTATTGTTTTGTTTTCAATTTCAATTCCAACTTTGAACGTATTGTTGTTTTCTTATTATTTTAAATAACTAATTTTGACATTTATCTATTTCAACATATATTTCCTCTTTCATTTATTAAATGAGAAAATATCCAATAAATCAATAACACAAATTTTACATTTGATATGTTTTCACAATTAAAATTTTATTCCAATAATTTAAAATAAAAAGCATTATTATTTTTAGCTAATAATAAAATATATACACAAAGTAGTAATTCTTTGAATAAAAATCAATTTCCTCACATCAATAATCAAATTGCCATTTAAAACAATATATTGTTTTTCACATAAATTTAAGCAATCGAAATTAACTTACTTTAAATTTCCCATAATAATCATCACGAAAATACATTAAAAATACTAAGTGGTGTGTGAGATTCCATCATCCTCATTAATGTCTAATGGCTAAAACAACTCTACCTGAACATTGTTCTCACCTTCATTCTCGTTCACCTGTTCCTGTGTTCACTTGCACTCAATTTCTCATTAGCAATGACAATCCCCGAATTTCATAATAATGAATTCAAAATCATTTCATTTGCATTTGCATTTCAATTTCAATAATCATCAATTTCAAATTCAATTTCAATTTCAATCTCAATCTCAATTTCAATTTCAGTTATTATAATCATCTAACATAAACATGCAAATCTCAAGATCTATATTTTCAATTAAATAATTGATAAAAATCAGTACCTGACATCTAGTAGGAGCAATTGGCCTCTTCTTGATGAACAACAAATGGGGATCATCATAACAAATCTAGACCTAGATCTATCCTTCCACTTGAAAATTCAATGCATCACCTCTTATGATGAGCTTGTCCCTAGATCCCTTAACATCAAGAGATCTCTCATCTCACAAGGAAATACCAAGCTTAGAAATACAATTGCCCATCCACTAGTTCTAACAACAATCCTCGTGTCTAGGCTAAAAAAAATAATGTAACAAATGATGGTTTGGTAGATGCTAAGGTAGTCCTAAGTGATCCTAGACCAAAACAAAAATCAAGTTACTAACATTCAACCAATTGTGCAAAAAACTACACCTCCTCAAAACAATCAGATCAACAACACCAAAACACAACAAAGGAAAACCCCTAACTAGAACAACTATCCTAAACGTAAGTACACACAGTTATCAAAACCCATCAAAACCATCATGAAAAATTGGTAGAGTCAAACCTGATCATGCTTCCCAACTTTAAAAACTACCAAGAACCACAAGAGAAACCATCCTAGTACAACGAGAACAATCTTTGTGACTTTCACAAAATCAAGAGACACAAAATGGAAAACTGCATGAGGCTCAAAAAAATCATCCAATACCTTATAGAGAATGACACCATATCTATTGAAATACCATTTGGTAATCAAGATCTTATGATATACAAAAACCCTATGCTAGATCATAGCAAAGGGAACAATAGAAAAGCTAAGGATTACACAAACGTGTAGCATACCTACTCTAATGTGGTCGCTTCTTGTGGTAGTGTCATTACCATTGTCACCATCAAAGGGAATAGTGCAAAGTGTGGAGTCAGCACATGACATGGAAAACTCACCATCCAATGAGTCCCATCTCAATCTAGGGCACAAACTACTTTACCAACATCAAATCCTTGCAAGTATAAGCTCCTAAACCAGCTTAAGAAGACCCCCACACATATATCAATCTTAGAAATATTAAGGCTATCCACTGGGTATAGAGAAATCTTAGAGAAAGATTTGTCAGAATCATTTGTCCCTGAGAACATTGATACAATCAGTTTCAAGCTATGGTGGGGAATATCACTAATCCTCTTCTTACCTTCTTGAAACAATACCTACCATCACAGCCATCTCATAACCACACTTTACACCTTGAGGCTGTCATTCATAAGAACAAGGTCAAAATAGTCTTAGTAGATGGAGGTGTTGGTCTGAACATTTGTACCCTTCAATTGATCAAGAACGTGGTCTATTCAAAGGATACTATTAAGAAAGAAAATAGTACCACCATCAGAGCGTATGACGACCAAGAGTGGGTATCGCAAGGCATCATTGTATTACCCATCCAAGTGGGATCCATAATTGTAGAACTACATTCCAAGTACTAGATCTTGATCTCCCCTACAACATCCTAGTTGGAAGACCATGGATCCATGCCCTAAAATTTGTAGCCTCAACCTCTCTCAATGTGTAAAGTTTCCCTTTAAGGGAAGATAAATTACCATCCATGGAGATCTTGAGCCCTTTAACTATTGCAAGAACTTGGAGGGAAAGTTTTATAAGATCCCCAAAATACCCAAGAATGATGAGGGCCTACACCTTCTACCTCATTTGTTGACTTATCATCCCTTGCATCAACCTCAGAAATGGAAACACCCATTGTGTAGAACATTTCTGATATCAAAGTCGTGATCCAAGATGATGGTTGTGGAAACTATAAACTAATGAAGAATACCTTTGTTTTGGGAGAGATACCTCTTTCTCCTCAAACCCATGGGAAACCCACATCTAGCAACAAAGAGCTTGAAACAATCAAGATGGCAGCTAATACCTTCACCAAGTGGGGGGATTTGAACCAAGAAAATGCCAATGAAGAGGATGTCTCTAAACTCCTCTATTAGGATGAATGACCAGTCCCCGCTCTTCCCATGGAAGATGACAAAAAATTATTGCAGCTAATTAAGGGAATGGGTTATAACAAGAATGAGAAATTGGGACAAAATGATAATGGTTTTCTAGAACCCATCATTCCTAAGAAATGCCTAAAGAATCTTGACGGAGGTTGTACTACTACCAAGGTTACCCTTATTGACAAAGGTAATTATTCTAAATGGGTTGGGGCTTCATCTTGGTTACCTACATCATGTGATATGACCCTAGATTACTTCCCCCTTGATGTTTCCTACCTTTTTGAGAAAAACTCCCTCTTCATGATATCCATAACATTCTTTGCTTCGAGCAATTAACTAAATGAAATAAACCTAGTATACCTACAACTCATTGACATGGACCAACAAGGACCATCGATTCTAGATTTATTCAAAAATGATGAAGCAATCTCAGAATTCATGGGAATCCATGACAACTTTCCATGGGAAGATCACAAGGTAGGTTTTGACATAGAGCTAGAAACAAGGGCATACTTTGGGGAGATGATTGAATCCTTCAGTCACAAAATTGATGGCATGCAACTAACTTGTAGATATTTGAGTGAAAACCACACTGTAGCACTCTCTAATCCTAAAATAGTAAAAACAAAGGGCACATCTGAAGGTGAAAACCTCTATGAGGTGCCCAAGTATGAGGGATTCAATCTCCTCCTTGGTGAAATACATCTAGAAAATTCAGTAGTTCTATTAGAAAAGGCCACTCCAATCAATGTGGGAACAAAAGAAGGACCCAAGATCACTTTTTATTCTAAATCCCTATTGGATGAAGAATAGAAGAACCTAGTAGCATTCTTAAAAGAACAAATAACTAACTTTGCATGGTCATACACTGATATTCCAAGGCTCGATCTAGAAGTTGTTGGACATCACTTAGCAATCTATCTTGAAGTCAAGCCAATAAAGTAGAAATTAAGGAAGATGCACCCTCATATAACACTCTTGGTGAAACAAGAGTTACAAAAGCTTCTTGACATTAGATTTATCCAACCAATATATTATCCTAAGTGGGTTTCAAACCTAGTACCAGTCTCAAAACCTGTTGGGGGCATCAGAATATGCACAAATTTTAGAGATTTGAATAAGGAATGCTCGAAGGATGATTTCCCTCTTCCTAACATCGATCTCATTGTGGACTTAATAGTTGGGCATGAAATTTTGTCACTCATGGATGGTTTTTCAGGCTATAATAAAATCATGATCACCAAAGAGGATCAACAAAAAACTAAATTTTCCTATCCATGGTGAACATATTGTTGGAACGTGATGCCATTTGGGTTGAAGAATGTAGGAGCAACCTATCAGAGAGCAATGACCCTCACTTTTCATGACATGATCCACAAAATAGTTGAAGATTATGTGGATGATATTCTTGCCAAATCAAAGAAAAGAAGTGAGCCCATAGCAGTCTTAGGACCCATCTTCAACAAACTTGAAGAGTATATGGTACGGCTGAATCCAAAAAAGTGTGTCTTTGGGGTTACATTAAGAAAACTTCTTGGCTATATCGTCGTGAAAAGAGGGATAGAAATTGATCCAACAAAATAAAATGCCATCCTGGACAAGGAACCACCACAAACACTAAAATAGATGATAGGATTACAAGGAAGATTGCAGTCCATCAAAAGGTTCATAGCACAACTATCAGATAGAATCTACTCTTTTTCGCATCTTCTCCATAAAGGAATAACTTAAAAGTGGGATGAGAAGTATGATAAAGCTTTCTAGCATATCAAATACTTAATATTGACACCTCTAGTGCTCATGCCGCCAATACCAAACAAACCATTGATCCTATATATCTCGGTAACATCAACAGCACTAGGCACTCTTCTAGCACAACATGATGAAAGTGAAAAGGAAAGGGCTATCTATTACATCAGAAAAATCTTGGTGGGCTATGAAATGAACTACTCATCCATTTAAAATGAATGCTTAGTAGTGGTTTTTTCTTTACAAAATTTTAGGTATTACATGTTATCACATCAGATCAAGCTTATTGCAAAACTCGACCCATTGAAATACTTGTTATCCAAAGAAAATATCACTGGGTGAATGGCTAAATGGGTAAGATCTTAACCAAATTTGACATAGAGTACATGGAGTGCAAGGAAATCAAAGGACAGGTGATCATAAACCAATTGGAAAATTCCCCTATCTATGTTGAGAACCCCTTGATATCTAAGTTTCTAGATGAATCAACTTGTTCCTTATCAATCTCTTAGATTAGTGGAAAATGTACTTTGATGGATCATTCACCTAACATGGATCAAGAGAGGGTATTATTTTCATCACCCATCAAGTTGATTGCATCCCAAGTCCATGCATGCTATCATTTCCTTGTACTAACAACATTGTTGAGTACGAAGCCCTAATAAGAGGTCTAAGGATAGCAATTTAGTGGTAGATACAAGAGATGAAATTCTATGGAGACTCACAGTTGGTTATCATCTAAGTCAATGACGACTATCAAACTAAGGATGACAAGATTACTCCTTACAATAAGATGGTGGAGAGTCTCTAGGACCTTTTCATTGATATAAATTTTGAGTAGATTCCTTGCATAAACAACCAAGTAGTAGATGTCATGGAAACAATTGGATCACTATTAGACATGTCGAACAACGTCCTCCAATCTGAATTCTTGGTAGAACAACTTCTCATATTGACTTTCAAAATCCATGAATCTGAATTTGCATGTGTCATTGTTGTTCTTGGATCCCCATGGTACCATGACATATTCATCTACCTAGGTAGAGGAACCCTCCCATCCAATATCCCCTCCAACATTAAAAGTGCCTTTGTTAAAAAGGCATCTCGATTCATGATCCTAGGTGATACCCTTTACCTCTGAAGCATCAAGGGGGCATTAATATAATGTCTTAACCAAGATGGAGCCTTGACCACTTTAACAAATGTACATGATGGAATATTTGGTTCACATTCTAGTGGTATGAATTTAGCTAAGAAATTTTTGAGGACGGGATACTACTGACCAACCATGGAAAGAGAAGCCCATCAATATGTGCAGAAGTGTTTCTAGTATCAACAACATGGAGATCTTATTCATGATCTAGCTTAGGAATTTCAACCAATGGTCACACCTTGGACTTTCTTACAGTGGGGGCTTGACCTCATAGGAAATATCACTCCAACCTCATCCAATGACCATAAGTTTATCATATCAGCCACTGAGTACTTTACGAAGTGGGTTGAAGACATTCTTATGACCTATATAATGGGGAAGCAAATTTCCAATTTTATCCTAAATTACCTAATCTATCATGGTGTCCCACAAACCTTTATCTCAAACAATGGAACACCCTTCAAGAATTAGGGTGTAAAAGAGCTATGTCAAAGATTCAACATCCAACATTAATTCTCTACCCCATATTACCCCCTAGGCAATGGTCAAGATGAGGCTAAAAATAAGACCATTCTAAAAATCCTAAAGAAAATAGTCAATGAAGCTAGTCGTGACTAGCATCTATAGTTAAATCCCACTCTCTAGGCCTTTTGAACTAGTACCTACAGGCCTATTGGTGCAACCCCTTTCTCTTTAGTCTACAGATCATAATCCATCTTGCCCATTGAGGTCAAGCTTCTATCGCTACAAGGTTCATTATAGAACCTAATCACTGATGAAGAGTACAAAGTATCTTGGTTGACTAAGCTAGAATTCCTAGATGAGCATCATATTGACGCTCTTAGTCACTTGCAAGTATATCAAAACTAACTAAAACATAGTTATAACAATAATATCAAATGTTGATCTTTCTAGGTAAGGGACCTTGCCCTAAAGTAGAATCAAAAGAATCTTCTAGATTAGGACATTAAACAAAATTTTGAGCCAAACTGGTTAGGTCCCTTTGTCATCACAACAAGCTATGAATCAGGAGCATATCAATTATTGACACTTGAAGGTGAGCCCTTGCAGGAACCAACCAAAAGCTTACATCAATTTTTTTATGCCTAATCTTGAAGGGTGTAAATCTAAAAAATACAAAAAAAATCAAAAATCCAAAAAAATAAGAAAAAATCATCCTTTAGTGAAAACCACTTTGATGGCACTTTGGGCAAGTACCTTGGTGAAAACTTAGAAAATAGGAACCTTGTGTGAATAAAGCACCTCCATCTATTCTTTGGATCTGTATCCTATCATTCTTTGCATTACCATCCATCCATTTCATCATCCATCCTATTTATTCCATCACACAAATGCATCCTTATCATAGCTTGATATTGTGAAGTATCACATCCCCTTAGTACTACTTGGCATATTCCAAATGTCAGTTTGTCCTGCCTATATCAAGGTAGTCTATCATATCACACTAGGGGAAATTCATTCTGGATCATATCAGGTTTCTTTATATCTTAAGGTTATTGGAAATCGCAATAAAAAATCCCAAAAATATTATTAAAAAATTCATCAAAAAATATTAAAAGAATTGCAAATCCTATACAACTAAAATCCTAAACATCCAAAACACATCAAAATCCCTAAAAAATTCTAACATCAAAAATCTAAAAATAGTACCCTATTGTCGAACTATGGGTCTTTGAGCTTGAACGTAGGCAAGGCCATCATTGATGTGCCCCTGAGAAACCCTAGGTAAATCATGTAGGAGTCCGTCATAATAAACTAACATTCCATCAACTATTCATATCTTCATATTCAATAAGTCAAGTTAGTCAAACTACATGGTCTCTACATGTATAACGTAGGCAAGGCTAATCTTTGATCATCCATCGAGGCTCCTAGGAAAGGTCTTTTAGGTTAGGTTCTTGGTCGAAACTCAAAAAATCCTTAAAACATCCAAATATCTCAAAAAACCCAAAATCATTCAAAAATTAAAAAACATAAAAAAATTAGAAAACATTCAAAAGATCTAAACAACACCAAATATCCTAGAAAACCCTAAACAACCTCAAATAATAAAAAACATAAACATTCACATAAACAATTCAAAGAGATCAAAAATAGCCTCAAAACATTTTCAAAAATACCAAAAACATTGAAATAATCTAAAACTACCAAAACCATCCATCCCATCTTGCTTTCACCCGCAATAAACCTCTATTCATAATAAATCAACCGCCACCTTCAACCTTTGGAAAAACAAAGAGAAAGCAAGTATAGTAAGTCATAAAGTGATCACCTAAGTGTCAAAATACAAAGTCTAAATCATAGGTAAACGAGTTAGTGGATTTTATATCAACAGTTTATCAAACACCTCATCCTAATCAAAACCCATGATTAACATGTCCTAGGATGTATCCTTCCTACGATGGACATCAATATCAAAAATCGCCTTAGCTATAGTTAAACTAGCAAGAGACATAGATAACACTGACTATTTGTCTTTCATATTTTCTTATGATTTATCTTATTGACCCATTTTGAGGACCTCTCGATGATGTCTATCAAAATTATTTAGAGGGAAAGGAATAGGGCATCAATCATTATCTTTCATGTTTTATGCTTGTGGGTATTTTTGTAAAATAATATTGGCACATACTTGCTTAGTTGTGTGTAGGGAAGTTGTTTAGAGTACATTGTTGACTATTGTGTATGCTTTGGTCCAATATATTCTAAGCTTCTAACTTACAATCCAACGAGGTTTATGTATGTCAAGGTGTGAACAATAACTATCATATCTATTTGCAGAGTCAAATTCCATTACACTGGATACAATGTCATACTGGTTATGAATACCTTGATGCATTATATATGTTTTATATCAAACAATAAGGAATGACAAAAAATTCCAATCCCAAGATATGATCATATCATCATCATCATGCATTTCTCATCACCATCTCTAATAAAGTCTTGGTGGATCATAGACTTGTTGGATCTTTTGAAGTAATCATTAGAATCAATGGTCATTCTTCTTATTTATTCTATCTTCTCTCCACACTAACTTGGTATCATGATAGTCAACAAAAACATCACCAATGCATCCATCCTGCATCCACAAATCATCAGCATGCATACATCTTCCATAATCATAGCATATCATAAAACATACATCCATATTGCATTATTATCATTTAAGATGTGAATGAATAATATAGTTTTGTTACTCTATCCATCTTAAATTTTTGCACACATATCACAAACATACATCACATTATCAAGAACATCTGCATATCATATCATCCATCCCATAACATGTTATGAAAAGATACTAAAAGAGAAGTACATCCATCCATTGCATTGCATTACATCATGTATCACATATATCATTGCATATCACATAGTTAAATAAAGTGCATCCATACATAAGCATATACCATCAAATAACATCATATCAAAATGCATCCATACATTCATAAAGAAGGAAATAAAGAACACATCACATCATATCAAATTTGTATCATATCATATATCATATATATCAAAATAATAACTATCATTGTACAATATCTAAGTCAGTGGATGTATATTGATCAAAGATACAATATCCATGAGGCTATCAAAAAGGAGCCCATGAATGTATGTCTGTATAAAGAATCGGACAATAATAATAAAAAATGTTTGTACAAGTGAGCTAGCCCTAATGGTTGCTCCCCTCTCTAGGTTATCTCTTTGGGTGATCCTTGGCTCGGGGATGTGCCCCACTCCTCTATGAGTAATTTGGTTGTTTGGGTGCCTATGGGACATCCTAATGTTAGTGTATCCAATAATATGTCACCTCAGTCATAGCCTCTCTATACAATCAGGCAGACATAGTCCACCCCTATGTTGCAGCCATCATCACCTCTAACTATTGGCACCGCTTGACCTTCGACTATGCTAATTACATCTTTGAAGTCTATTGGAACTCACACTCTTGATCCCTCTCATTCTTCAATGCATGTACCTACTACCTAGCCAGTCTCTCTCAACAATAATAACCAAAATTTGTTGATGAGCTTGATCTCGCTCACCTGTGACCAGCAGTATCTACTATTGCAACTGTTGTATCTATACATCATGAGGATCTAGCCCCGATGGTGACTATTATTGTATTGGTGGTTGATGAAGAGGCTACTGATCCAATGGGGGTGAAACTAGAACATGTCCATCCTATTGATGTTGGCCATCCTAGCCATCCTATCATTCACCCTTGTCATCTAGTCCTCTACCCAATCCTCTGCCTCTCCCATCATCTGGTTGTCCTCTGGCTCTTCCTACACCCCTCCCTCTTGGTCCACCTCATAGAGATGCACCTACGGGATCTATTAATCGATGATGGTGTATGAACCATGCATCATAAGCATGTGTTGTTTGTGCATCTGCTTGTCCTTAATCATAGGCCCATGGCCTACCAACCAACTATTGAAATCCCTTAACAACCTCATGGGTTGGGATCGTATGTCCCCATGTTGTCTCTTGGGATGACCTAGCAAAGATGGTGGTATAGTAATCATTGGGCCTATCATGCCTCTCACCAAACTCTTTGGCATCCCTATCAGGTAGGTATCTCTCAATAATCGTGTGCTCTCAACCCTGCATATATCTGGTTTGTCGAGCAAAAAATAGTTTCTACACATCATTTTACCAAGTTGGCATCTGGAGTCACAACCACCATATGTGGAGAAGAGTGACTGCTATGCTAATGGCTCTACCATTGAAATATATGAAATCATGCATATCATGGTATAAAGAGGCCAAAATCACTGGCCACCATGCAAACTAGGTCCTCTGCAACATCTTGTGCCAAGATAGTCCCCATCCTGGATTGAATCCCTTGCTTTGTTGATCTGGGCAACCAAACCTAAGATCACTACTACAATGATCAATCTAAAAGTCAACACCCAACCTCTGTATATCTTGAGGTCAATATGGGAGGTCACCAGGACACTTTCCTCATGCTCAAGCACCTCATGGTAGGCATCATAACTAGTATCAACATCACATATCATGTGCTCACCATCTATTAGAAAATGCAAAATCCGCCATACATCCTCTAGTGTCACTAGTGCCTTGTTGATAGGTAGGTGGAATGATGAGGTCTCGTTATTCCATCGCTCGCATAGTTCTATCATCATCACCAAATGGGTCCAAATGATGGGCATGTAGGTGATGTACCACAAGTCGATCTCTCCCAAGTGCTCCTGTCGCAACTTAGACAAATCACCAAGTATTGATAAAACACTTGGTTGATACTTGTGAGAAATCAAAGGCAGGATAACCTCCTGCACCCACGAAGCACATGACATCAAAATTTGAAATTTTTTGGCTAAGTTTGGAGTTTTTAATCCACCAAAATGATAATAGTGTCACTATTCATGATAGCATCACTATAATTCAAAATCAAAATAGTAACACCTAAAGCATTTAAATTACAAATTGCAATATGTGTCACTAAAAACATATGAATCACTATTTGAGCTTGGAAAACCCTAATTCTAAATTTCAAATCAAAATGTGTGTCGCTATTTATATATGCGCCACAATTTAAAATATAAAACCCTAAATATAGATTGTGAACTACATCGCTAAACACATATGTGTTGCTATAAATCAAAATAGCATCGTTGATTCTATAAATAGCGTCACTATATAGCGATGCCACCAACGTTCAAATTTCAAAATGCATTAAATGTGATTAAAATTAAAATTTCAAATCAAGTTTCAAATCACATACTGGTGGTCCTACGCCTAGAAGCCTCTGGTACTCGCAAACCCGGTCAAAAATGTGTCATGGGAGCACTCATTGCGCCATTTCATCAAAGGGTTAGAGCTCAAAATGCAAGGTTTCTCTCAAGTGTGAATACAAAAATGAATTGAAAGAGATCCTTCCTCACCTATTTATGCCTCCAAATTAGGGTTTTTCATCACTTGCACCAATCTATCCAAACTAAAGCTTGTTTTGCATCATTTTTTATGTTTTTTGCATGTTTTTTTGCATCTTGGAGCCTTTCCAAACCCTAAAAATTACTTTTGTCAAGAAATCAACCCAAAATTCAAAATTTTTGCCTGATTTATCGAGGGGGCAGGGAACCAGCTTAACCTTCTACTGGGGCATCTAATTTTTTTTTTTAAATGATTTAAGCAGCAATTTTAATCCGAAGAGCATCAATCTTTGAACCAACATAACAGGTACCTCACTTCAAAGAGGGGAAAAACATAGACACTGAAAAATGTCCTAAACGATATCAGGCACTCGATCAAATATACTAACATCATTTCCTCCTAAAACCCATCCTCTTTTCGCTTTAAAATTAATCATGTCATTTACATCTATTAACCTAATTACTTTAATTTGGTTAATTCACCCCCTTCCACACTAACACTTTATCCTATTAAATTAAATAAATCAAAAATAATAATTTAATATCCTTGAATCTTCTTATTTAATTAAATAATCCTAAGTTATTTAATTACATGTCATTCCACCTTTCCCCATTCATTAAATCATTTTATTTAATGAATATCATTCATTATTCTAAATCCCCTAATTGCATAAGTAGCATTATTTAATTATCAATTATTAATTAATCTAATCCCCCTCCACTTGCAAGGGAATATTCCCCCTTTGCACATTCCTTGAAAAGGAATATTCCCATAAAATATTCCTTCCCCTTTTGCACAACTTAATTTGGTTTTAATTAACTAAATTATCCTTTTTCCCTTACCCATAAGAATATTCTCTCTCCTCACTCATTTGAAAAAGGGAATATTCTTATAAAGCTTCTTGTGCAAATTAACTTGTGACCTCTTGTGCAAGTTAACTTGTGACCTCCTGTATAGGTCAAAAGTGTGTTTGTTTGAAGGAATATCAACCTTTGATTAAAATCTCATCTTGCATTCTCATCTGTTGATGAGAATCCATGATACATGCCTCCATCTTCTTCCATTCTTGACCATTGATTAGCTTTTTTCTATCTCAACCTTCCATTTCCCATTTTCTCTCCTATAAATAGGTCACTATTTGGAGACAAATGGATCCTTCTTTTAACATCAAATTTATGCTATTAAAATCACTCACACTCACACTCATATTTAGCACACATTTAGCATAGTTTAGTTTATTTTAATTGCATTAATGGCTTCCATGATCACACAATGCATCCATTTAGCTTGTTTATTAATTAGGATTTGAATCTTTTAGTTTAGAATCCATTTAGATTAGCTTAACATTTGCATATCTTCATCATTTTAGCATAAAATCATGTTGAATTAGCTTGCATCATGCTCATTCAGATAAAAATCATGTTTTCATACACATGTCACCATAGTTCCTTTAGTTTTCTTTAATAAAAATGATTGGAACGAGCTCATTTATCCATGGGATTGGGAAAGGGTCACCGTCTTGCATCAACGTGACACCACTCCCACAATCGGATAAGTTTTAGATGGATTAGAGTAGACATTTTAACTTTTCCGTGGTTTAGAATGCTTGGTTTTAATGAATGTTTAGTTTAATTTTCATTTGATTGATTGTGTTGAGATTGACATTAGTGGCTTCATTATGCTTTGATTCTTCATGGATCAAGTGTAATCGACCCATGCTAATCCATTGGTCACAATTATATAATAATATTATACCGCCAATATGATATATCTTAATTTTCAAAAAACACTACCAATTTAAATATATTGTTAGGTCCCATACTTGACCATACATTGAAAAAACTACATAAACGAAACAGATATTTGTTTCATGTTTATAAAATGAAAAACAAAAACCCGAGAGCTTTATATTAAATATAATATAAAATTTATTATATTATAAGATAATATTATATTATATTATATGGTATATTATAATATAATATAATATAACATAATATAATATAATATAATATAATATTATATTATATTATATTATATTATATTGTATAATAGTGTTATATTATATTATATAATTATAATTATAATATATTATATATAATAATATTATATTATATTATATATTATATAACAATAGTATACCATCAATATAATATACATTTCAAAAAACACTGCCAATTTAAATATATGGTCGGGTCCTAGTCTCGACCATATATTAAAAAAACCACATAAAAGAAATGGATATTTGTTTCTTGTTTTATAAAATGAAAAGCAAAAACCCGAGAGCTCATTTTTATTAGAGTCCACACAGGTTTTTAGCTTCTCAACTCGGGTATTCATTCATAGGTGCCTCCTCTTGCTCAAATCAATCAAATTTGATAGGTATTTTTGAATTTTTATGTTTTTTCTTCAATTTTTATTGGTTTTGCATTTTTTTTTGTCAATTTTAGTGAAAAATAAGATATTTGATAGGTTTTTTTATAGCATTGAAATCATTGTTAATTTTTTTTTTTTAAATCAATTTACCAGCTTAAAATGGTTAATGCCAACCTCGCTCAACATGAAAATATTTAGTTGGATCAACATGAAAACCCTAACCCCGTACAAGATGAAAACCCTCCAAATCCTCCTTCATCGTGAGCGTTGTTTCCAAACCAAAATGTGACAACAATACATGAATCTATTCCTAGAAATTTAGACCAATTGAGAAATGTATGTCAAATCTATGAGAAAATCATTGAGCTATCAGACATGAAAAAAACTTTAGAAATAATTGTTTCAAATGTTAAAGCTTTGGCAACTCAACACAATAGATTTGCATAGTGGCAAGAGGAACAAAGGAAATTTTATGCCAATGGATTATCATATGATGAGGTGAGACAATTTGATATTGACAAAGCCCAATTAGCCTAGTTATTCATTGATCACAGAATAAGACAACCCGTTAATGTGCATAAGCCAAAATTTTCAATTAACTGGTGCACCCATAGAGGCATATTAGATAATTTTTGGAGACGTTAGTGGATGGTTTTTGATAAACCACCCAACAACAATCTTGATGTCCCCCAGTATTTTCTTTGAAAAATTATAAGTCGATTTTATCCTAGGGAGGCATCTCAATTACTTTGACATGCAATATTTCCAGGGTGTTGGTAGAGGGATGCCACAGGATAGACCAAGAGCACACCGAGTCACCCTAGTTCATCCAAATCTACCTATTGCTACCTTGACTCCACTACCTTACCCTAAGATTTATTTATATGTAGCGAATTAGAGCATTTATGCCAACTCCACTACCTATTGCAACCAACTCACATCTAGAACCCTCACCTCCACTCTTCAATGTGTATTTGACTATCTCAAAACTTTTGTTCTTAACAATCTTGTTACCAAAATCTAATTGTTGCCCTCATGAAAGCATGTTAGAAACTTTGATAAACCACCACATTGCAAACATGTTTCATTTAAACAATCATGTAATGCCCCACCACACAACCCTAGAGGAATTTGCAATTAACTACTCAAACGAACTAATTTTTTTTTGTTTAAGTATAATTAATATGCAAGTTCACTACACATTGCAACAACCTCTAAGGTTATGAGACTGAGATTAATTATTAACCCATGAACAACATTAAAGAGTAGAAACCACAACAATTAATTACTTGAGAAATCAAAAACACATACATTCCATACAAGATAAATTATAGCATAAAAGTAAAGGATACCATAAGATCCCAAAGTACAATAATCTACTAAGGAGATTACATCTCTCATTCCCCGAATGAGGTAAATCCAATCAGCATGATTACAATTTATAACTTCCCACCTCAATAATAGATGAGGGATAATGAATTACACGAGCAACTAAAATGAATAAAGCATAAATGAAAGGTAACTGGATCCCACAAGCTCTCCAACTGGAAATCTCGCCAACACGAACAAGAAGAAATCCCAACGAAGTAAGGTGCATGCCACCCAACCAAGTGGAACCAAAAGGCCCACCCCTCGTGCTAAGAGATAGTAACAAGGATTCCTAGACAAGACCAACTACCTCTAGACACAGGCTGAATCATAAGTGAACCAAACTGACACAACCAATCATATGTACCACTCAAGTACAACTCAAGTACAACACAAGTAAAAATCAAGTACAACACTAGTACAACTCTAACATGGTTACATTGCTTCAAGAAATAAAAGATCGGGTATGTTAAGAAAACCATACACATAACAATCAAGTACCAACTACAAGTACACCATAACATTACTAACATGGATTATAGTGCTTTAGTTAACACTCGAATAAACTACCTCTGAAGGTTACCCAGTTTACCTCTCACAGATTTGGCCCCTAACGAAAGCCACTCTTCTACTTGACAACACATACAAACTAACACCAAGGGAAGACCAACTGCATACAAACAGATAAATTGATCACTCCAACACTAGGAGAAAACATAAGTCAAAGCCCTCTCCAAACACTGGAGGTAGCAAACATAACCAAGCCACTCCTTAGAAGAAGTCACAAATCGCATAATCCACTTCTTCCACAGGAGGTATAAAACATCCCCATTCGTGGAAACCGGGTAATAACATAGACATAACTTCACTACCCAAGGGTTTTAACAAATGGTCGACATTACAAAATGACAACCCCCAACCTCAAGGGTCCTCTGGAAGACTTACTTATTACAGACACTTAACCCATTTCCCCAAACATGAACACAGAGGAAGTAATCACATAAGGAAATTGCAAGGAAATAAACTAAATTTTGGATATATTAAATCCACTTCCCCTAGTATAACTCAGCAGTTTATTATCTTAAATAAACTAATTTAATACACCTCTCTTAGACAAAGGAAGACATTTAAACCAAAATATTCAATTCCCTAATTGCTTTAAAATAGTAATGCAATAAACATTTACTTCATCCATTCCAAAACAAGTTGACAGCATGATACGACAACCCACATATTAAAGCCCTATCTGGAAGACTTAGCAACCCTTTCTAATTGATTTCCCTCAAGCGATAACAGAAGGGATTACATTTAAACTAGCAATTTAATCATAATTAAATCTACTTCGGATTTCCTAAACCAACTTCATTTAATAAAATTCAATAGATTATTGCCACAATAAAACTAATTTAATAATGTCCCTTTCAGACATAAGAAGAAATTTAAATCCAATATCTAATTCTCTAATTGTCTTTAAATAATAAATAAGCATTTACTTCTATAATTCAGAACATATTGTTTTAAAATAAATAACTGTTTGTTCTTGCAAACTAAATCATTTTAAAAGAAACCAATTAATTTCACTATTAAACACATTACTTAAAAATCCAATATTTTCCTTTTCAAATATATTATTTAAAATGAAATCAATAATTTGACTATTGCATAAAGATTTAAAATTTTCTCAATTACATTTACACATGCCACTAAATAAATCACCTCTTAATATATATATATATATATATATATATATATATATATATATATATCTGAAACTATATATATATATATATATTTTTTTTTTAATTATTAATAATATATATTATCATTTTAATATTATAAAATATAATATTCAAAATATTATATATCTACTTATTAACAATATATATTAATATTTTAACATTATAAAATATAATATCAAATATTATATAACAATATTTAATATTATAAAATATAATACTAAAAATATTATATATTTTATCTTATTAAAAAAAGTCAACGGAGAAAAGGGCGTGGGTTTCCTCGGGCCGCGCGCAGGTTTCTTTGTTGGTTCGGCTGTGTTTACACAAAGCCAAACCCCACTGCATCGGGCGAGTGTGTGTAAACACAGTCGACTCCCCCAAAGGGGGCAACGGCTGTGTCTACACACAGTCGTCACTTCCTTGGGCGATGACGACAAGGAGTATGGGGGTCACGCTGGGCGCGGCTCCCCCACACGCCTCCCTTGGGGGCACGGTGGGGTGAGCCCCCAGTGCCTCCCCCAAACCATTTTTTTTATAAAATTTTATTTTATAGAAATTTCGCCCATCACTGCAGATTTTGAAAATCTATTCCAAATAAACGCGGGTTTCTCTTCTCTCTTTTTTTTTTAAAACCAGACATTCCAACATTGAAACACATAAATATATATATATATATATATATATATTTATATACATAAAAATGAAATTTATCAAATTAGTTGAGCAAACAAATTTCTAAAATGATCATTTTCAACAAAGTATGCAATTTTTCTTGAGAAAACCCAAATAAAACAGAGATTTATAAATTGCAAAAATATTCAACATGGGTTTATCATCACAATCTCTACTTTCTTTGTTTTTCAAACATGGTTTTGCAAATTGCTCATCAAAGCTTTGAACTTTTCTTCAAAAACAACATAAACTAAATAAATGAACCTAATTTCAAGAGCTAGAGAGGATGTCAATTGGAGCACTAATTCTTTCAGAGATTCCAGCTTCTTCCTAGCAAATCCACAGGGTTCTTCCATAATTAAAATCCAAAACCCACAAACAAAAATCCTCTTCCTTTTCCTTCTCCATTTTTCCAATTTTTCATCCTCTTCCACAAACTCATCAAAAATCCCAATAATAGCCAAAATAAATGAAAATATCTATTCAACCACCAAAATCAATTTTTGAAAACAAAAAAACAAAAAATATCTCTAATTTCAATTTTTGCATTTAAAATTTTCAAAAATGAAATTAAAACCCTTTTTCAATTTTCAAACTTAATTTCAATTCAAAATATCTATTAGTTTCCAAAATGAATAACTTAATTCAAATCAACACCATTAATTTAATTAATCAATAAAATAAATCTAATCCCAGATTAAATTATTTTATTAATTAAATTAAATTAATTAATAACTTAAATAACATTTTTCACATTATAACCAGATTAATTTAATCAACCACTTAAATACATAATGCAATTTAATTACCTTTTTCAACTTGCAATTAAATAAAATCAAGGCATATAAAACAATATTTAAAATAATTGAACCAGACTAAAACTGATGACACACTATGACCAGGGTGATGGCTTGGCACGGAAAACCTAGCTACTATCTCCCAATCGAATGTTGTTGGCAATGGACATGCTCAACCTTGTGAAGCCAGGTGGAGTCGATGTCATGTACCTGTTAACCTGAGAACAAAATTATGTCGCACATGTATATTTGCATCATATTAAACACACCGTGAAGAGGGAATCACGAAATCACAGGGCGCTCGCAAGCAAGTGATGCAATCTCGTCCCCTTCACCAATACAGTATTACCAATTGACGAATCTAACATCAATAATATAATCAAAGACATAAAACATCATCAATTCAAATATCATCTATGCTAATCTAAAGAATGCCATTATGATAACATCTGAATAATATACCATCACATCAAAAGAGCAAAACGGAGGGGTATTACATATCATTTCTATAAAATAATCAACCATCACCTCTAATACATAAAAATGAATCTAACAACTCCTTGGATGACTTGGGGAGTTGCACTGCATGACACCCCTACAATATTTTGTCAGTATGCATAGTAGAACAAATATGGCATAACAATTCATGATACATTGAAAACTCATCATGGTATTTATAACATGTATTAAATAGTTACACAATAAAATGGCTTGCAAGACTCAAAAGCCCTTTGTGAGATTTGTGAATTTGGATGTTCTTGACAAAATTGTTTGGTTGCATTCCAAAAAAGGTTTAGGATGCGGTGTACGATCTCGATTACCAATTCATAACTTTAAAACATCATTCAAATTTGGTGATACTCTAGAGTGAGAATTTCAAAATTGTTCAATTAACATCTTTACATTATTGGTTAGCTTCTTATCAACACGTGGAAGCCTCCCACTAAAATCCCATGTATCATTTTGAAGAGGACTATCGAGTCTTCCTCTTCTTGAGAGTGCTCTATTCAATTTTTTATGATTTAAGTTTAAATCAATACAAGTTTGTCTCATTAAATGAGTTTTTCTCAAATAATGGCTTACTCGTGAGGTTGTGCTCACTCTTCGAGCAACCCTTTTATCTTTTTTCTTAACAGTCTTTCCAATAGAGGTTAGAGTATTAATAATATTTTTTACAATAAGGCCATTTTTTTTTTTTTTTGTGACACAAATATTCAATTTTTTAATAATGGTCTCATTTTGTAAAAGTAATTGCACAAAAATTTGACATTGTTTGGTTAATGTATTGTCAGAAAAGTATTAATTGAACATTTTGGTAGCCCTCAATCGAAGCATTCATTGTGACCTTTTTCCTTCAAAATTATCAATTATGTTCTCATCTATTTCAACCAACCTTTTAGGGGTTCTCTTGTAATTAAGTGTTACATAAGATAAATTTTCAACATTTTCAATATTATCAACATTTTCATTTTCAAATTCAATGTTATTAAGATTTTCATTCTCACTATTTTCAAAATTTTCAACATTTTCAATAACAATTTCATTTTCAACAACATTTTCATTATCCATAAAAATTTCATTTTCAACCACAATTTCATTTTCAACAAAATTTTCAATAACAATAACAATTCCATTTTCAATAACATTTTGAACAACATTTTCATTCTCACTGTTATTCACATTTTCATTTTCAATTTCAATACAATGTTCAATATTTTCAATTTCTAATTCATCTTCACTTGAATTAACATTTAATGGTGCAGAAGAAGCTTCAATTTGAATATTTTTCATACCTTGTCTTCTTTTCCATTGAATTTCTCTATTTTTTCCTCTACATGCTTCAATTTCATCTGTTGTTAGTTTTCTTTTACCTTTTCTCTTACAACGACTACTACTCCCCATTGCACAAACAAAAATATACACACAAATGATTGTAATTGTTAAAAAAGTGTAAGAGAATCTTTGAGAAGTAGATTTTTTTCTGATGTAGATAAAAAGCACAAGAATTTCATGACATAAAGAATGTAGGGACCATTGAAATACTCAAAATGGTCCCATTTTTTTTTTTTAATATAACTTACAAAACAGATATCAATTTCTTTTTTGATGAATAGGTAGCTATCTATATTAAATTAATATAAAGTTACGTATTCACAAAGAAAGGATGGGTGATAAGAAGGCACATCCTAAGAGTCAAATGGGCAGCACCGAGAAAAAGAAAAAAATTAACTAGTCACATGGGCCAAGCCCAGAAGTCCAAGATTACAAAACATATAAAAAAAGGCCATTAGGTGGCCAAAGCATTGCCAGCAGAGCCAGGAAGATCTCTATCATCCATTTTCTTCCCCCATACATCAGCGAGGTCTGGAATGACATCGGGAGGAGCACCCCAACCATTGTCAACATCTTTTTCCTTTTCTTTATCTTCATCCTCGCACAGGGGCAAGATTGCAAGTGCCAGACGCAGAAAACTTTTACCAGTATCTGGCCACCCAGAGCTAGAATCAGTGACATGCCTATTGTTGTTCATGCAATTTACAATCCTTAAAAAAGGAAACGGATATTTGTTTACTTTAGTCTTTGAATTATTATATGTCATAATATATATATTTATTTATTATATATTATATTTATTATATATATTTATATATTATATACTATATATTAATATATATAGTATATTAATTTATATTATATATTAATATATATCATATATTAATATTATAATATATAATATATATTAATATTATATTAATATATAATATATATTATCCCACTCTCCCTCTCAGGTCTTTCCCTCTCTCCCTCTCTCCCTCTCTCTCTCCCCCTCTCTCCCACTCCCTCTCTCCATCTCCATCTCTCTCTCTCCCTTTCTCCCACTCGAGCCCTCTCTCCCTCTTAGGTCTTTCACTCTCTTCCTCCTCTCCCACTCTCTTTCCCTCTCAACCTTTCTCTCTCTCCCTCTCTCTCTCTCTCTCTAAATATTCCTTTCTCTATCTCCCTCTCTCCCACTCTCCCACTCTCCCACTCTCTCTCAAGTATTTCCCTATCTATCTCTCTTTCCCACTCTCCCTCTCTCTCCCTCTCTCCCTCTTAGGTCTTTCCCTCTCTCCCTCTCCCTCTCTCCCAATCTCTCGCTCTCTCCCACTCTCCCTCTCTCCCTCTCTCTCCCTCTCCCTCTCTCTCCCACTTTCCCTCTCTCTCTCCCTCCCTCCCTCCCTCTCTCTCTCTCCCTCTCTCTCAAAGGGAGACTATGTATTAAATATATTATATAATATATAATATATTTAATATATAATATATAATATATTTAATATATAATATATAATATATTAGATAATATATAGTATATATGAAATATATTGTACTATATCTATATATAATAAATTTATTATATATCAAATGGATATCCATTTTGTTGAGTACTTTTGAACCCAAACCTTGCCTCATTTTCATGATGCTACTGGGTGATCCCACAATAGTGGTTCACAATTTTTGGCCAAACTAGACACTGAAATTATAATTTTTAACCAAATCTTCACATTCGGGCATCTATAGCAACTAAACCATGAGGAATTTGAAGATGATGCAAACTAGAGTCTCATCACATTTTGTCTGTAGATTCTAAAACAAAAAATTTAAAAATTTTGGAATAAGATTGCACTTCTTTTTCCATCTCCCACAAAAACTGGTTTTTTTTAGAAAACAACATTTTAAAAAAGTGACGCTCACCGTATACAACATAATTTTTTTTGTATGAAGGATAAACTTTTTTTTTTTTTTAATTTAGATTTGTAACTATGATATCTAGCACTTTAATTTGGTTTCATAGTTTTTAATTGAATAGTTTTTCCTTAATAGAGTTTCGAAGTCAAACCAATTGCAATTCAGACATAGGAAGATTGAATACAACATAAATTTTTTTGTATCTATCGAAATTAAAAAAAAAAAATTAATGGATCAAGGACATAAATACCCAGCACAAACATATTTTTTAAAAATTTATTTTGATAATTTTCTATTTTTCCACATGTGTAAAATAGAGAGCTTGATTTTTGGTGAAAAACCTATGTTTAATAAAACTAAAAAAACACATACATAATAAAACCAAAACATATTAAAGTTATATTCGTGGGATAGCTCATGTTGAGGACTACCATAATCATTTGAAATAAATTTTAAATGAATTCATTTGATCCCCCAAAAGGTAAATCAAAAGTGATTTTTTATCAGCATTTTGATAGGTGTAAAGGAGACTCATTTATAGGTATGGTTTAAAACTAGTGAGGTTCTATCCAAGGGGGTTTGATCTAAGGTGGTTTGATCAAACCTTCTTCAATTGGAATCCTTAAAATGGAAATTTTAAAGGCTTAAATCATTATATTTTATAAAAATATGTGATTTCAACAAAAATCAGTTCCTCTCAGAAATTGTAAACCAACTTTGTGGGATCACCCTACTAGTTGAGCTGCGACCTCCATCATGCATAGCGACGTCCAATGTGTTCTAGGTATGTTTTTTTTACATTTTTTTCTATTTTGTTGTTAATCAGTGATTAATTTAGGTTTTTTTCATTCTTTGTAGTTTTGTTGAATTTTTTTATTTCTGTCTAAACCTACAAAAAAAATTGAAACCCTAATTAGTGGAAAACAAAAAAAACCTCAAACAAAAAAATTGAACCTTCATTACTAGAAAAAAACATAAAATTGAACCTTCATTACCCCATTTCTGCATTTATTTAAACTATTTTACATTCTTATCTATTTTTCTTTCTTCTTTATCACTTATTCTCATGTTTGGGTATGTGCAGGATCATCATGGAAAAAACAAGCCCTTAAGTGGCGATGAAAATTCAAAAGATCAAAGCTACGCAAGTTGACATAAAAATTTGAATAAGTTATCTATATTACTTCAAAAATATGTAAGAATAGAATTTGTAGAAAATTGAATGTAGTTTCTAAACTACTAGGTTTTTTTTTTTTTTAAATCTATTTCGTGAAAATTTGAAATTTCAATGTAGTAGTACTTAAATTTTAGGGAAAAAAATAAAAGTAGGTGTCTGTATAATCACCCTAACCACAATAAAATGATAATATTTTAGATATAAGTAGAGGACTCATGTCCCGATGTGATGCATATTTTTTTTGTAATTTTTTTCCAAGTAAATAATTAACTATGAATTTTTTATTACAACTTTTAAAAATATAAAAACTCGTACATCTTACCACCTTAACTTGGTCAAAAATTCATGAAATTCATTTTTTTTAATCCTATAGTTTGTAAAGCATAGGATGTGATGCATGTTTCAGATTCAAAAAATGTGATATTGTTTGAAAACTATAGATGTTTTTCAATCAGCCTATCAATTAGGACTTTAGTTGTAATTCAAATAGAAAATGGATAATAATTATTTATTAAATTCAAAGTAAAGCATAATTTATATTGGTTGAAAGCTGAGAATCTCCTTTAAAAACCCTTTTCGTTTCATCAATTTTGGGTAAAAAAAAGTTTTCAGCCACATGGGCCATCATATCACTTACATATCGCCACTTTTTGGCCCATCATGATCCTGCACATACCCATTTCTTAAATTCTTGCTTTGTTGCTTATTCTTAAGTTAGTATCTCTTTGCTAAAAAATTTGTTTTCTGATTTTGTAATTCTTTTGACTCTTCTTAGCTCTCAAAATAGAAGAGACCCTTGTTGGAAATATTGTGCTCTAAATTACCAACACTTAGTGAATATAAATCTATACTTAGTACTAGCTAAACAAAACTTGTCCTGGAAGTCATAGGGAAATGGGCGAAGTTAGTGGATAATAATCGACGGGCTATGCAGAAGGATATCATATTGTATGATAGCCTTTTGAATAGCCCATAGATTATTACCCATTAACTTTTCCCATTTCCCTATGGCTACTGGGACAAGTTTTATTTAACCATTACTGACTATGTATCCAGATTCACTGAGTATTGGCAATTTGGAGCTTAACACTTCCACATTGTAGTGAGGTAAAAATTTCATGCATTTTTAAATGATATTTCACATTACTTTAACAAAAAAAAAAAATCATTTACATGCCTTAGACATAAATGAGCTTTACACATTTTTTAATGTAGGTTCACTTATATCTATATCATGGATCCATGCCCTCCAACTCCACCCACTCCACCTCCACCACCTACATTTGATGGTGCTCAGTTTGGAGAACAAATTGATGTGAATGTTAGAACCATTCAAGATCAAGTTAACGCTATACAGAATGAAGAATGTGTTCACCTATATTTGAGGTGTTTTGCATCAAATATACAAAATTTTGTTGATGTTGTTAGGTACATGGTAGTGGACTTAGATGAGCATCAATGATGGCTAGAGGAGAGGAGACAGTCCCATTCTAAAAAGGAAAACACAATGAAATGAAGAGATGCAATAGAGAGCCACAAAACTTTATTAAGACAATGATCTTATTTTTATAAAGAATTTGACCTTGGATGGATATTTTATAAAGAATTTGGTTGGATGGATATTTTTAGTGTTGAATTTATTAATATAATAGTATAATGATGAGATAAAAAATTTAGTAATAAATATTAAATAATCAATTAATTTAGTGTTTGTTCATATATAGTGTTTATTCATACATCATGGTTGAGTGATGTCGTATTTGTTGATCATGATTATTATATAGGTTTCACATGAACAATCTAATGAACATGTATCTTATTGTTTTGTAAGGATTTTTTTTTAAGGTTGCATCAAACCCTAGTGGTGTACATAATGTTCTTGTTTATGTATCATGGTTGAAAGATAGGGATTCTTATTCATGATGATTTTATACCTTTTACATGAAGGATCTCGAGTAGTTCACCAAGATGGTTCCCAAAAAGGGGACTTAAGTGGACACCTTTTTTTTCTGATTTCAAGAAATACTGACCTTGGATGTGAAATTGAGGATAGTTAAACTCAAAATTTTGAAATGGAACAAAAACAAGGATCGAAGTGCTCCAAATCTACTTTCTAAACTACTAATTTATTTTTAAAATGGTTGAGATTAATGGGTTCAAGTGAGGGATGTACACAAATAGGTGTTATTTTTTTCAGAAAAAAACATAACATAGCAACTCTTGTACGACCCTAGCACGGTGTACTTTTTTTTAGTATTTTTAAAATTGCTACGGTCAGAAGTTAGCTAACAGTATGTAATTGATGCATGATTTTTTTGATAATTTTTTAATGAATATTTGATTTTTTACTAATTTTCAAAGTGGAAACTTCCTAAAAAATAGAATTTTGGTCATGCTACCCCTACAAATTTTGGGAAATAATTGTTTTTTTTTTTAATTTGTAGAATGGAGTCTAGTTTCTAAAAATGTAATTTATTTGAAATTTCAATGAGCAGTTAATTTATAATGAAAAAACACCAAACACTACTTTTTGGCAAAAAAGAGACATACAAACAAAAGAAATTATGGATGAAAGGCTTAACATTGTTAGAAAAAGAAAAATTACATCATTGGATAGCTAAGAGTGAACATAAAATTACCCAGATGTTCGATTTGTTTGATATTGAACCATGTGCAATCCTAATGGTGAGCACGAACTCGATTATGTGAAATATTGTAGAATTTGTAAAAACATGTCTCTGGTTGTTGGGAATTCCCTCCAAGCCTTTGGATTGGTATTCCAAGGAAAATACCAATCCTAAGTTTTGGGGATTCCCAAAGCAAGATATAACGCGAGCACGTTATAATGCACTTGCGTTGTATCTCAGTTTTGACATGGTTTTTTGCTTCTACATAAACATGTCAACCAAGACATAATGTGAGTGCATTATAATCCGCTCGCATTATGTCTTCCTTTATGTTAAATGCCACTCCATTAAATGTATGCTAATATATTTGTGTGTCTGTATGTGCATGTATGCTTGTATGTCATGTTTGTATGTCATGTTTGTATGCATGCTTGTATGTATCAATGCATGTATATTGTATGTATGCCTATATGTATGTAAGAATGTATCTACACATGTATGTGGGTATGCTTGTATGGATGTGCGATTGTATGTACATATATATTATACTTGTATATATGTAAGTATGTATTTATTTATGTATACCTTTAGAGGGAGGGGAAATTTTAAGAGAGAGAGAGTTTGGAGAGAGGGAGAGGGGGTGGAAGTGAGATTTTAAGAGAGAGGGAGTGGGAGAGAAGGGGTTGGAGTGAGAGGGACTTAGCTAGGTAGGGTGGGAGGGATAGAGGGAGGGAGAGAGAGAGAGGGAGGGGGGAGAGAGACAAAGAGAAAGAGAGAGTTATGTAGGTAGGGTTCCAAAGGGAGAGACTTGAGAGTGTGAGGGGAGTGAGAGGAGAAGTTAATAGGTGGAAGAGGGAGTGTGAGAGAGGGAGTGAGACCTGAGAGAGAGGAGAGGTTGTGGAGAGGGAGTGAAGAGGTAGAAAGAGAGTGGAGTGGATTATCTAAGTAGGGTGGGAGGGATAGATTGAGAGAGGGGAGAGACCTGAGAGAGAGAGAGAGATACCTAGGTAGGTTGCTTGAGAGAGAGGGGGTGGGAGGGAGAGACATGACAGAGAGGGAGAGATATGTAGTGGAAGAGAGTGGGAGGGACATAGAGAGAGATGGATAGCGGGAGTGAGAGAGGGCGGTAGGGATTGATTGAACGAGAGGTATGTAGAAAGAGGGAGAGGGTAGATAGAGACAATTAGAGAGGGTAGGAGAGAGGGAGGGATGGAGAGGTGAGATGTATAGATAGAGAGAAAGTGATAGGGGTTGAGTGTATAGGGTTGAGGGATTAGGGTGGAGGACATATAGGGTTGATGGTTTCTAGGGTATTAGGTTTTAAGGGTTGAGGGTTGAGGGATTAGGGTCGATGATAGATGGTAGATGGTATTGGGTTGACGGTATAGAGTAGAAGGTTTAAGGGTTTAGGGTTGAGGGTAGAGGGTTTAGGGTATAGGTTTGAGGGTTTAGGGTTGAAGGGTTAGGTTTAGGGTCCAATGTAAAGGGTAAATGGTATAGGGGTTCAGGGTTTAGGGTTTAAGGATTGAGGGTTGAGGGATTAAGGGTTGAGGGTTGAGAATTGAGGGTTGAGGGTTTAATGTATAGGGTAGAGGGTAGAGGGTAGAGATTTTAAGGGTTGAGGGTTTAAGGTTGAGGGTTGAGGGTTTAAGGTTGAGGGTAGAGGATTGAGGGTATAGGGTATAGGGTCAAGGGATTAAGTTTGAGGGTCCAATGTATAGGGTAGAGGTTATAGGGGTTGAGGGATTAGGGTTTAATGGTTGAGGGTTGAGAGTAGAGGGTTGAGGGTTTAAGGGTTGAGGGATTAAGGGTTGAGGGTTTAGGGATTAGGGTGGAGATTTTTCTTGGATTTAAGGGTGTAAGGGTTGAGGGATTGGGGTTGAAGGATTAGGGTTTAGGGTAGAGGGTATTGGGTTGAGGCTTGAGGGTTGAGGGTAGAGGGTAGAGGGTTTAAGCATTTAGGGTTTAAGATTTGAGGGTTGAGGGTTTAGGGTTGAGTGTTTAAGGGTTTAAGGGTTTAGGGTTTAGGGTTGATGGATTAGGGTAGAGAGGTAGGGATGGATGGATAGAGAGAAGGAGAGAAGAGGAGGGAGGGACATAGATATATGAGGGTTGAGGATCTAATGTATAAGGTAGAGGGTTGAGAATAGAGGGTATAGGGTTGAGGACCTGTAGGGTTGAGGGATTAGGGTATAGGGTTGAGGGATTAGGGTTGAGGGTACATATGGTTGAAGGATTGGGGTTAAGAGTCCAATGTATAGGGTAGAGGGTATTGGGGTTGAGGGTTTAGGATTTGAGGGTTGAGTATTGAGGGATTAATGGTTGAGGGTTGAGAATTGAGGGTTGGGTGTTTAATGTATAGGGTAGAGGGTAGAGGGTTTAAGGTTGAGGGTGGATTATTGAGGGTATAGGGTTGGGGGGATTAGGGTTGAGGGTCCAATGTATATGGTAGAGGGTATAGGGGTTGAGGGATTAGGGTAGAGAGTTTACTAAGTGGGTTTAAGGGTTGAGGGATTAGGGTTTAGGGTAGAGGGTAGATGGTAGAGGGTTTAAGGGTTTAGGCTTTAAGTTTTGAGGGTTTAGGGTATATCATTGATTTTTTAAGGGTTTACAGGGTAGATGGTAGAGGGTTTGACGGTTGAGGGTTTAAGGTTGAGGGTATAGGGTTAGGCGATTATAGTTGAGGGTCCAATGTATAGGGTAGAGGGTATAGGGGTTGAGGGAATAAGGTTTAAGGGTTGAGGGATTAAGAGGGTATATTGGTTGAGGGATTAGGGAATAAGGGTTGAGGGTTGAGGGTTGAGGGATTAAGAGGGTTAAAGGGTTGAGGGTTGAGGGATTAAGAGGGTATATGGGTTAAGGGATTGGGGTTTAAGGGTTGAAGGATTAAGATGATATAGGGGTTGAGGGATTAGGGTTGAGGGTAGAGGGTAGTGGGTAGAGGATTGAGGGTTGAGGGTAGAGGATTTAAGGGTTTAGGGTTTTAGGGTTTAGGTTTTAGGGTTGAGTGTTTAAGGGTTTAAAGGGTAGAGGGTAGAGGGTTGAGGGTTTGAGGGTTGAGGGATTAAGTGGGTATAGGTGTTAAGGGATTAGGGTTTAAGGGTTGAGGGTTGAGGGATTAAGAGGGTATAGGGGTTGAGGGATTAAGGTTTAAGGTTTGAGGGTTGAAGGTTGAGGGATTAAGAGGGTATAAGGGTTGATGGATTAGGGTTTAAGCTTTGAGGGTTAAGGGTTGAGGGATTAAGAGGGTATATGCATTGAGGGATTAGGTTTGAGGGCTGAGGGTAGAGGATTGAGGGTAGAGGGTAGAATGTTTAAGGTTTTAGGGTTTAGGGTTTAGGGTTTAGGGTTGATCTTTAAGGGTTTATAGGGTAAAGGGTAGAGGGTAGAGGGTTTTAGGTTTGAGGGTTTAAGTTTGAGGGTATAGGGTTAGGGGATTAGGATTGAGGGTCCAATGTATAGGGTAGAGGGTATAGGGGTTGAGGGAATAAGGTTTAATGATTGAGGGTTTACAAGAGTATAGGGATTGAGGGATTAGGGTTTAAGGTTTGAGGGTTGAGGGATTAAGAGGGTATAGGGGTTGAGGGATTAGGTTTTAAGGGTTGAGGTTTGAGGGTTGAGGTATTAAGAGGGTATAGGTGTTGAGGGATTAGGGTTTAAGGGTTGAGGTTTGAGGGTTGAGGGATTAAGAGGGTATAGGTGTTGAGGTATTATGGTTTAAGGGTTGAGGCTTGAGGCTTGAGGCTTGAGGGATTAAGAGGGTATATGGGTTGAGGGATAAGGGTTTAAGGGTTGAGGGTTGAGGGATTAAGAGGGTATAGGGGTTGAGGGATTAGGGTTTAGGGTAGAGGGTAGAGGATTGAGGGTAGAGGTTTTAAGGGTTTAGGGTTTAAGGGTTTAGGGTTTAGGGTTTAGGGTTCATTGTTTAAGGGTTTATAGGGTAGAGGGTTTAAGGGTTGAGGGTTTAAGGTTGAGGGTATAGGTTTGAGGGTATAGGGTTAGGGGATTAGGGTTGAGGGTCCAATGTATAAGGTAGAGGGTATAGGGGTTGAGGGAATAGGGTATAAGGGTTGAGGGAATAGGGTATGAGGGTTGAGGGATTAAGAGGATATAGGGGTTGAGGGATTAGGGTTGAGGGTTGAGGGTTGAGGGTTGAGGGTTGAGGTATTAAGAGGGTATAGGGGTTGAGAGTTTAGGGTTTAAGGGTTGAGGGTTGAGGGATTAAGGGGGTATAGGGGTTGAGGGATTAGGGGTTAAGGATTGAGGGTTGATGGTTGAGGGATTAAGAGGTTATAGGGTTTGAGGGTAGAGGGTAGAGGGTTTAAGTGTTTAGGGTTTAAGGGTTGAGTGTTTAATGGTTTATAGGGTAGAGGGTAGAGGGTAGAGGGTAGAGGGTAGATATTTTTAGGGTTGACGGATTAAGAGGGTATAGGGGTTGAGGGTTGAGGGTTGAGGGATTAAGGGTTGGGGGATTAGGGTTAAAGGGTTGAGAGTTGAGGGTTGAGGGATTAAGAGGGTATAGGGTTTGAGGGATTAGGGTAGAGGGTAGAGGATTGAGGGTAGAGGGTAGAGGGTTTAAGGGTTTAGGGTTTAAGGGTTGAGGTTTTAGGGTTTAGGGTTGAGTGTTTAAGGGTTTATATGGTAGAGGGTAGAGTGTAGAGGGTTGAGGGATTAAGAGGGTATAGGTGTTGAGGTATTAGGGTTTAAGGGTTTAGGGGTTGAGGGTTTAGGGTTGAGGGATTAAGAGGGTAGAGGGTTTAAGGGTTTAGGGTTGAGTGTTTAAGGGTTTATAGGGTATAGGGTTGAGGGTTTGAGGGTTGAGGGATTAAGAGGGTATAGGGGTTGAGGTATTAGTGTTTAAGGGTTGAGGGTTGAGGGTTGAGGGATTAAGAGGGTATAGGGTTTGAGGGATTAGGTTTTAAGGGTTGAGGGTTGAGGGTTGAGGTATGAAGAGGGTATAGGGGTTGAGGGATTAGGGTTTAGGATAGAGGTTAGAGGATTGAGGGTAGAGGGTTTAAGGGTTTAGGGTTTAGGGTTTAGGGTAGAGGTTAGAGGATTGAAGGTAGAGGGTAGAGGGTTTAAGGGTTGAGGGTTTAGGGTTTAGGGTTGATTTTTAAGGGTTTATATGGTAGAGGGTAGAGTGTAGAGGGTTTGAGGGTTGAGGGATTAAGAGGGTATAGGTGTTGAGTTATTAGGATTTAAGGGTTGAGGGTTGAGGGTTGAGGGATTAGGGTTGATGGTAGAGGGTAGAGGGTAGAGGGTTTAAGGGTTTATGGTTTAAGGGTTGAGGTTTTAGGGTTTAGGGTTGAATGTTTAAGGGTTTATATGGTAGAGAGTAGAGGGTAGAGGGTTTGAGGGTTGAGGGATTAAGAGGGTATAGAGGTTGAGGGATTAGGGTTTAAGGGTTGAGGTTTATGGTTGAGGGTTTAGGGATTAAGAGGGTATAGGGGTTGATGGATTATGGTTTAAGGGTTGAGGGTTGAGGGTTGAGGGATTAAGAGGGTATAGGGGTTGAGGGATTAGGGTTTAAGGGTTGAGGGTTGAGGGTTTAGGGTTTAGGGTTGAGTGTTTAAGGGTTTATAGGGTAGAGGGTAGAGGGTTTAAGGGTTGAGACTATCCCTCATACCCCCCCTCTCTCTCAAGTCTCTCTCTCTCACTCACTCACTCCTATCTCTCTCCCCTCTATCCTTAACCCTTAACCCTTTAAACCATTAACCCTTAAACCCTAAACTCTTAACCATCTACCCTCTATTTCTCTCCCACTCCCTCTCTCTCTCAAACCTCTCTCTCCAACCCCCTCTCCCTCTCAGGTCTTTCTCTCATTTTTCAATCACTCCCACTCTCTCTTTCTCCCACTCTCCCTCTCCCTCCCTCTCTTACTCTCTCCCACTTTCCCTCTCCCTCCCACTCTCCCTCTCTCCCACTTACTCACTCTCTCTCTTTCTCCCACTCTCTCCCTCTCTCTCTATCTCCATCTCCCACACTGTCTCTCTTCCTCTCTCCCACTCTCTCTCAACCCTACACCCTCTACCCTTAAACTGTAAACCCTTAACCCTATACCCTTAACCTTGAGCCCTTAAACCCTAAAACCCTCAACCCCCTCCCTCTCTACTATATATCTCTACTCTCCCTCCCTCTACCTCTCTCTCTCTCTCTCACACACACACACTCACCTCTATCTCCTCTACTATAAGGGTACAGGGGAGAGATATAGAATTAGGGTAGAGGGTATAGACAAAGAGAGAGAAAATAAATCTATTAAAAAAATTATCTCACATAACACGGTCATTTTTTGAAGAAGTAGAGATATGACCATTTTAGCAAGAAATTGTTGGAAACAGGTGCCTCAACTTCTGGCTTGGAACCTCTATTTAAGACTTGGTGGATTTCCTTCATTTCTGGCCTTTACCGCTCTACCACTAGGAGAATCCCTTGGAGGCACGATTACACAGTTTACCACCTTACCGTGAGCCTCTTTCATTTGGTTCGTGATTGAGCAATGTTACCACCATACCGCAAAGTCATTCTCCTTCCCTGGTGATGACGTGGTGGATTGGACATTAGGTCAGATCTCTTACCTCCCTACCACAGGGGTTGCTCGGAGAAGGCACGATGACATGGTAGACTGTGACAGTCGGCAAGAATTTTTACCGCCATACCATTATGGCCTTTTGGCCATGGTGTGGTGATGCGGTAAGCTATGGCAGTCAGTGGAGAATCTTACCTCCTTACCATGGAGGTCTCGTGGTCAAGGCGCGACAATGCAATGGAATTGACAGTCAGACTAGGCAAGTTTCCTCCCTATCACGGAGGGTTGCACAAGGCTCGGTGGTGGCACGGTGAAGGCGGCGAACTGGTGGTTGAGTGCCTAACGCCATACCACGGTGGTCTCATCTATCGATCATGGTGGTGCAACGTATATACCATTAGACCGTGAAGGCCTTGATGGAGCTAGGCAGTAGTGTGGTACACCGCACTACCGTGAGGATTGATCGACTAGCATGTGGTGGCGTGGTAAGAGAAGGTCGGTGCTTGGATGGTAGGTATGACTCACGATCAAAGTGATGGATGAGTAGCATTACAACATGTGGCATGATAAGACTCATTTATTCTACATCGTTGTTGTAAATCAATAATTGATTGGCCAATTGCTTTAAGCAGTGAATGCATTAATTGCTTGACCCAATTCGGCGGGTGACAGGATCCAATTATAGGAAGCAAAATTAAATGTAGGATGACCCAATGCATGATTGCAAAGCGACTTGGATAAGAAGTGGTCATATTTTTCTATCAATGAGAAGGTGTATAATTAAGACACTTGATTGGTTGGTTGATAAGAATGAGAGTTTGAATAGACAGAAAATAGGCGAATAGAGTCTTAGGTGATGACGTAAGTGAATTCATTATATTTTGTAAGAGCATTGTAATAGTGAGTGTATTTGAACTGAAGTTTGTTGTTGTGAGCTAAGTAACAGAGAGTGAGGTCTATGAACTTTGTATGTAATCTGTTTACTGTAATACAAAGTGACTTCTCTTGGTGTGGTGGGTTTTCCCACGTATATCTAGTGTTATCTCTATGTATGTTTTATTTATGTCTTTCATGTTATACTATGTTTGTGCATCTTAAATGCAAGAAAATTTTAAATGATGGTTTTTTCTCTTCTCCTTTGAGGTTTTAGTGTTAGGAAAGCGTATTCTACATCTCTACTTTTCTTTTCAGAAATAACATGCTCGTGTTATAACATGAGCATGTTTTTCCTTGCACTAAAAACGGTAAAAAATTCAATATACCCATGATTTGAAGGCCCACATTCTTCATATTCTCCTGAAACTATGCGTGCAATGACAAAAAGATTCTTTGTGATGATATTGTGAAGTGTGCATGTATTTTTTTCACATTCCACCACCTTTTTCATGATCTTTCCATCACTTTTGTATGAAATAGTAGAGTTTTCACATTTAAAGGCATATAATATCAATTCAAGTCTGAATTCCATTCAAAAGTGATATACAATTGAAGTTTGGAGGGGAACAAGCTTTTGAAAAAGTCAAATTGTTGAGGAGTTTGAAGAAAGAACAATCAAAGGCTACATAATTGGGTTGAACTCCTCCATTTGAAGCTCTGGTTTTTTAGGTATGTGAATTCTTTACAAATTTTATTTTAGTTTATTATGGCTTTATTTTATTTTTATTATTTTGCATATTCCATGTTGATCATTGCTTGTTTTTCATTATAACCTTAGGTTGTCAATGCATATTTTAAATTACACAATTATATACACTTTCCAATTACATTTTTAAACTTGATGTAGAGCATCTACCAGGATCCACAAATCATCATGGGTACTTCTGACCCTAACTTTTTTTGAAAAAAACATCAAAAACTTGACTAAATGCTAGAATAAGCCTCAAATTAGGCCAAATTTACAAATGAAGTATCCTAAAATCACCACCAAAAAACCTAATAACTCCAAAAAGTCTTTATCCAAGTCAGAAAACACCAAATTCAACCAATTTTAGGAATGGAAAGGCTCAAATAAACGTTGTTCAACAAAACCCTTACTTTATGCTCCCAAACAAGCTTTCCAAATGAGGGTTTATTAGAAAAGTATACTCCAAACCTTCACATGCTCTACCATTGCTTAAAAAAAATTTACTGTTTACCCATGCTTTAGGAACAAATCCTTCTCAAAGTCCCATCAAGGCACAAAATAACATATCAATAAGCCACAATAGGCTTCTTTGTTACAACTTCATCAAAACTAGATTTCTACACTAACTAGGCCTCAAATTAGGCCTCTTTTAGAAAGGACCTTATCTTAAATCCTTTTCCAAAACACCAAACTTAATTGGGTAGCATTCTATATGTTATCAAACCAAGGATTCCACCATTTTTTTCAAAAAATCACTCACCAAAGAGCCAAATCACAAAACCCTCCTTTTTACCCAAGAAACTAGGGGTTTATTGAAAAAAAATCATCCAACCCTCACACAATCTTATGAATACTTCAAATAGGTCTAAAATGGCTTGCACAAACTCAATTCAACAAGAAACCATGCTGCCCCAACACAAAACACACTTTAGCATATCAAAATTACTCGAAATCTCATGGAAAACTCAAATTTTCACTCTAGGGCTTCATGCCCAACACTCTTTTAGACCTCCCCTACACACAAAAAACAATCCCTTACCTATTTATTGATGATGCAGACCTATTCCATCAATTACAATAATCATAGTGAGTGGAATGTGCCAATTTACATAATTGAGACCTTCAAAACCCTTTAATCAGGGCACACAGACCTACAACAAGAGATTCAATCCTTGCATCTATGTTCTCTAGTATATATATAATTTTTCCCACAAAAATAACTGTCCTAATACCTTCAATTGGAATTTAAAATGGTATGACCGTTTGCCTTCCTCAAAATCTTATTTTTACAACTTTACAATTTTGCCCTTTTACACAATTGGCAACTTACAAATGTCTTTTGCAATTTTGAGATCTAAACCTTCTAAACACCTACAAAACATCAAAAATGACTCATTACAATGGAAAATGGTCTTATTGACCTTATTTAATGCAAAAATTCCAAAATCCTAAAGCTTAGACAACAACTTCTTGAATTGACAATTTTCATTCAATGGTGCTCCTGCACCATGTATGCTTCCACATTTTGTATACACATATATATGACATAATTTTTAAGGAAGTAAAATAAAACATCATTTCTCAATCCTTTATTATGGATGTTCATACCACATGGATTGTCCATGCTTCCATTTTGAGGCTATCTTGAAATCATGGCATGCCACATTACCACATTTCTCTAAGGCATTCCATTGAAAATAATTAAGTGACCTTTATCTATGCTAGAAATAATCTTGTACAGGATGATTGTAAGTATTCTTCATGAAGCCTTGAATGAAATATATTTTGATTTATTTTAATGGATAAATTTTTTAGGAACTAATATTCATCTCATTACCATGCTACAGGTAAAATTATTTGTCATGCTGAAGAAATGAACAAGGAAGAAAATAATAGATGAAGAGTATGAAACCTTCAAACAAAAGGAGAGAGATTGGGTGGAAACGTATCATGAAAATAAGAAATTGTAAATGATTGATGAAAACAATCCAATTGAAGAGGAGCCTCAACTATAAAAAAGAGAAAAGGAATTGGTAGCACAAAAGGCACAAATGCAAAAGCATCGTGGTAATATAGATGTGGATACCGTAGTTGGAGACACACCCTCTACAACAAGTGAATATGAAGGGACACCATTAAGCACAAGCGAATATGGAGGGACACCATCTACTACAAGTGAATATGGAGGGACACCATCTATCACAAGTGAATATAGTTGGATACCATCCAACGCATCTCAAGTTGAGAGTACACCATCACTCAGATTTAACAAAGAAAGTATGTCATCATCCCCACATGAACCTCAAGGTATTTCTTCTACTCCACCCTTTATCGAAGCTACGCAATCTAGCTCACCTCAATTAAATATTGATGAAATTCGTAATGTTGAGATGTATGTACCTAGGAGAACACCACCTAGAATTTTGCATAGAAAGCCAAAGTATTTGATTAATATTGATGAGGATATTTTGCAGCATATGGAAGGTAATATTTCAACACACACTTGTAGAAGATATGCTGATAAGATTTGGAAATTCTTCTTTGAAAGGCTAAATGAGACCGCAAGATGTCAACTATTTATTGAAATGATGTGGGATGTAAAGTATAGAAATTTCATAAAGACTCTTGGGTTGAGAACGTCGAATGTGATCAAGTGAAAACACTATTGTGAAGAATCTAATGGATGCTTATGAGAGTGTGGTTAAGAAATCATGCTCAAAGGATAGTAATGTCACCTGATGTGTCATTACATCAACTTTGGTAATCTATCAAACAAAGATAGCTTGTCTCATTAAAAATATGACTGAACAAATTAGATTTAGTAGAAAAACTTTATCAAGAGTCGTTCAAAGGCGGAAAAGAATTGAGGGCATCGATTCAAATGAATTATGGGCATTCTCAAGGACACTGCCACAAAAAGATAGAGAATTTGTTGAAGCCTTGAGAAAAATAAATGAAGAGTATTGGAAGAATAACACAAGGCCATCTTTGAATCAAAGGGATGTGGTAAGAAGGAGAATCGGTAGTCGAAACCGTGAGCCACATCCAAAGCATTTTTTGGATATGACTCAAACCCAATTTTTTCATAAATTTCAAAATGATTATCCTTGAATTAGTATTTCTCAAAGATTTTTTGAAATGCTTAAACCTTTTTATGTCAAGATAAATTACACATGCACTACTTTTTGTTGTAGACTACATATTGAATTCTCTAACCATTATGATGTTTATCTTCTATATGTTTAGATTTGCATACTAACAATGTTTTGCGGGATTGTGGCATAAAAACCCCACCAAAATCTTCAAGAGAGTTCTTATCAAAAAAATTATGTGAAATAGAGGATGGCCAGATAATCTATAGGACAACATGCTTGGATGGTTCATGTGAGCATTGTGGTGGCTTGTAGTGTATGCTAGTATGTCAACATATGGAAAGCACATATGAGGTTGGACAAAAACTAGTAGAGTTCAAGAAGTATAAAATAGTGGCATATACTACAAAAGATGGGTCTCAAACAAAAAGGTTTGATTTGGTTATTGAGAAGATTCTAGTGTATCATTTTATGTCCATGTTTTGTGACATTATACTATCTGAGTATGCAATGCATACCCATATAGCCCGATGGTTGGACACACAATTCAAGCTATGCAAGGACACCTTTCCAATTGGCAACATAGTATCAGTGGTTGAATTTGTGGATAACTATACTCTATAGCCACAACTTGAGGTGCAGTCATAGTATTACAACTCCACACAGGTTTCGATATTTATGCACATAGCATTCATTCAAGCATCTAATAGTACAAAGGACCAAATGAAGGTATTGAGGGAGTACCATTTTTACATTAGTGATGATGGCACACATTCTCCAGAGTTCATGCAAGGTTGCTTCCAGATGTTCTACAGTGGTTTGGCTTAGAGGGGCATATCATATGGTCAGATAACTATGCAGCACAGTTCAATAACTCACGCATGTTCTACTGGTTGTGTAGGATACATGTCATTACAGGTGTTCAACATATGTGGAACTCTTGTGAGGGTGGGCATGGAAAGGGGGAGCATGATGGTGCAGGAGCATGTGTGAAAATAGCATTAGCACGAGAAGAGTTAAAGTATAAAGACAGTGCAAAGTTGATAGATGCAAGATCAATCATTGAGTGGTGTAATGCTTCGATGGGTCCAAGTATGAAGGTACGTCTTTAGTTTGTAGATGTTTTTCGTTGATGGATGATACTAACATTGCACCATATGAGGACTACTGTACACTAACAGGATCGAGTGAGCTACACTCTTTTCTTAGCTCAAATGTAGGTTCATGGAGTATCGATACATGGAAGAGGGCATGATTTTTTTCTTCATGTACAATGCAAGCCTTGAATGATTGTGAGTCAAGGGAACGGGTTGACAAATGATTGACAAGTTATCTTAGCCCACTTCACACATATCACCCTCTGACAACATTGGAGCTAACATAGATGGAATCATCGATCGAATTTGACCACATAATAGATCTAGTTCAACCAGGTAATATATCTACTTGCTTACTTGTTGAAATTCCATATTGTTATCTTAATTTGTAGTGTATTCGTAATGTTGACTAATTTCAAGAGATTTGTTGCACATATCAATGTAGGGCATTTTTATGCAGTTATTGTAGATGAAGAGAACGAAGAGGGAATGGACTATTACTTGTATCATTGTGTTGAGACCAAAAATAAATTGGAGGCCCCAATTATAGATGGAGAAAACATCCAATACCCTACAAGCTCAGTTGTGGTTACTGGAATGTGGCTTAGAAGGTATCCCCATAAGAGTGTTAAACATTAGCTATTTCAGGACTTTCACATGCATCGTAAGATTCTTCATTACTTGAACCTTGACGTGGCATCAAAAGTTCGTTTGACCAAATATGGGGGTAGACCTTTGAACAAGACCTTGTGGAAGGTTTGTGAGTTTGATCATGAGGAAATACTTGACACAATAAAGAGTAGAGCAAACCCAAATGGTTCATTGGATTAATTTGTAAGTATATGCACATTAGTTCTTATTAATTTTATAGTTGTATGCACATTAATTTTTTTGATTCCAATGATGTCATCTTCTTTTATTTTTCCTATTTGTATGTAACCTACTAAACATTTATTAGCGTCCCCTTGTAGAAAATGCAGATTTATGAGCCATCCAAGAGAATCTCAGCTAGAAAAGCAATGCAACATCCTTATTTTGATGATCGTGACAAAACTCAATTATGATTTTAAACCATTACAAAAGTGTGTGCGAACCTTGGTGAGGGAATTTCAAGTTATTCATTTGATGTTAACCTTATCATTAGCACCTATGATGTAGACATTATAAGAGCATCTCGGATTTCAAGATATTTTATTCATGAGACTTGTGTTGTGTGCAATAGGTATCTTGGAACTCCCAGTGAAGATGTATGACCAGGAGTGACTAAGTTGAGAGACTTCCATGCCTATCTGTAATTTCCTTCCATCTATTTTCATTTCATTTCCATTTTGGATGCTCTTTCTTTTCCTTCTTTTACTTTGTGTATCTGTATGTAAACTACTAAAAATTGATTGGTCTATCCTTGCAAAAAATGTTGATTTATGTGCCATCGAAGAGAATCTCATCCAAAAAATCAATGCAACATCCTTATTTTGATGAGCTTGGGAAATTTCAATTCTGATTTGAAGCAATTATAAAAGAGTGTGTGAAGCTTTGCGAGGGAATCTCAAGTTACTCATTTGAAGTTAACCTCATAATGAGCACCTATGATGTAGACATTATAAGAGAATCTCGAATGTATGAGTGACATCATAAAAGATCTACGAGAATAGACTACTTAAGGCATTGTAATGAGATTTACTTGTAATGAGATTTAGTGAAATAATGAAATTTGGTGTAGGGGCACCAAGGTTATTGAGCAAATTTGATTCATGGAAGTCTTAAGTTAGTTTTGTGTTTCAAGTTTTATCAATTGAATAAGGTCATTTTAGACAAATTTATAATGTAATAAGTCATGTTAGTTGGTTTTGTGGTCATTTTGGAGTTCATGTTGCATATTTGTCAAAATGATGTAAAATTGCAAAAATTGAAAAGTTGTCAATGTGAAAAAAGTGCAAAAAAATGTAAACTTGACGTGATTCTGATAGCAATATAGGGAGGCAATAAACTCAATTCCACAATAGAAAAAGATTCCAACCTCATTCCTTCCCTCAAAACTCAATCTTGGCTTATTTTCAACTTTGCACCTAGTCACTCTTGTAGGTCTGCAAATCTATTTTTCCCACCTTAACTCTTAGAATTCCTTAAAAACCTTTGCAACAAACCACCATTTTCGGCACCCATTTAATCCTTCTTCAACATACATCAAACCCTCATAGGACTCTTTTGGATTATCTTTCACAAAACCAGAAACCCCCCTTTATTCTTCCTATCACATACAAACCACCAATGGGCAGCATTAACTAGTCTGCCAAACCACCAATTCCTCCACTTTTAGGGTGTGATAAGCCCTCTAACATACCAAACTCCAAAACCCACTTCATTCACAAGTTAGACAAGGGTTTATTGAAAACCCATACTCCAAAACTTCCCATAACCAACCAAAGCCTGAAACACCTTCAAAAAGGTATGCACAAGCTTAAAAGTTCAAGAGATATAATTGTCCCCAAAGATTTCTTCAAACCCTAGCACTAAACCACCATTTTCCACTAAAAAATACACCATTTGACATCTAGGGAATCACCTAAAACCCTATATTTTCCTCCCCTGCACACATGTTTTATAACCCTAACTAAGCCTTTCCATCGAGTTATAAAAGCATACAGTGGGTGGAAGACTTAATCTAGCATTTTAATGCACTCAAAACCGTTAAAACAGGGTATACAAACTGACCCTCGGTAATTGGCTTCTAAAATGCACAAAATCACTTGAAATCCAACCAAACCAAAACTAAAATAGAGTTAAGTCTGTTGCCCACATAATTCCATCGAAAAGAGACCACAATTGCTTTGAGCTATGTTCAACAAACTCAATCCCTTAAGGTTCCAAAGTTTAAAAGGGAAACAATCTTTGATGGGGTATTACTTGGAAACCATGGTGCTTACAAAATATCCATATGAAGCTACAAGATCATGTTGGGTCCTTCTACAATAATCTCTCTCAGTTTTTGTTATCACGGAGTGGTTTTTCCATGGTGTCCAATTTTCACTTCATGGAAAAAATGTCAAATGCAAGCAATGCAAAGTTGCAAAGTGGTGCAAATTTTATTTTGCAATTTGTGTGACCAAACAGACTGTTCCAACGCATCTGAATAGGTATGTTTACACTATGCATGGTCCTCTTTCACACCCAAACACAGGGAATCACTCTGACCTACGTTCAACCGGATCGATCCCTTAAGGGTCCAGAGTACAAAATGGCTACAAGCTTCAGCATGATGTTACTCAGATACCGTGATTCTTAGAAACTTCTTGTCTAATCCTACAAGATCAGTTTGGGCCCCTCCACAATAACCTCTCTCAATTTTTTCTATCTCGGAGGCATTTTCTTATGGTGGAAAATTTTCTCTTGGGGAAAAAGTTGTCAAATGCAAGTAGTTGAAAGTTGCAAAGTGGTGCAACTATCGTTCTACAACTCATGTGATTCAACAGAATATTCCAATGTATTTGAATAGGTATGTTTACACTAGGCATGGTCCTCTTTCACACCCAAACATGCGGAAGCGCTCTGACCTACGTTTAACCAGATCAATCCCTTAAAGGTCCAAAGTGCAAAATGGCTACAAGCTTCAGTATGTTGTTACTCGTATACCATGATGCTTAGAAACTTATCATTTAATCCTACAAGATTATGCTAGGCCCCTCTACAATAGCCTCTCTCAGTTTTTTCTATCTCGGAGGAGTTTTTTGGTGGTGGTGAATTTTTACTTGGGGAAAAAGTTGTCAAATGCAAGTAGTTGAAAGTTGCAAACTAGTGCAACTTTTGTTCTGCAACTCATGTGATGAAATGGATTGTTTCAACGCATCTGAATAGGTATTTTTAAACTAGGCATGGTCCTCTTTTGCACCCAAACACACATAATCACTCTGAGCTACATTCAACTGGATCAATCCCTTAAGGTTCCAAAGTGCAAAATGGCTGCAAACTTCAGCATGTTGTTACTCAGATATCATGATGCTTAAAAACTTCTCATCTGATTCTATGGGATTGCCTTGGTCCCCTCTACAATAAACTCTCTCGGTTTTTGCAATATCAAAGGCATTTTCCCATGTTGAAGAATTTTCACTTGGGGAAAAAGATGTCAAATGTAAGTAGTTGAAAGTTGTAAAGTGGTGCAACTTTCGTTCTGCAGCTCGTGTGACCAAACAGACTGTTCCAACACGTCTGAGTAGGTATGTTTATGCTAGGCATTTTCCTCTTTCACACCCAAACCCGCGAAATCGCTCTGAGCTACTTTCAACCGGATCGATCCCTTAAGGGTCCAAAGTGCAAAATGGCTGCAAACTTTAGCATGTTGTTACTCAGATAACGTGATTCTTAAAAACTTATTTTCTAATCCTATAGGATTGAGTTGGGCCCCTCTATAATAACCTCTCTCATTTTTTTCTATCTCGGGGGCATTTTCTTGTGGTGGAAAATTTTCACTTGGAGAAAAAGTTGTCAAATACAAGTTGTCGAAAGTTGAAAAGTGGTGCAACTTTCATTCTGCAGCTCCTGTAACCAAACGAATTGTTCCAACGCCTTCGAATAGGTATGTTTACGCTATTAATGGTCTTATTTTTCACCCAAACATGTGGAATCGCTTTAAGCTACGTTCAACCGGATCGATCCCTTAAGGGTCCAAAGTGCAAAATGACTGCAAACTTCAGCATGTTGTTACTTCGATATTATGATGCTTAGAAAATTCACATCTGATCCTATGGGATCCTGTCGGGCCCCTCTACAATAACCTCTCTCATTTTTTGCTATCTCAAAGGCATTTTCTCGTGGTGGCAAATTTTCACTTGGGTAAAAAGCTATCAAATGCAAGTAGTTGAAAAATGCAAAGTGGTGCAACTTTTGTTTTGCAACTCATGTGACCAAATGAACTATTCCAACATGTTTGAATAGGTATGGTACTCTTTCACACCCAAACACGTGGAATGACTCTGAGCTACGTTCAACTGGATTGATCCCTTAAGGGTCCAAAGTGAAAAATGGATGCAAACTTCAGCATGTTGTTACTCTGATATTGTGATGCTTAGAAAATTTTCGTCTGATCCTATTGGATTGCATTGGGCCCTTCTACAATAATATCTCTCGGTTTTTTCTATCTCAGAGGCATTTTCCTGTGGTGGTGAATTTTCACTTGGGGAAAAAGTTGTCAAATGCAAGTAGTTGAAAGTTGCAAAGTGGTGTAACTTTCGTTCTACAACTTGTTTGACCAAATAGACTGTTGCAATCCATCCAAATGGGTATTTTTATGCTATACATGGTCCTCTTTTGCACCCAAACACGTGGAATCACTCCTAGCTACATTCAACTGGATCGATCCCTTAAGGGTCCAAAGTGCAAAAGGGAAGCAATCTTTGATAGGCTATTACTCAAAAATCATGATGCTTACGAACTCTCTATCTGAGCCTATGGGATTGCATTGGGCCCCTCTATAATAACCTCTCTTGGTTTTCATTATCTCAGAGTCATTTTCCTATGGTGTCTAGTTTTCACTTGATGGAAAAAGTGTCAAATGCAAGTAGTGTAAAGTTGAAAAGTGGTGCAACTTTCATTTTGCAATTTGTGTGACCAAAAAAATTGTTCCACTACATCCTGATAGGTACGTTTACGTTAGGCATGGTCCTCTTTCGCACCCAAAAATATGGAATTGCTCTGAGCTACATTCAACCAGCTTAATCCCTTATGATGACATGGAAAACAATCGAAAAGAGAAACATACACATGATGGTTGAGAAATCTATTTTTTCCACACAAAAAGTGTATGATCATTGGAAACTCAAATTTAGTGGTTATTGAAGAGTTTGAAGGAGAATATCAATCAAATATCTCTGTTTCTTTGTTAATTTCTGTGCATTTTCTTCATTTCCAACCTATGTACAAGTCTGTACAGCAGGAGTTTACTCTAAGATGATTTGAATCTATTGTAGAATGGTTTTAGCTTTGATTAGAATCCATTCTTGTGGAATTCTATTAAGTTCCAAGCAACTTAGAAGTAGATTTCTGAAATAGGTTTGAACTTGCTTATACAAGGGTTTGAGTGTAATATGTTGAAATAGGCCATTCCACCTATTGTTTAGGTTGTGCCTCGGTGAAATTGGCCTAATGTAAGTAGGATAGAGAGTAGGAATAAGAAAATATCATTGGTAAAGGTATTGGAAGAGATTACTAATGCTGTCCCTATTGAAAATTCTGAATTTAGGCCTTAAAAGCAAGGTTAGAAGAGGTGAAAAGAAGAAATTGCTTGATAATAAGTTAGAATTGGTTGGGAATAGAATGAGGTTGTGGATTTTTATGTGTTCAAAAGGTTTCCAAGCACAGGGTAGGTCAAAAGTATGTTATGGCATGAAGTTGGGAAAAGAGGGTTTTTTAATGAAAAAGACAGGTTTGAGGGAGTAAAAGTGGGTAAAGTTAGGGGGTAGCATAATTTGGTGGTCAATTAAGTTTGTGCAAGCAGAATGAAGAGTTTTGGAAGAGGTTTTGAGGTTGTATGAGGTTCAAGTTTGATTTTGGGGGTTCGGTTCACCAGTTTGACCAAAAACATTTAGAGGGGGGTTCGGTTCGTTTTGGGTTCGTTAATACAAAAAACATGTAAAAACAATATATATATATATGCATCCTAGATGCATGAATTAGGATTAGAATATCACATAACATCATATAAACAAAAAAACCACCATAAACTTGAATGCCATTTAAAACATGCATGATAAATATTCATCATTGAAACTTGAATTGTGGTATCTTGATATACACAGTCTATTGATGCCAGGGTTCAATTTGTATGATTTTGAAAAAAGAAGCCAACTGAGTAGAGTTATTAGGATTCTTCAAAAATCATAAGAATTTGTTTAGTACACTAGCCATTTTGATTTCTTCTTGCAGTCTCAAACATTATTTTGTATCATTGTTACATTGGTCTTGAGAGTGGTAGCTTAATATAGCTCCACAATACAAAATCTTATTTACCTGTGTAGTGTAACAGTGTCATAGGTAGAATTTTCTTTGAAAGAACCAAAGGGTGACTACACAATTGAAGTGTATAAACACATATCTTTTTGTAATATCAAGGATACTTTTTGAAATCCTTTTATGAATAATTTCATGCAATACCAATTGAAAATGTGTTTTTTATTTTTACATATAAAGGTGTTTAGCATAAATCAATTAATATTCAAGACAAACCATGAAGGAAAACAATGATCAATGCTAGGGCTAACCAATTAATAAGTATACACATGAATAATTCAAGCATGTACATGTGAATAAGGGAAGCACAAGTACTCAAAAACATATAAGCCTTGAAGTATACACATGGATACATAGTATATACAAATTAATACAAAATATATGCACGAATACAAGGTATACACATGAAACACGTAAGTCACAAAGTATACATTGGAACACATGTAAGTCACAAAGTATACATGTAAGTTGTAAAGTATACATGTAACTCATATCTATTGAATCATGAATTTAGAATGCAAACATGGACACCATTGATAAAAAAGATTTGTATTAACCAAACAGCCATGTAGGAATACATCAATATATGCTGATATAAGTATGAAATATAGGTACAAAATAGCCATATAGGCTTATGAGAATTCCATAGAGGCATACAATGTCAAATATATCCAATACAAAATATGTACAAAACTGCCATGTAGGCATACAACAAAGGGCTCTGGAATCAAAAGTCATTGCTCTCCATGCTCTCAAAATAAACTCTTTCACTTTTCTTGTCAATCAAATGGTGATACATCGGTCACTCATTTGTACTACACTCAATGAGTGCTCCTACTACTCCTCCTAGTGTTTAGTTCTTGGTGAAGTTTTATCTATTAAAATAAGAAATAAAGACATTAATATATAGAAATTACATTATAAAAAATATTTAACAAAATAATCACTTACCACCATCTGATGATCACTCTCCACAAGGGAAATATTCATACGCATAGGCTGACATGTTTTGAAGCCCTATATAAACCATCTAAATAGAAATTAAACCATGAATCAATAATGGTTTTCTTTTTCACTAACTAACAATTATAACAACGAATGTAAATTGAAATTTAGTAATTTGCCTCATACCTCCCCTATCAGATCCATCGAGGATTCTATAGAAGATGAAACACTGATCTCCATTACCCTTGTCACATTTAGAGATGTCTTTTCTTGCAACATCTAAAAATAAAATGAAAAATTATTCAATCACAAAAACTACAATAACGATCCACGTCATGACTTATAACGTATGAGATAATAAACAAAATTTTGAGTACTTATTAAACTATATATTTTTGACTATCATGCTTACTATTTTCCCTATCCATATCCTGTTTGAAAGCACGTGTATTTAGGCTTTTACCCATAGTAGCAAGCCGATGAACCGTTTGATAAAATGCTTTCATAGACATGTGTATGATAACTGTGCTGGCATAGAGAAGGCAGTGAACTATTTGAAAAATTTCCTCAAAGAAATGGGGTCTCATGGTGATGGAATGCCATTACAATCAAATGCAGGTCATGGAATTCCATCACCATAAGACCACATTTCTTTTAGGAATATTTTCAAACAGCTCATTTCCTTCTCTGTGGTATTATTGCTTACTATTATGCTTTGATGGAAATTTTCCAAGCATCCATAGTTTGTTGGAAAGCACCTATTTTAGGCTTTTAGCCATAGCAACAAGTGAGTAGTTTGATCAGATTCTTTGGTACACATGTTTGGAAAATATAGTATCATAGAAAAGGTGGTGAGATACTTAAAGAAATTCCTCGAAGAAATGTGGTCTCATGGTGATGGAATGGCATTCCATCACCATGAGACCACATTTCTTCAAGGCATTTTTTCAACCTACTAACTGCCTTGTCTATGTTATTGCTTACTATTATTCTTTTTGATAGATTTTATCCAAGAATCCATAGTTTGTTGGAAAGCACCTTTTTTAAGCTTCTAGCCATAGCAGTGAGGAAATGAACCATTTGATAAAATTCTTTGGTAGACATGTATGGAAAATGTGGTAGCATAGAAAAGACGGTGAGTTGTTTGAAAAAGTGGTGCAGGTGCACCTTTACAAGAGCATGCCTCCATGAGGAAAATTTAGGATTTTGAGGTTGTATAGGTATTTTCATGATGTAATAAGGCTTAAATATCCATTTTTGAGTTTGTAATGGTCTTTGGTATTCATTTTAGACATAAATTGTAAAGTTGTAGAATCTTAACAAAAGTTGTCAATCAATGTTGTAGAAATGCAAAAAGGTGCCAAGTGGAGGAATATGAAGAGTCAAGGTAGTTTTAGAGGCAATATTAGGCACTTAGGAAGTTGAAATGATTGGGAAAGTGTTTAAAATATGTGATTCATCATTTCTAGCTGTTGTTTAATCATTTTGAAGGAGAAAACTAATAAAATATCACTGTTATACTACTATTTTTTGTGTTTTCCTCCATCATCTGCCAGTGTACGGTTCTGTGCAGGTGGTAGTACATCTGTAATGTGTTTGAATTGAAGGATTTAGGTTTTTTCATCAATTTAAAACTAATTTGAGTGTTTGATATTGAGTTTCAAGCTTTTGGTGGCCTGATTTCTCTAGGCGTTCAAAAAATAGGGGCTAAGTGTTTGATTGCCCGGATGAACTAAAAATTCCATTCCACCTTTTTGTAGCGACTATTTCTTGGTGGAATTGACCGGTATAAAGTAAGAGTAGGTGTAGAAGGTAAGTAATTGGTTTGGTGAATTTTTTGTGTGAGTTATCCTCGTTGCCCTAGTGAAAACCCAGTTTTGGTGCCTTTTAAACAAGGCTAGAGTGAGTGAAAAGAGGATAGGGGTTTACAAGTGGATAGAACCCCTTGAAAAATATGAGATAAGGTGAATTGGAGGGTTTTTAGAAGATCTGAGAGGTTTTAAGTGGTTAGAGAAGTGAATAAGTGAGAAACCCTAGGTGAAAGAGGGTGAAAACTAGTGAAAAAGAGTGATTTTGTGAAGGAAGTGTATGCAGATCTTTGGGGAAACACTATTTGAGGATGGAATGAGCATGTATAGGCATAAATAAGCCTTATTGAAGTGATTATAATCTTTTGAGAGGTCGAGGCATAATATTTTCAATAAGTCGTAATTGATTGCAAGGAAAGTGAGGGTTTTATGAAAAGGGGTTTAAATGAGCAAGAGGAGACCTGAAAGTTGAATAATCTGAGGTTTTCTTGGATTTATTTTGACTCTTTGGAGGTTTCAAGTATTTTTTGTGTGTTTGGAGAGGTGTATCTTTGAAAAAGAGGCCTAGTTTTGGCCTAATTCAGCGTTAAAAGCTAGATTTGAGACAATTGCTCCAAAAGAGTTGCAAGTGAGTTTTAGATATATGAGAGCGGGACATAATGGGTGTCTAGTTTGGAGCATAGAAAAGTTAGTGAACTATTTGAAAATATGCCTCAGTAAAATATGGTCTCACGGAATGCCATGTCAAGAAAATGCAATTGGAAGTTGCTCTTAGACTTATTACTTATGCTATGTGAAGTAATTGCATCACTACTTATGTTGACTTTCTAAACAACTATATTGTAGTTGAAGTTTTTTCATCTATTAACATCTAGTTATTAGTTATGGAATGTGAAGTGATGCTTTGAGTTTGACTGATGTGCAATGCAACGTAATCAATGATATAAATATAAACTACACAAATCTATTAAGTACAATTCATTAGTTAAACTCTTTATTATATTACCTGCATGAAGGTTTGACTAAATCCACTGGCACCGGGAGGTGTTCCCTCGAAACCTCCAATATTAGCCTATTCAACATCCAAAATCACATATTAAAATACCATTCATAAAACAATGTTATTAACATGTAATAAATTTATAATTGTTTACTAGTTACATGCCCCACCGATAGGTGTATTGGAAAAATAAGTAGGTGTACGGCTGGTGTATCTAGTATCAACACTGTGACCCTGCAAGTTTATTAAAATCATAAATCTAAATTAGTTAATCTTGCATTTCAAAATTGAAATTCAATAAATTAAATTCAATGAACATGATAACTTTTACCTAACTATCAATTCCATATGCGTCATGCAAAATGTCAGCTACCCTCTCCATCTCCATAGTTGTAGATGGATCTTGCGTAGCAGTCTCCTGAGTGTCGGTGGGGTCATGTGAACAAGTCGCCCTGCAAGATTGAAATACATGGGATCGACGCCCACCTGTCAAAGACTCCCCTGGATGGTGTTGTACAAGAGGGCTAACATGTTGGATGACACTCTACATCAAAGAGCTGATGGATTGCAGAGTCTCTACGTTGGCACTCTCCTTTGCAATGGAATGGATGATGATGTGCTCATGAGGCGGCCTAGCGAGAGGTTGTCTCGCTTGCCACCTAGGATCTCGTTGTGCCTCGGGTCTATCTTGTGCCGACCCCCCACCTCTCCCTTGGAAGTCCCTCATATCAAAATAATTTAGGATTTTGTTCAAGATAAACTCAACGTATAGTTTCCTGAGGAAATACTATGGGAATTCACAATTGTTGAATGGTGGGTGATCAAAAACCATGTACCACCTATCCCAAAAATATTTTGTAATCTCTTGGTGGTGGCACCAATGAATAGGAAACCTCTTCGCATTGAGGGAGAGATTTCTATTTGACCGTGGGTCAGTGAATAATGCACACAAATCTAATTTTGTAATTTTTAAATATTTTACTTCTTTATATGATAATTTATCTTGGTAAAAATCCCTAGCCGACTGCCTCCTATCCTGCCAACCAGATAATTGTTTGTTGATTGAATCTACATTTTTTCACATATCTTGCAGTGAAGTTTCCAGACTCATTCTTTCCATAGTTGAACCATTTGCATTTTTCAACCTCTCGATTAAATCCTCAATTTGTTTTTATTGTTCTCAATTTCACCCATTAAATTTTGTTGAGTGTCAAGAGGGTATTGAGGGATTGGTGGAGGAGGTTGTTGTTCTGGTTGAGGATTTTTTGTTGAGGATTTTCCTGTTGAGTATTTTGTTCTTGCTATGGATTTTGAGAAGGGTTTCCAGGTTGATTAACATCTCCTACAATTTCAAAAAATAAATATCAAATACAACCTAAAACTAACAAATTCAAAAACAAACAAAAAAATCCTTACCGCTTTGACCTCCTCCTCGACGTGGAAGCATCCCGCTGATGAATATTTTTGCAAAAAATATCCTCCTAGAATGCGAGCATGAAATTTTGGGGTTTTTGGCCACGGGCAACAAGAAAAAAATAGTCACAAATGAAAATGAATCTCAACATTTTTTTTTCTTTTAAAATTCCATAACGCAAGTGTGTTATAACGTGCTCGTGTTATAACACGCTCACATTATGGGCTTGTGGTGGCCAAGCCTCAGTCTTGGCACACCAAGCCATAACACAAGCATGTTATAACGCACTCGCGTTATGAGTTTTAAAAAATAAATTAAAAAGTGGCAACAAAATTGCTACCCATCTTCATGCACCCGCCCTCTAATGACATGTTATTAAGCTTGAAGGTTTCAATGGCATGAATTTTTAATTGAGTTATAATGGTTATTTTTAATTTTTGCATCATTTCTTATTCTAGAGGTTCCCAACATAGGAAAACACTATTCCTCTCAACTCTCTCTCCATCTCTCTCAAGTCTCTCCCTCTCTCCCTCTCTCTCACACTCTTAGCTCTCTCTCTCTCTCTCAAGTATGTAAGAGCTTCCTCTCTCCCTCCCTCCCTCCCTCTCAAGTCTCTCTCTATCTCCCTCCCTCTCAAGTCTCTCCTTCTCTCTCAAGACTCTCTCTCCCTCTCAAGTCTCTCTCTCCCTCCCTCCCTCTCTCCCTCTCTCTCTCTCAAGTATGTCAGATATTCCTATCTCCCTCCCTTTCTCCCTCTCAAGTCTCTCTCTCTCCCTCTCAAGTATCTCTCTCTCTCTCAAGACTCTCTCCCTCTCTCTCCCTCTCTACCTCCCTTCGTCCCTCCCTCTCTCCCTCTCAACCTCTCTCTCTCTCTCCTCCCAAGTCTCTCTCTCTCTACCTCCTTCCTCCCTCCTCTCTCCTCTCAACTCTCTCTCTCTCTCTCTCTCGCTTTCCCTCCCAAGTCTCTCTCTCTCTCTATTTCTTTCTCCCTCTCAAGCCTCTCTCTCTCATTCTCTCCCTCTCAAGTCTCTCTCTCTCTCAGGTATTTCTCTCTTTCTCTCTCTCCCTCTCACTCTCAGGCCCTCGTCTCTCTTTCTCTCAAGTCTCTCTCTCTCTTGGACTGTCTCCCTCCCTCTCTCCATCTCAAGTCTCTCTCTCTCTCTTGGACTCTCTCCCTCTCTCTCTCTCTCTCTCTCTCTCTCTCTCTCTCTCTCTCTCTCTCTCTCTCTCTCTCTCCATCTCAAGTCTCTCTCTCTCTCCCTCTCCCCCTTTCCCTCTCAAGACTCTCTCCCTCCCTCTCTCCCTCTCAAGTCTTTCTCTATTTCTATCTCCCTCTCAATTCTATCTCTCCCTCTCAACTATCTCTCTCTCTCCCTCTCAACTCTCTCTCCCCATCCCTCTCAGGTCTCGCACTCCCTCTTAGTTCTTTCTCTCTCCATCCCTTTCAATTCCTTCCCACTCCCTTTATCTCTCTCTTGTGAATTGGCCACATATCAATAAATATATAATATATACTATGTATTAAATATATTATATAATATATATTACATATTAATATAATATATAATATATAATATAATAATATAATAATACATAATATATAATATATATTATATTATATATTATATATTATATATAATGCATATTATATAATACATAATAAATATTATATAATATTATGTATTATTAATAATACACGTAACAAATATATTTTTAGTAATGGATATCCATTTTTTCTGACATAATCAGTAGGCTCAAGATTTGGCTCGGGATTTGGTTTGGGATTGCCTAACCTGGAAAGTCAACCCAAAAAATGTGTTTAGAAAATTTGCTTAGTTTTATGAAGTTTTCCCTTGTGGCTGACGACTTTTTTTATATGAATTTCATGAAACAAAAAGGGTTTATAGAAAAAATTGTCAACTTTCCACCAATATAAGTTATGCCTTATTTTGAATGTAATAAATAATTATTATTGATTTTCTACATACATTATGACTAAAGCCTTGATTGATAGGCTAATTGAAAAACTTCTATAACTTTCAAACTACTTAATATTTTTTGAACCTACAAGATGCACCACATTCTATGCTTCGCATACTATAGGATAAAAAAAAAATTGAATTTCATAAATTTTTTACCAAGTTATGGTGGTCAGACACAAACGTTTTAATAATTTTGAAAAATTCTAATAAAAAAATCATAACTAATTATTTACATGGAAGAAAATTACAAAAAACATATGGCACATTTGGGCATGTCTCCTCTACTTATATTGAAAGATTAAAAAATATTTATTTTTTTCTTGTACTTACGATGGTCAGGCATACACCTGCTTCTTATATTTTTCTTGAAAATTTAGTACCACTGCATTGAAATTTTAATTTTTTGAAAAAAAAAATTACTTTTTTGTAAAAAGGGACTAGTAACCTAGAAACTGCATTCAATTTTCTATAACTTTTGTTCTTACATATTTTTCAAATTATGTTAATAACCTATTCAAATTTTTATGTCAAGTTGCCTAACTCTAATTTTCTAAATTTTCATCACCACTTAGAAGCCTAGTTTGGACCCCCATGATCCTACATTGACCCTCATATTGGTGTGATTGAGCCTAAGGCTTGGTCACACCGATCCTATAACGTTTTTGCATTATAATGTGAGTGTATTTTGAGTCTTTATAAGAACAAAAATCAAATCAAAATCATTTTACATTGTCATATTCTTCATCCATGGGCTGCAAACCCTTCCAAGGTGCGCTCGCATTGTGGAGACCTCAAATTCACCCATTTTCTTCATCGAATTGCTGTTATTTCTTCACTAGAATGCCACCACATTGACGGGAAGCTCAGAGGAGTAAGCTTTTATTAGTTTTTTTGTGAATATTTATTAATTAGGTATATTTAATATGTTTTTGATGTTAATTTCTTTAATTATCAGAAGTTGAAAATCTACTTGATTCTCCTCAAAATACTTCTCCTCCTCATGAACAAGCACACCAACAAAATCCTGATGAACAACCATAGCAAAAAACTCCTCCAATAATTCCTCAACATCCTCTTAGAACTCAACAAAATTTAATGAGGAAAATTGAAAACAACAAAAAATAAATTGAGTTAATTGTGAGGTTGAATGATCCTGTAAGTTCAATATTGGAAAGAACCACACTTTAAAATTCACTTCAAAACAAGTTAGCACATGTAGATGCAATTAGCAGGAAATTAAGTGGTTTGGTGGATAATAGGTGGGACTATAGAAATTTTTATGTAGATAAACTATCATACAAACAAGTAAAAAATGAAAAATTACAAAATATGACTTGTGCTCACTATTCACTAGCTCACATACAAAGCAAACTTTTGACCTTAATAGCAAGAGGTTTCCTATCCATTGGTGCAACCACCAAGGTATTATGAATGATTTTTGGAAGATTTGGTAGATGGTTTCTAACCATCCTCCATGCAACAATAATGAGGTCCCCCAATTTTTTTGAGAAAAATCTACTACGAGTTCATCCTCAATAAAATCCCCAACTATTTTGATATGTGGGACTTCCAGGGGAGAGGTGGTGGGTTGGAACAAGATAGACCAGGTGCATGTCCAAATCCTTAGTGGCAAGGGAGACGAGCACTCGCTAGGCCATATTATGAGCATGTTGTTATCCTTTTCATTGTGAAGGAGAGTGTTGAGGTGGACACTCTATAGTCTATTAGCTCTCTAACCTAGAGTATCATCTAGTGTGCCATTCCTATAGTACAACATTAGTTAGGGGAGAGTTTGAGGGGTAGGGTTCCACCTCATTCTTGTCAATTTTGTGGGTTAGCCTATACATATGACCCCACAAACAATCAAGAGGTTGGTGTGTAGGACACGTCTATAGCTGCCTAGTTGGTGATGGAATATGTCATGTTGAATGAGGATTTTGGCATCGATACTTAGGTAAATGTTAACATGTTCATTGAATTTAATTTATTAAATTTTATTTTTGAGATGCAAGAATAACTAGTTTAGTTTAATGATTGTAATAAAAAATTCGGGTCATAGTGTTGATACTATTTATACCGCCCCTCCACCTATTTTTTACTCCACTGGATCTATTGTTGAGTTATGTAACTAGTAAACAATTATAAATATTACATGTGAATAGCATTTTCATATGAATGGTATTGTAATATCTGATTTTGGATGTTGAATAGGTTAATATTGGAGGTTTCACGAAAGCACCTCCTAATGCCAATGGAGTTCAACCCTTCACACAGGTAATAGAATAAAGAGTTTAACTAATGAATTGTACTTAATATATTTGTATAATTTATATTTGTATCATTGATTACATTACATTACACATCTTTCAAACTTAAAGAATTACTTCACATTGCATAACTAATAACTAGATGTTGATAGATGAAAAAAATTCAATTACAATATACTTTTCTAGAAAGTCAACATAAGCAATGATGCAACTACTTCACCTAGAATAAGTAATAACTAGGTGTAGCTTCCAATTGCATTTTCTTCCCATGGCATTCCATGAGACCACATTTTATTAAGGCATTTTTTCAAATAGTTCACTACTTGTTCTATTCTATGGATGTTTACAAAAAATCTATGAAAGCATAATAGTAAACAATAACATAGACAAGGCAATGAGTTGTTTGAAAAAATGCCTCAAAGAAATATTGTCACATGGTGATGTCCATCACCATGAGACCTAATTTTTTTGAGGCATTTTTTCAAATAGCTCACTGCCTTGTCTATGCTACCACATTTTCCATACATGGACCTACCAAAGCATTTTATCAAACAAATAACTTCTTTGCTATTATGGCTAAAATCCTTAAATAGGTGCTTTCCAACAAACTATGGATGCTTGGAAAAAATATATCAAAGAATTTAATAGTGAGAAATAGCATCGAGAAGGTAGTGAGTTGTTTGAAAAATGCCTCAACGAAATGTGGTCTCATGGTGATGGAATGCCATTCCATCACCATGATACCACACTTATTTTAGGTGTTTTTTTCAAACAACTCGCTACCTTAAGAATAGAAACTAAGCCTTTAGCCAAAATTCTCCTCCAAATCCTTTTCAAGGTCCTCATCCTCATCCTGAATTTACCAATTCATTGAAGCTGCCACCTCTTATTCCACTTTCATATCCCACATCCTTAAAATCCACATCACCCCACTATTACCAAGAAAAGTCATCCCATGTCTTTCATAATAACTTGCTCCAAGGACTATTTGCAAAGGTGGTTGTTTCCCCATACAAAAACAAAGTGGTGCAATATTCCCATATCATGCATCCACCTTCATCACCCCCACATCAAGATAAACCCTAATACCCTAAATCATAAATGAATCCCCTATCAATCCATCTATCCAAGTTGAAGAGTCCATAAAACCTTCCTCCCTCATGACACCATGCATATCAAATGAACTATGTCCATCTCTTAATCCAAAGAATGCTAACATAGATTCCCCTCCATATAAAGATCAAGGAAACCCTTCTCCATCAGATGATCCCCTTCCATCTCATGATCCCATTTTCAATCAAGAAAAACATATCCCTTCCATATCATCTAACGATATCTTTCCATCTCAAGAGAAAGATATCCCTTCATCCTCCTCTCGCAATCCCCTCTCCCCCACTTCATCTAATGACATCCTTGCATGTACAGATCAAAGTACCTCTTCCAAACCATTTATGATTTCTCTCGAAATGTGGTCTCAAAGTACACCTTCCACCCCATCTAATGATCCTCTTCCCCTCATGATCAAAACACCCATACCTCTTCATCTCATGACCCCCCTCCATCCTATAACCAAGACCACACTATACCAACCACCCCATCCCAACATAATAGCATAAAGAAGGCAATGAAATGTTTGAAAAAAATGCTTGAAAGAAATGTGGTCTCATGGTGATGGAATTCCATGACAAACAACTCACAACCTTGTCATTTCTACCACATTGAAAATGTAGTGAGCTTGTCAATTCTCACTACCTTGTCTATGCTACTGCATTGATAACTTTGAACCAATATCCATATGTAAAATTTGAACCAAAACATATGTACAAACTTGGAACCAAAACATATGTAAATTTAAAATATAGAAATGAAAGGTCTAACTATCAACTAATCTTGATCTGCATACTCTAAATTTTAATACAAGTTAATGTGCATAATTACAAATTAATAAGAACCAATGTGCATACTTACAAATTAATCCAAAAAACCATTTGGGTCTGCTCTACTCTTTATTGTGTCAAGTATTGCATCATGGTCAAACTCACACACCTTGCACAAGGTATTGTTCAAAGGTCTACCCCCAAATTTGATCAAATGAACATTGGATTCCATGACAAGATTTGAATAATGAAGAATATTTTGATGTGTGTTAAATTCCTAAAATAGCCAAGCATTAACACTCTTATGTGGGTACCTTCTAAGCCAAATTCCAGTAACAACCATTGAGTCTATAGGGTATTTGATGTTTTCTCCATCTATAAGTAGGGCCTCAAATTTAATTTTTGCCTCAACACAATGACATAAGTAACAATATGTTCCCTCTTCATTGTTTTCATCTATAATAACTGCATAAACATTCCCTACATTGATATGTGTAGCAAATTAGATGAAATTAGTCAACATTGCAAATACACTACAAAGTAAGATAACAAAAGGAATTTCAAAAACTATGCAAGTAGATATATTACCTAGTTGAACTAGATTCAATATGTGGTCAAATTCAATCGATGATTCCATCTGTGTCAATTCCAATGCCATCAAAGGTTGATATGTGTGAAGTAAGCTAAGATAACTTAACCACCATTTTTCAACCCACTCCTTTGACTCACACTCATTCTGGGATTGAATTATACATGAAAAACAAAATAATTCCATCTTCCGCATATGGATACTCCATGAACCTACCTTTGAGCTAATGAAAGAGTGTATCTCACTTGATCCTATCAATGTACAACAATCCTCATATGGTGCAATGTTAGTATCATCTATCAACCAAAAAATCTATGAAATGAAGAATTACCTTCATTACCTAGACCCATCAAAGTATTACACCACTCAACGATTGATTTTACATATGTCAACTTTACATTTTGTTTATACTTTAACTCTTCTTATGCTAATTATCTTTTGATACATGCTCTTGCACCATTATTCTCCCCCTTTACATGCCCAACCTCACAAAATTTTGACATATGTTGAGCACTTGTAATAACATACATCTTGCTCAACCAATAAAACATTCATGAGTTCTTGAATTGTGATGCACAGTTATCTAACCATATTATATGTCAATTGTATGCTATGCCCCTCCTAGTCAAATCATTGTAGAACAATTGAAATCAACCTTGCACAAACTCTAGAGAATTTGTGTGATCATCACTAATGTGGAAGTGGTACTCCCTCAATACCTTCCTGTTATCCTCTATACTATTAGCTGCATGAATGAATTCTATGTGCACAAATATAGAAACTTGTGTGGAGTTGTAATATTGTGATTGCACCTCATTTTGTGGTTGTAGAGTGTAATTCTCTACAAATTAGACCACTTAAAGTATGCTACCAATTGGAAAGGTGTCCTTGCATAACTTGAATTACAAGTCCAACCATCAAGCTCTGTGGGTATTCCTTTCATACTCATACACTATGCTATCACAAAATGTAGATATAAATTGATATACTGGAATCTTTTGAATAACCAAGTCACACATTTTTATTGATTACCATGTTTTGTACTATAGGACACTATTTTATACCTTTCAAACTCTACTAGTTCCTTTCCAGCCGCATGTGTTCTTTCCATATGTTCACATATTGGCATGCATTACAAACCACTACAATGCTAACATGTGCCATCCAAGCATAGTTTCTTGTATAATATTTGGCCTTCCTCTCTTTCACATAATTTTTTGATAATAAGTCTCTTGAATATGTTGGTGGGGCATGTATGCCACAATCCTACAAAATATTGTTAGTATGCAAATATAAACATATAGAATGATAAACATCAAAATGGTTAGAAAATTCAATATGTGATCTACAACAAAAAGTACTAGTGTGTGTGTAATTTATCTTGACATAAAAAGGTTTAAGCATTAAAAATTTTCTTTGAAATTTTTTAGTTTGATGATAATCCTCTAGAAATTTATGAAAAAATTGTGTTTGAGTCGTATCGAAAATATGCTTTAGATGTGGCTCACGGTTTTGACTATCGATTCTCCTTCTTACCACATCCCTTTGATTCAGAGACACCCTTGTGTTATTCTTTATAAATTCTTCAATTAGTGATCTCAATGCTTCAACAACTAATTTATCTTTTCATTGAAGTCTCCCCAAGAAGCCCCATAATTCAGTGGAATCAATGTCCTCAATTCTTTGGTTCCTTTAAATGGCTCTTGATAATTGTTTTCTATTAATTCTCAATTATTGACTCATCTTTCTAATGAGATGATCTTTCCTTGTTTGATTACTTACTAAAGTCAATGTAATGGCACATCATGTGACATTACTATCTTTTCAGTGTGAGGTCTTACCCACACTCTCATATGCATCCATTAGACTCTTCATAGTAGTTTTTTTACTTGAAGCATCCGATGTTCTCAACCCAAGAATCTTCATGATGGACCTATACTTTATACTTCACATCATTTCAATAAATAGTTGACAGCTTGTGGTATCATTTAACTTTTCAAAGAACAATCTCCAAATCTTATGAGCATATCTTCTACAAGTGCATTGTGGAATCTTACCTTCCATTGGCTACAAAATATTCTCATCAATATTAATTGAAAATTTTGGATTTCTATGTGAACTTCTAGGTGGTTTTCTCATAGGTACATTCATCTCAACATTAGGAATTTAATCAATATTTAAATGAGATGGGCTAGATGGAATACCTTTTATCAAGGATGGAATAGATGGCATACCTTGAGGTTGAGATGGGAATGATGGTGTACCTCCTTCCTCAAATGTGAGTGATGATGTACACTCAAATTGAGATGTTGTAGATGGTGTCTCTTCATATTCAATTGTGATAGATAGTGTCCCTCCATATTTACTTGTAGTAGAGGTTGTGTCTCCAACTACGATGTTCAAATCTCTCTTAGCATAAAATGTTTACATTTGTTCTCTTTGTGCCACCAATTCCATTTCTCTTTTTGATGGTTGAGGTTCCTCTTCAATTGGAATGTCTTCATCAATTGTTTCCAATTTATTCTTCTCATAATTTTCCCTCATCCATGTTGCTTTCTTTGCATTCTTAGCTTCTATCTCTTCCTTTGTTGGTTTAACCCTTGATTGTTTCCTTGGAATGATAGATAATTTTATCTATAGCATGATAAAGAGACAAATATTAGTTCCTAAAAATGAATCTATACAAATAAATGAAATATATGTCATTCAACCCTCACTATCTTGTCAAATCTTAGATGATTTTTTTGATGGAATTCCTTAAAAAAATGTGGTCTCATAGCATGTCATGATTGCAAGATAGGCACAAAATGGAAGCATGGACAAGGCATGTGAATTTTTTGAAAAAAATGTTTTGGTAGACATGTATGAAAAATGTGGTAGCATAGACAAGCTAGTGAGATTAATAGCTTTTCAATGTAGTAAAATTAACAAGGTAGGGGGTTGTTTGAAAATTACATCACCCTGAGCCCCCATTTCTATGAGGAATTTTTTCAAACAACCCACTACCTTTTCAATTCTACCACATTGACAAGCTAGTGGGCTCACTAGCTTGTAAAAGCTCACATGGATTTTTTGATGAAATGTCTTAAATAAATGTGTTCTCATGGCATGCCATTATTCCAAGATAGGCACAAAATGGAAGCATGGACAAGGCATGTGAATTGTGTAACATTTTTTTTGGTAGACATGTATGCAAAATGTTGTACCATGAGACAAGCTAGTGAGCTCACTAACTTATCAATGTATTAGCATTGACAAGCTAGTGGGTTGTTTCAAAAAATGCCTCATAGAAAGTACATCACCATGAGACCCCATTTTTATGAGGAAATTTTTCAAACATCCCACTACCTTGTCAATGCTACCACATTGAAAATCTAGTGAGTTCACTAGCTTGTCAAAGCTCACATTAATTTTTGGATGGAATTCCTTAAAGAAATATGGTCTCATGGCATGCCATGATCTTGAAAGATAGGCACAAAATTGAAGCATGGACAAGGCATTTGAATTGTTTGACATAAATGTTTTGGTAGACATGTATGCAAAATGTGGTACCATGAGACAAGCTAGTGAGCTCATTAGCTTGTCAATGTGGTAGAATTGACAAGGTAGTGGTTTGTTTGCAAAAATGCCTCATAGAAATGGGTGTTGGCGGTGAGTCACCATCATCCCTCATTTCTATGAGGCATTTTTTCAAATAGCCCACTACCTTCTTAATTCTATTGCATTGACAAGCTACTACTTTATAATGGAGACCTTGGAATGGGTAAGATATCTATCAAAACATGAAATGTGCTCTCATGAAATACCATGATCGCAATATAAGCACAAAATGGATTTTTTGAAAGACATTACAAACTTTCATGAAGATACAATTGGCTCAAGAGTATAAATCCAAATTCCACGACTTTTGTCTTGACATCCTACCTTTGGAACAAGGTATCCAGGCATCAATCAAATCATTGAAAGAAAGGGGGATTGTTGGAAAAAAAATTGGTAGACATGTATGGAAAATTTGGTAGCATAGACAAGGCAATTATTTGTTTAAAAAAATTCCTTAAATAAATGTGGTCACATGGTGATGCACATCACCATGAGACCACATTTCTTTGAGGAATTTTTTCAAACAGTTGGTTTCCTTGTCTATGTTGTTTGATACAATGCTCTAGTAGACATGCATGGAAAATTTGGTAGCATAGACAAGGCAATCAACTATTTTGGTAGAATTGTTTGAAAAAATGCCTCAATGAGATATGGCCTTGTGGACTACAATGATTGCAAGATATGCACAAAATGGATTTGTTGAAAAGGTTTTAGAAACTCTCAAGAAAATGCACTTTCTAGGTGTGAAACCAAATTCCACTGCATTTTCCAACATCCCATGCCTATACCAAAATGGAAGCTTTGGAAAGTGTTATGCACATCCATAGAAAATGATTGAGAAATGATGTATTAAATTACATACTTATAACTACTCTCATATATATATGTATACAAAATGTGGAAGCATACACAAGGTAGGTCAATTGGTTTAACAAAATGCCTCAAGGAGATGTGGTTTAAAATGTAATTGGAAAGTGTAAAGAATTATATAGTTTAAAATTTTCCAAAAGGGGTTAAGTTTATAATGACAAACAAACAACGATGAACATGGAATATGCATAATAACAAAATCAAAGCATTTTTTTAAGCATGTATGATAAGGGATGATAAAGAAAACTAATAGAATTGAGGAAAATGTAAAGAAAATATGTAGAGACTTCACATACCTAATAAACGAAGATTCGAATGGAGGAGTTCTACCCAATTATGTAGTATTTGTTTCTTCTTGCATAAAAAATCCTCAACAATTTGAGTTTTTCACAAGCTTGTTTCCTTTTCAATGTTCAATTATATATCACTCTTGAATAAAATTACTAACAACAATACAAATAACCAAATAACCAATATATAATGTTAAATTCCTACAATTCAATCATAATTAACATTGCAACACTACAAAAATTGAGACTTGAATTGATATATATCAAATTCAATGTGAAAACTCTTTCATTTCCTCCTTCCTAAGTTGGTAAACCATAAAAAGGTGGTGAAAATTTCATGCAAAGGTGGTAGAATGTGAAAACTTTTCACAGGCACTTCCCAACAGCATATGAAAGATTCTTTTTGTTGGAACATGTGCATAACCAAGAGAATAATAGAGTATGTGGGCCTAGATCACGGGTATGTTGAATTTTTAGCCATTTTTAGAGCAAGCCAAAATGTGATCACATTATAATGCACTCACATTATAACATGGGTGCATTTTGGATTTCTATACAAAATGACTATATATCAACTTCTTCAAAATGCATGCACGTTATGAAAATTTTAATTTTCTAAAGGTTTCCTCTCTCTCTCTCCTTATCCATCCATCCCTCCTTAGCCATAAAGGTTTCTCACTTAACCCTAAACCCTATCCTTAAACCCTCAACCCTAGATATTATGCCTTAAACCCTAAACCCTAATCTCTCTCTCTCACCTCCTCTCCCTCTATCTCTCTCTCATCCCTCTATCTCCCACTCCCTCTCCCTATCTCTCAACTATCTCCCTCCCACCCCCTCTCTCTCTTTCAAGTCTCTCCCTCAAGCACCCTACCTACATAATTAGATAACTCTCTCTCTCTCTCTCTCTCTCTCTCTCTCTCTCTCCCACTTCATCCCTCTCTCTCAACCATCCCTCCCACCCTACCTAGATAAATCCCTCTCACTTAAACACCCTCTCTCTCAGGTCTCTTGCTTTCTTTTCAAAATTGGAACTCATGTGTATCTAATTAATTTATTTAATTAGATAATTCATCAATTATCCCTCTCATCTTTTTTAGGATTTATTTCCTTTAAAACATAAAATCCTACCCCCTCTCCCTCTCTTAGGTCTCTCTCTCACTCCCTCTATCTCTCTCTTTCTCTCTATATAATCCCTCAACTCTAATCCCTCAACCCTAAACCCTAATCCCTCAACCCTAAACCCTAATCCCTCAACCCTCAACCCCTATACCCTCTACCCTATACATTGGACCCTCAACCCTATACCCTCAACACTCTACCCTCAACCCAATACCCTAAACCCTTGACCCTATACCTTCATTTCTTAGCCCTCTACCCTATACAGTGGATCCTAAACTCTCATTTATCTTTCCCATGCCCTCATCTTCTTTCATTCTCTATATCTCACTTTTCCCTCCATCTCTCCCTCCCTTTATACCTTAACCCTGCAACCCTAGACCCTCAACCCTTAAACCCTTAAACCCTCTACCCTCTTGACCCTTAAACCCTAAACCCTTAAACCCTCAACCCTCAACCTTTAAACCCTCTACCCTCTACCCTCTTAGCCTAATACCCTAAACCCTCAACCCTCAACCTATAATCCCTAAACCCTTAATCCCTTAACTCTAATCCCTCAACCCTTAAACCCTAAACCATAAACCCCTATACCCTCTACCCTATGCATTGGACCCTCAACCCTAATCCATCAACACTATACCCTCAACCCTCTACCCTCTACCCTAATCGCTCAACCCTCTACCCTCAACCCTCTACCCTCAACCCAATACCATAAACCCTCAACCCTATACCCTCAATTCTCAACCCTCTGCCATATAAATTGGATCCTCAACCCTCATCTATATTTCTCCTTCCCTCCTCTTATCTCCTTCTCTATATATCACTTCTCCCTTCATATCTCACTCCCTCCATCCCTACCTCTCTACCCTAATCCCTAAACCCTCAACCCTCAACCATTAATCCCTCAACTCTAACTTCTCAACCCTCACCCCTTAAACTCTAAACCCTCAACCCCTATACCATCTACCTTATACATTGGACCCTCAACCCTAATCCCTCAACCCTATACCCTCTACCCTCTACCCTCTACCCTATACCCTCAATTCTCAACCCTCTATCCTATATAATGGACTCTCAAATCTCATCTATCTTTCTCCTTCCCTCATCTTCTTTCCTTCTCTATAATTCACTTTTCCCTTCATCTCTCTCCCTCCATCCCTCCATCTCTACCTTAATCCCTCAACCCTGTACCCTCAACCCTCAACCCTTAAACCCTTAAACCCTAAACCATTAAACCCTCAACCCTTAAACCCTCTACCCTCTACCCTATTGACCCTTAAACCCTCAACCCTTAAACCCTAAACCCTTGAACCCCAAACCCTTAAACCCTCTTTTCTCTTTACCTAATACCCTAAACCCTCAACCCTCAACCCGTAATCCTTAAATCCTTAATCCCTCAACCCTCAACCCATAATCCTTAAATCTTTAATCCCTTAACCCTCAACCCTTAAACCCTAAACCTTAAATCCTTAATCCCTTAACCCTCAACCCTTAAACCCTAAACCTTAAACCCTTAATCCCTCAACCCTAATCCCTCAACCCTCAACCCTTAAACCCTCAACCCCTATACCCTCTACCCTACACATTGGACCCTCAACCCTATACCCTCAACCCTCTAATCTCAACCCAATACCTAATCCCACAAGCTTATACCCTCAATTCTCAACCATCTACCCTATACATTGGATCCTTAACCCTTATCTATGTTTCTCCTTCCCTCCTCTTCTCTCCTTCTCTATATCTCACTTCTCCCTCCATCTCTCCCTCCCTCCCTCCATCCTTCCCTCTCTACCCTAATCCCTAAACCATCAACCCTCAATGCTCACCTCTTAAACCCTACACCCTCAACCCTAATCCCTCAACCCTAATCCCTCAACCCTATACCCTCTACCCTCTACCCTCTACCCTCAACCCTCTACCCTCAACAAACCCTCAACCCTATACCCTCAACTCTCAACCCTCTATCTTATACATCGGATCCTCAACCCTCATCTATCTTTATCCTTCCCTCCTCTTTTCTCCTTCTCTCTATCTCACTTCTCCCTCAATCTCTCCCTCAATTCCTCCCTCTCTACCCTATACCCTCAACCCTTAAATCCTTAAACCCTCAACCTTCAATCCTCAACCCTTAAACTCTAAAACCTAAACCCTTAAACCCTCTACCCTCTACCCAATACCCTAAACCCTCAACTTTGTACCCTCAACCCTTAAACTTTGTACCCTAAACCATCAACCCTAAACCCCAATCCATCAACCCTTAAACCCTAAACCCTAAACCCTCAACCCTAAACCCTCAACCCCTATACCCTAAACCCTAAACCTTCATCCCTCAACCCTTAACCCCATAAAACCTCAACCCTTAAACCCTTAACCCTCAACCATTAAACCCTTAATCCCTCAACCCTCTACCCTCAACCCACTACCCTAAACCCCCAATTCTCAACCATGTACCCTATACATTGGATCCTCAACCCGTATCTCTCTCTCCTTACCTCCTCTTATCTCTTTCTCTTTATCTCACTTCTCCATCCACCTCTCCCTCCCTCTCTAACCTAATCCTTCAACCCTAAACCCTCTACCCTAAAAAAATACCCTAAACCCTCAGCCCTAAATCCTCAAACCTAATCCCTCAACCCTTAAACACTTAAACTCTCTACCCTAAACACTCAACCCTTAATCCCTCAACCCTAATCCCTCAACCCTCAACACTTAAACCCTCAACCCTCACAACCCCTATTACCATCTAACCTATACATTGGACCCTTAACCCCAATCCCTCAACCCTATACCCTCAATCTTCTACCCTCAACCAAATACCCTAAACCCTCAACTATATACCCTCAATTCTCAACCCTCTACCCTATACACTGGATCCTCAACCCTCATGTCTATATTTCTCCTTCCCTCATCTTCTCTCCTTCGCTCTATCTCACTTATCCCTCCATATCTCCCTCCCTCCATCCCTCCCTATCTACCATAATCCATCAACCCTATACACTCAACCCTTAAACCCTTAAACCCTCAACCCTCAACCCTCAACCCTTAACCCTCAACCCTCAACCCTAAACCCTTAAACCCTCTACCCTCTACCCAATACCCTCAACCCTAATCTCTCAACCCTATACCCTAAACCCTTAATACCTCAACCCTAATTCCTCAACCCTTAAACCCTTAACCCTTAATTCCTCAATCCTCGATCCCTACTCCCTCAACCCTCAACCTTTAATCCATCAACCCTCAACCCTTAAACCCTAATCCCTCAACCCTTAAATCCTTAAACCCTAAACCCTCTACCCTCTACCCTATACATTAAACCTCAAACCCTTATTTCTCAACCCTCTACCCTATACATTAAACCTTGAACCCTTATTTCTCAACCCTTTACCCTATACATTGGATCCTCAAGCATAATCCCTCAACCCTATACCCTAAAACCCATATACTCAACCTTATACCCTAATCCCTTAGTTTCCCAAACCCTTAAACCCTCAACCTCATCCCTAAAATCTTAAACCCTTAAACCCTCAATCCTTAACCCCTCGACCCTCTACCCTATACATTAAACCCTCTAGATCATACATTGGACCCTCAAACCTAATCCCTCAACCCTAATCCCTCAACCCCTATCCCCTCTCTCTATATATCTATCTCACCTCTCTCTATCTCTCCCTCTCTTCTACCCTCTCTAATTGTCTCTATCTACCCTCTCCCTCTTTCTTTGTACCTCTCAATTGATCATCCCCTCCCTCTCCCTATCTCTTAGGTCTCTCCCTCCCACCCCCTCTCTCTCTCAGGTCTCTCCCTCTTTCACCCTACCTAGGTAACTCTCTCTATCCCTCCCACCCTACCTAGATAATTCCCTCACTCCAATCCCCTCTCTCCCTCTCACAACCTATCCCTCTCTTAGGTATCTCTCTCACTCCCTCTCTCTCCCACTCCCTCTCTCTCTCCCTCTCACCCCACCTCACACTCTCAAGTCTCTCCCTCTAGCACCCTAACTACATAACTCTCTTTCTCTCACTCTTTCTCTCCCCCCTCTCTCTCTCTCTCCCACTCCCCCTTTCTCTCTATCTCTCTCCCTCTATCCCTCCCACCCTACCTAGCTAAGTCCCTCTCACTCAAACCCCTTCTCTCCCACTCCCTCTCTCTTAGGTATCCCCCTTCCACCCCTCCCTCTCTCTAGTCTCTCCCTCACTCTCTCAATCCCACCCTACCTAGACAACTCTCTCTCTTGAAATTCTCTCTCCCTCTAAATTCATGCATACATACATACATACAACAATACGTACATACTTACATACATACATATGTACATAAAATCTTACATGCATACATACATAAACTAATGCATACATACATATGCATGCATTGATACATACATACAGACATACATACATACAAACATACAAATATATATGAATACATTTAATATACTAGTATTTAACACAAAGCAAGACATAATGCAAGTGCATTATAACATGCTCGCATTATTTCTTGCTTAGGCAAGTCATGGACACAAACACAAAAAAACATGTCAAAAATATGAAATAACATAAGTGTGTTATAATGCGCTCGTGTTATTTATTGCTTTGGGAATCCCTAAGCCTTAGGCTTAGTATTTGCTTTGGAATACCAATTCAAAGGAGTGGAGTGTCTTCCTAATGTCCAAAGATGTGTTTTTGCAAATTCTACAATATTTCATATAATCATGTTCATCCTAAGCATAAGGTTTGCACATGTTTCAAGGTCAAACAAATCAAACACCTGGGTAATGTTAGGCTATCTCTTATCTATCTAATAATGTAATTTTTTTCAAATTTTGGAAATCTTAAGGCTTTGATCTATAATTTATTTTGTTTGTGTGTTTTTTTTTTGGCTAAAACCAATATTTTATATATTTTTCTTTATAAAATAACCATTCATAGAAATTTCAAATAATTAAATATTTAGAAAGTAGACTCCATTCTACACATATTAAAAATAAAATATTTTTAATTATTTTTCAAAATTTATAAGGGTAGCACGACTAAAATTCTACTTTTCAAGAAGTGTCCACTTTGAAAATTATCAAAAAAATCGGGCATAAACTACATGTTGTTAGCTAATTTCTTACCGAAGTGATTTTTAAAATACCAAAAAACATTAACTCTTTTGAGGGAGCCACAAAAGTTGCTATGTTATATTTTTTTGACAAAAACAACACCAATTTATGTGGCTCCCTCTTTTTAACCCCTTAATCTCTACCATTTTTATAAAAAATAGTAGTTTACAATGTAGACTCAAAGCACTACGGTCCTTTTTTTTTGCATTTAAAATTTATGAGTGTAACTATCCTTAATCTCACATCGAAGGTCAGTATTTCTTTATTTCAGAAAAAGAGTGACCACTTAAGACCCCCTTTCTCCCCCCATATTTTTGCACTTACCTTGTAGAATAAAGAAAAGGTTGCTTAGTGAAATACCAATTGTAGTCTCTCAAATTTTCCAATATGTCCATACAACTTTTGGTAGGTGGGTACTCATCTCTATGATGGAGTGTAAGGATCTACATTAGAATGTGTTCAAACTATGTGTGCATGTCTTTAGTTTGTCTCTAGATGTGTAGCTTGTGAAGAATTAATATAATATTTAGATTCTCATACACTAACTTACGCATTATTCTCCACATGATTAAGATCACTGCAACAATGAAGTTCTATCCATGAAACTTGTTCATACTTTTCCTAATAATCCTCTTATGATCTCCAAGAGTGAAACACAAAGGAAACTTGATGTTCACTAGAAAAATGTCTTTGGATGCTCATGTAGAGAAGCATCATCAACTAGTACTAGTGAAAAAGTGTTGGCTCACCAAGAAACCTATAACCATATCTCATGACCAAGCATATAAAGTATAGTAATGTAATATCACCCATTTAATAACTCCACCATTATGAATGATTTATTATTAGAAAATGGAGGGTAGAGTTATTAATATGATTAAATATTTGATAATAATAAAATCGATGAATAAATAAAGTATAGTAATGTAATAATATCACCCATTTAATAACTCCACCATTATGAATGATTTATTATTAGAAAATGGAGGGTAGAGTTATTTTAATATGATTAAATATTTGATAATAATAAAATGGATGAATAAATACTATTACAATGAATGCTTGTGTAGAGATAATATAAAATCATTTCTAATTAACACAACAATGTATACCTTGATGTTGTCCAAATCTCACACATGTTTTTGTATTAGAAGCACCAAAGCAATGATCAATGAAGGATTTATTAGAAATCACCTAAATATTACAAAAATTCAATAGATTCCCCCCAACTTAATTTTATTTTGTAAAATCATGAAGGTATTAGGATAATCTAGGTAGAAGCAAGCAAGAAGAGAACACCAAAAGAAAATAATAAATCTCTAGTAAGAGCCCATAGTCTAATGAAATTTGATGCACTTTTTAATGGAATTGTACAGAATGATATGTTAGCAAAAATTGTAGCATTGTATAATGAGGTTGATGAGGTGGACAAGGCCACCATAGTTGAAGATATCATAAAATATATTATTGTTCTTGATGTTAATATGAGGAACATAGATAAAAAAATACTTATAGATCTTTGGAATGTTTTGATTGACACGAGATAGTAAGCTATAGAAGAAAATGTGAAATTGAAGGCCTATGCATTGGAAAAGATAAGTGCTCCTTTGTCTAAGGAAAATAAAGCCACATTATCTACACTATTCAATAAAGAGATCAAAGCTAAACAAAGGGTGACAACCCTTATGGGAAGAGATCAAAATTATCTCAAGAGGCTTGGGAAGGAGAGTATGGAAACAACAACAGACCTAGTACAAAGATTGGGGATGACCCCAAAAAGTAAAGAGGAAGTGAATGTGGAGATGTTTGATCTAGAAGAAAATGTTGAAGATGATATATAGATGGATGATGATCAAGATGAGCATGAGGAAACTGAAGAATATGCTCAATATAATATTCTTCCAAGAGTGGAAGATACAACAAAAGAAAATGTGGAGGGTGAGGATAATTTTGAGAAAAATACAGCTATTAGAGAAGATGGTACAAATGAGGATACTTTTACTCCTCCAGTAATTGACACACTTTATGAGAGTATACAAGACCAGCCAGAGATTATCCCTCCTTTGGATAACATAGACATGTCTATTGGTCAATAAAATCTAGGGAAATAAGATGAGAAGAAGAAGGTAGATTCCTTCAGTGATGCAAAAGGAAAATCGGAAATCAAAACATCGGTTAATACTAGTGATAATGTTGAGAAGGAGAAAGAGCTAAAAGAAGATATTTTGGAGGAAGAGGTAAAGGGAACCAATGAATCCTCTAAAACCTTAAAATATTCTCTACAAAATCTACTAAATATGCAATTGAAGTTCCAACCTATTGTGTCAACATAATTGTTACAAATTTTGCCCATGCAACAAGGAAATGTGGACCTTGCAAAGATCTTGCCTCCCATAAGCTTCAATTAGGAGATGTTTTCCATGCATCTGCCTAGAATAAAATTATTAAAACAAATCAAAAGAGTAGAGATTTGATTGAGGAGGTAGTGAAGACACTACATGAGGTCATACCTGGAACTACAATTGATAATTCATTTTTAGGTATGGAAAATCTTAAATTTTTGAGTAATTTGTTCAAAGAATATGCCTCCAGACTGGAAGAGAAATTGAATGAACTGAAAAAATAAATGGATAAGAAGATTAGTGAGAAGATAATGATGGAAATCATAGAAAATTGTACTCAAGCACACAATTTTTTTTAGGAAATTCTCAAGGATGTATAGGCTTGTGTGGCTGAGACCAAAGCCTTGTGACAATATTGCATGAAGTGGCCCAAAGCCGCAAAGAGAATCAAAGATGAAATGGACTCGATTGAGTCACAAAAAAATAGAGCTTCTAGTGCATATGATCCTACACAAGACCTATATGGAAGCATAAGATCACTAATAAAATATTTGCATGAGAAATACTTCCAACTGTAAGGAAAAAAAGAGAAGATTTATGCAATTTGTGAACCTCAAGGATCTGGTGAACTCAAAGTTCACATTAGTTGTCAAGGCCTCAAAGAGTGTTGAGAAGGCTACAAATATCAATCAGGTACCCAACACTCTAGAAGAAGGATAAGATTGTTTGATGGAGCTTGAGACCTAGTGTAGGATGCTTGATATAGCCAAGAAGATCTAGGAAGAAGGTAAACAATATTGGTAAGACCATATTGCAAAGCTCTAAGAGTCAACCTCCTCCGATTGATAGTAATTATTTAATTTTTATGCATATTCAATTTATTATTTCAGACTCCAATGTATATATACGAATGGTATACCGTGTTTTTTGTTACATATTTTGATCTTGTTATGATGCATAACATTATTAAGAGAGCTAGTCCAGTTTCCAATTTATACATATGGATATATTTGTCAGGGGGAGATCGAGTATGTATAAAGGTTGTTGTATACGCCCTTTTCCCTTGATGTCAAAAAAGGGAGACCAATTTTTGGATGATTATTTGATGTTTCCATCAACGAAAAAGGGGGAGATTATTGGAAGAATGGGGATATTCCATTGATGAACTTGTTGACAACATGAGCATGTGGATACAACTATGCATTGTAGTGTTTTCATTGATGTGAACATTGTATCCTGATACGAAGAATATGGTGTAGATCAGTTTGAGTGTCTTGAACATGTTTAAAGATGATTATGTAAGACAATTTTGTAAGAAGGTTTGATCTAGTGAAGGCAATAGTTGTGGAAATTGACTGTGGCAATTCAAGTGATTTTGTGTACAAGGGATCTAGTATTTTGGTCCACATTGGTCCACTGATGAATTTTTTCTTTGTGCTTCTAAAAATTTTTTTTGGTTGGTAGGACATCCTAATTCTAGAGTTTCATCTTATTTTGGTTTCTACTTTAAAAGTTATAAGTAATAGAAGTTCAAACTGACAGTTACATGCATTTCTAATTCAGTGCACATGTGTTGATGAGTTCACACTTCTATACGGATGGGATTTGAATTTTGTGGTTTTGTGGAGATGCTAAAAAATGTCAAATGAGTGTATACTCCAATTGGGATAGTTTTTGGAGGCCTGTGTTCCCGAATGTGGATGTACAACTGGCGAATTTTGTTATTAGGTTATTATCGATGTTGACCTAATGAGGTGGGTGTATTGCGGAGCATGATCATGTTATGATCTATTATGTGAGCTCTATTTTAGGTCCATGCTAGCTTATTTTTGAATTTTCATAAGGTTTGAATATTGGCATGAAGCATATGTGGAAGGATATTGAGCCGACAACTTTTATTTTATATTTTACATCTAATTAGGCCAACTTAATTGATGTTTTGGGTGAAGCGGGTATATAATTTAGATGTTTTTTGATGTTTTGTGGATGATGACATGTGAAATGAGTTAGTGGATGAAAATTGTGTGAATTTAGTATGAATGTAGAGCAGAAAAAAGTGTTGATTCAAAACAATATGAAGAGTTTTAAGTTTGTAATGTGAGATTCATTGGAATTGTATTTCATGCATGTGTTAGATGCAATTATAACAGTTCAAATCTGGTTGTGATCCACAATATATTCTATCTCTTTTAATTCTCATTGGAAAGTGGGTCCACTTGTAGTGAGAACTTCTGTAATATACTATAACTGATTATAATATATTGTGAGCTAATCCTCACTGTGGTTTTTCCTATTTTGGGTTTTCCATGTAAAAATCTTGGTGTTCATGTGTTATGTCATATTTCTAGATGGTTGCATGTTTTCTTTCATTTGAATAAGTTATGTGTTGCATGATTAAATGTTTAAATGGTTTAAAATAATATTGATTCACCCCTCTCTTAGCATTTCAAGTGTTTAACAATGGAGAGATGTGATAGAGAGAAAGAGAATGAAAAAATAAAGAAAATTAGATGGGGAAGGAGAGAGTGAGAGAGAAAGAGGGGAGGGAAAGAGATAGAGGTGGGGAGGTAGAGGTTGGGAGAGAGAAAGGTGAGATAGAGAGAGTAGAGGGAGGAGAGAGAAATGAAGGGAGAAATGAAAGAGAGGTGATAGAGAGATGTGATAGAGAGAAGTAGAGAGGGAAGGAGGAAGGTGGGGAGATTGAGAGAGGGAAGGAGGGAGGGAGGGAGAATGAGATATAGAGGGATAGGTTAGATAGAAATTAAAGAGTGAAGGTGGGTGGGAGGAAGAGAGAGAGATAGAGATAGAGAGATAGAGAGGGGGGAGATACAAAAAATTAGAGAGGGAAGGATGGAGGGAGTGAGGGAAAATGTGGTGAGATGGAGAGAAGTAGAGATGGAGGGAGATAGAGAGTAGAGAGAGAAGGAGAGAGATATGGAGAGAGAAAGAGAGATAAATAAGGGAGACAAAGAAAATTAGAGAGGGAAGGAGGGAGGGATGGAAAGAGAAGTGAGATAGAGAGAAGTAGAGAGAGAATAGTGAGATAGAGAGAAATAGAGAGGGAAGGAGAGAGTGAGAGAGAAAGATGGAGAGAGAGACAAAGACATAGATAGAGAGAATGGTGAGATAGAGAGAAGTAGAGAGCGAGAGAAAGAGGTGAGAGAGTGAGAGAGAAAGAGAAAGAGGGGGAGGGGGAGAGAGGTTGGAAGAGAGATAAGTGAAATAGAGAGTAGAGATAGAGGGGAGAAAAGGAGATATAGAGAGGGTAGGAGGGAGGGAGGGAGATAGAGAGTAGAGAGAGAGATGTAGATAGGGAAGGAGAGAGAGAGAGGAGGGGAGAGAGAGGGGGAGAGATAGAGAGAGAAGAGAGGGAAGGAGAGAGGAGGAGGATGTAAGAAGTGAGAGAGAGAGAGGTGATAGAGAGAAGTAGAGATGACAGGAGGAAGGTGGAGAGATTGAGAGAGGGAAAGAGGGAGGGAGAGAGAAAGAGGTATAGAGGGATAGGTTAGATAGAAAGAAGTAGAGAGGGAAGGTGGATGGGAGGAAGGAAGAGAGAGAGAGACAAACAAAGGAGATAGATAAAATTAGAGAGGAAAGGAGGGAGGGAGGGAAAGAGAGGTGAGAGAGAGTGTGTGTGTGGTGAGATAGAGAGAAGTAGATAGAGAAGGAGAGAGATATAAATATGGGGAAGGAGTAGAGAGAGAGGATATAGAGAGATGTAGATAGGGTAGGACCTAGAGGGAGGAAGGGAGATAAAGAGTAGAGAGGGAAGGAGAGATATATATATATATATATATATATATATATATGGAAAAGTAGAGAGGGAGTTCTTTAACTCAAAGAAGAGACTCAGATAAAGGGGTGCAAATAGTGTGAGAGACAGAGAGACAAATCTAGAGTATAAGAGATAAATAATGAGCAAGATAGATAAAGAGAAAAAAATGATACAACTTGTTGATTACTAAAATTTGATATCTTGATTATTAAAATTTAACTGTTTGAAAAATTATAAGATCTTCCAGAAACTAGAATTTACATTATAACTCCAAGAGATCTAAAATCACTCTCAAATATCTTAAAACTATATACATAAAATGTAACTTAAAGTATAAGAAAGTAAATTTCCATATGTAAATGTCAACTTATACTTAAATGTTTATTTCATGTCTATACTTTCCCTAATAGAGAAATAGAAAGAAAAAAACAAAAAAAAAGAGTTCAAAAAATGCATTCCAAAATGTCATGCTTCACATTTGGCGCTCGCCAAACGATGCAACTCATTTGGCTAGTACCAAATTTAGTGCTTGTCAAATGATGCACTTCATTTGGCGAGTGCCAAATGAGTTGCATTTTTAAATACCAAACCATTTGGTGAGTGCCAAATTTCACGCTTTCCTAATGCTCATTTCAAGTAAAAAAACAAAAGTGGCATCTTTTTTGTGTCGCAACTTGGTGCACTTACCATTTTTCATATAAATACAAGTGCTTGGGAGTGAAAATAAAAAATATAGGTATTGTAGCAAGTAGATGTTACATGTTGTGACATGTTTTCAACATGATTGTTGCTATGAATGTATGATTGTGTAGAAACCTCAACTAAATGCACAAAAAAATAAACCTAAAAATATTCTAGTCACATATATTTTTAATTTAATTAAAACACACACGTACAAATTGAAATATAAAACTAGAAATATTCTAGCAAAATACTCACAATCGGTAAAATGTTTTTCCATCTATTCATTTTTATTTAATTTATATTTTTCATTTTTATTTAAGGTTATTTATTGTTTCATATATTCATATACATGTCAAAATTTGATAATTTTTATATGTTCATGAGTTTTTTTGTTAACACACATTTTGTTGTAGGTTACGCCTCTCGACGTAATTATTAGATATTATATATTATAAAACAAAAAAAAATTAATGTGTAACATGTTTTTTTAAATATAGTATTATTTATAGTTATGAATATTATATATTATTTATATACTATAGTTATATATTATTAATAATTATATTATATAAGTATATTATATATATTATAAAAATTAAAAATTACAATATTAATTTTATATAATATAAAATAACATATATAATAATTATAGTTATAGTATTATATTTAAATATATTATATGTTAACTCTATAATAGAAGTATATTATATGTTATAAAATAACAATACTAATATATATATAATTATTTTTTAATTTATTAAATAAAAAAACTAGATATAATATATGTTTAATATTTTTATTTTAAAAAAAAATTATATTATATATATTAAATTTATTTTTATATATTATATATATTAAATTTTTTTTTATATATTATATATTATATATTATTAAATACAAAACACATAATATATGTTTAATCTCTATTTATTTTTTTAATTATATAATATATATCTTAAATTTATTATTATATATTATACATTATTAAATAAAAAAACATGTAATATACATATAATCTTTATTTTTATTTTTTAATTATAGAATATATATCTTAAATTTACTATTATATATTATATATTATTAAATAAAAAAATTAATAAGTATTTTTTTTACATATACTATTATTTCAATTTATTTATAGGAAATTTAACATTTTAACTATTTTTTAGAGAGAAAGGTATTATATAATCCATTAAAGTTTAAATTAAATTTTAGAGCTAATTTAAATTAAATATATTCATTTATTATTACATATTATATTTTAGTTTAAATAACATTATATGTTAAAAAATAATAATATTTAAAAAATCTAAATATATAACTATTTATTTTTACATTAAATTTATTATTTATTATTTGGTATTATCTATTGATCATGTCACTTTTATTTAATTTGTTCTACAACATTACATTATTTACTTTAATTTTTAAATCTTGAAAACAAAAACAAAAAAAATGAAAACTTCTAAATATATAATTAATTGTTTATACAATATATTTATTATTTATTATGTAGTGTTGTTACCCATCAAGTCATTTGTATCTAATTTATTTTTTACATCTTTACATTATTTACAACTTTAATTTTCAAATCTTAAAATCAAAAATAATATTTCATCATGTGGTTTGTATCTTTTTTTTTTTTATATCTTTACATTATATACAAATTTAATTTTCAAATCTTAAAAATAAAAATAATATTTTGAAAAGCTCTAAATATATAATCAATTAATTATTTATACATTATATCTATTATTTATTGCGTGGTAATGTTTATCTCTAAGTCACTTGTATCTAATTTGTTTTATTACATCTTTACATTATTTTCAAATTTAATTTTAAAAGTATATAAATCTTACTTTAATAATTATAAATTAATTTGTAAATAACTATATTTAATATTAAAAAATTTAAAGAACACATAAATACTATCCACTCATCTAATTTTTTTATTTAAAAAAATTAATCTTAATTTTAACTTTTTATGTTTAGCTTTACTTTAAAAAGTTACAATTTTAACTTTATCAACTTTAATATAATTTATTTTTTACTTCTAATTTTTTATTAAAATAACATCTCTCCATTGACTTCATATATTGCACAAATGTATATAAAAAAATATACCAATTTGTCTCTTAATTGACCTTCTACACCTTTTGGACATAGCCATTGCACACCAAAGTGCATTGCTGATATATAGCAGGACTGTTTGCTTTGAACACGTGTAAACTACGGAACAAAAAGCAGGCTAGGAAATAAAAATCTCGATGAAGATCATCAACAATTCTACTTAAAGAATATGAACTGAAGTATCTGACATAAAAGATAATAAGATTAAACATAAAACAGGTCATACTTATAAAGAAAAGAAAGTTTGCCTATTGGTTGTAGCTAGTAACAAATAATACTATCAGGATATGAAATAGCAAACCATTTCCAACTAGTGCATTCTATGCAGCGGATTCACTGAATTTCTGTAAACTCAGAGAAGTGATTGAAACTAAGAGTGTACTTAGATGTCTAATCAGATTTTACGGTCATTCTTATCAAATATGTGAAGAGGTGGTTTATTGTCCACTACCTAAAAATACATGTCATGAGGCCCATAAGGTATTAGCAAGCATCGAGCATTACCCTTATTCTCTATACTAAATTATTTCATTTGCAAAAACTTTCGTTGCAACATAGGAAAAGGGCCCACAGATTGATTACTTGCATCCTCATGTAACTGACCCAACTGGATTTTTCAGTATCTTTGAGATAAGAATGATTATCATATCTATAGACCTTTATGGTTTCAGCACCCACATCTCTTATAACAGACATAAGAAACACAAATCGATGTTAGAAAAGTAAGAAGCATCATAAAAAAACCTCAAGTTCAAATCACAAACAATCTTATCCAAAGTAGATGGACTGAGAATAAGCGGGAAGTTTGGTTCAGTTATATGAAACTTTACACAGTTCAAGTACCAAAGAAGGAACAATTAATAAGAGCCAACTAATAGTTGCAATCTGGGTAATCATTATCTTTTTAAGCCATCCATTATTATTATAAAATTCACTCAATTCTTTGAGTTTGAATCTGATAGTTTAGTTTCTCTCTGTACACAACAGAGACTTACAAATGGGATACATTTTTATGCAAAATTTATAGCAATAGATATTGTAAATAAAATTTTAATTTGATAAAGTTTAAGAATCATATGTGAATCTCTATTACAAATAGAATAAATCAGTAATGAAAAATAGATTTTAAATAAGAAATGAAATTCAATCAACGCGAAAAACTACTTAATTGTTTTAAAAAGGAAAAACTACTTAATTGTTTTAAAACTTGATGGTTAAATTTTTATGCAAAATTTATAGCAATAGAAACAAATAAAATTTTAATTTGATAAAGTTTAGGAACCATATGTGAATCTCTATTACAAATAGAATAAAACAATGAAAACAAAATTTATAGCAATAGAAATTTGCAAATAAAATTTTAATTTGATAAAGTTTAGGAACCATATAATTACAAATAGAATAAAACAGTAATGAAAAATAGATTTTAAATAAGAAATGAAATTCAATCATCGTAAAGGAAAAACTACTTAATTGTTTTAAAACTTGATGTGACATACAATAACCAATAAACTTTTACAAGTTATAATATTCTTTTGCAAATGTCCAAAAAAAGGAAATTGTAGGATTTACAATCTTAGGACAAGTAAACCACTATAGTAATAATGCTTCCAAAAATGAGTCATACAAGAACATTGAGTCCCAAAACTCTTAGAAAGATTCTACCAAATTTGAGTAGACAAAATCCTTCACGACGTATTCCATTAATCAGCCCTACAACAATCCAACTAGAAACAAAATACCAAAAATTTAAAGTCACGTTTATCCTTCATTGCCGATCACTTAATCCAGAAACTTCTGCTATTTACACTTGTCACTGCTAACCATATTGCATCAATCCACCACTGAAAAGCTTCCTTGTCTGGCCTTCCAAATTTCTGCAAAGAGATGGTCCAAAACATAAATAGTGCCTTCTCATCATCAAGAGGAAGGGTCCCTACCACTTTAGAAACACCCCCAACAAATCTTTCAGTGTATTCCAGAGACGAACTATAGGAAGTGCTAGAGTACTTAGCCATCTTTAAAATATGATATGCTATAACTGGCACCCACATTTTCAGAAAAGAAATTCGGAAAGACTTGGGAACAATTATATCCCCATTTTCCAAACCCTTCACATATCTGTCCACTAGAATTTGTAGCAGACAATTTGTGAATGGTTGGCTAAAACATTTTTGGTAGAAACAACTTTCGTAAGATAATATGTCAGGTAGTTGTGAATCTTCGACAAACATTTTCAATGTGGTTTCAAATAATTTAGTGTTGCAAAGCTTAGTAACATCTAATAGCCACAATAGATTCTTACAAGTGGAATCCATTGCTTCAGTGCAGGTTCGGCGATCCTTAAGACACTCAATTTTGAAACTAATTTCATTTAAAATTGTGTCTCTACATACCTCTTGCACAGCAGGAAATGCATGGACTTCGAAAATGCCACTCAGGCGTTGCTCGATTGTAAGCAGCTTACTACTCAGAGGTATAAAAGGGATTTCATTTCTCCATATAGTAGAAAACATTTCTGGCAACTTTTTTTTTAAGAGCTCTAACTCTCCACTAAACGAGGATTTGGAGATTTCAAGCCTTGCAGATAAATCGGCAGAAAGACTTACATGTGGAGATGATAGCACAGACCTGATCTTGGCTGTTTCTTGGGGAGTCCATGGAACTGCTTCCAGATATTGCATGAATGCCTTCTTCAAACAGTAAGTCGAAAGCAACCGGAATTATATCTAGAGCTTCATCTATGCCAGAGATGTAAAGGGATGTTCCTTTGTAAAATGAATACATGAGGCGAATACACTTCATGTAATTCTCAGCAACGCCATTGGGAGGGACAGTTAACTTGATTTCAGGAGGCGAAATATGTGAAGACCACCGCTCGGAGAGCCTGGCCTGAAAAAACTTGGACTTGTTCAAAACAATAGAATGCAGATGCAATGGATTACCTTCATATTCAACTCCCTCAGGGCAAATAATCCGTAATATGACATCACCATCGTTCTCATTGCCAGTTTGGAAGGAATATGCGTCCATTGCTGGTTGCAATTAAACGATGGATTGCACACTGATCTTCAATTTGTTGGAAATTAATCCCAGCTGCCTGCCTTTATTCTCCCTCGCCGTCTAAACATTATCTCAATCTGCTCACGCGTGTGAAATTTCTCTTCCTCCGATTCATCTTTACCTCCATTCAATGCTGGAAGATTGATTTGAATGTAAAATTTATTGCACAATCTTCTTAGTAGATTTTCCCATGCCACATAAGGCGGTGACATTAATTGTTTTCAATTGTGTGTTTTTTTGGCTCTCCTTCGCAGAGGATATACTTTGACTTGGCAGTCTTTAATTAATATCTTTTTGTATGAAAAAGTGTGACTACTCTACTGTAGCAAACAGCCAACGAACAGGAGAGTTTGATTTTAAGTTTTTTCTTTCTTCCGAGTAAAGACAGAAGAGCAGCAGCCCTGTGTTATTTAAATAATTATGCCGAAGGCATGTCCTATTTGAAAATATCCGGTTCAGGTTCTCAATCAACGATTTGCGCTGCTCTACAGAGGATGGTATAATGTTCATTCGTGTATAGCCGTCGATCATGAACTGGTAAAAATGAACCGGTAGAAACTAGGTTATATCCGAAATAGCTGAATTAATGGGCTGTCGTATGGTACTCCTAAGAAAACATCATTGCGCCCATTGCTAGGAGAAAGTAATCATCTTATCCAGTGACTAGTCTATGTCATTCACTTAAATTAGTTGTTGATTTGTATTTTCTTTAGATCTCTCTTCCCTTTTCCCTATAAAGTGCTTTTGAGAACTCATTGAAAATAATACGAAGAGTTGGCTTCTCAATCCTGGCAGTCGTTTTGTGAATTGCATCCCACATTCCTAAAGCTTCCCATGCTTGATGTCTTCAAGAGCGCAAGTTTAGTGTGTGTGTAGAATTAGGCATGAATGCATAAGTAAGAATGTATCTTTTCCCTAGCAGGGGCCCCAATAGAACCGCTACTAAATTATCAAAAAGAAACAACTGAACTAGAATTCCCTAAATACCCTAATATAAAAGCCAATGAGATATAGTTGACTTCGATTTTAGTTTACCATTGGTATCGCACTGTAGTCATCCGTGATTTAGATTTGTAAAATGCCCTACTAAAGAATTCAAAAACAGCTAGAATTGAGTTACATCGTAATTTTAAAAAGGTTTAGTATTTAAATAATCAATGTCTTTGGCACTTGGCCATTTGTCATGGAACATTGGAAAAAGGTTTGAACCTGTATGATAGCAGAAAGATGAGAAACCAAAAGGCATGCTAGAATTTTATAGAAACTACCTGCTTCTACATCCATCACTCTCATCACCATCAAGTGCAAAGGGGCAAGACAAGTCTTCGTCTTCAACTTCATCAGTATAAGAACATCTGCTTGATCCTCTAGAAAGTGTACCCCGCAGTGCGACATTGTCATCTTTGTCATCCTTGAAATCACCCTTCTGAAATGCATAAAAATTAGCTGCCAGCAATTCAAACAAAAATCCAATCAAACACAAAAGGGGTTTTACCAAAACCAAGAAGCCCACTCCAGACCGGGTAATAAACCAAAATTCTGCTCTAATTTTGTCCACTGAAAACTAAGATTACAAAAAATAAAATGAATAGCATGTACTGAACACTCAGTTGAATACAACTCAGCGTCTCTGAAAGCACCTGTCAGAGATTTCCACTTCTATTGAAGTCAACATCAAATAATTCCTAAATTCTGTAACAAATATCAGAGGAAATGAAGTTTGCAGAGGTAGCTAAGGGAGACTCTTTCTCCTTCATTACCCATTAGGCCAATATACCACAAAATCCAACTTAGATCTTACAAGGGTGCTAAAATTTGTAAGTACTTGTTTCGTCGTGTCTCTAATGTCATCATTATTGTCAAGCCCATATACCTGTCTTGCCAAGACACTTGAGAAGGTTTTGGGTGGAGCAAGATAAGAGTCAAGCTGAGCAATGAGGAGGATCTTGGAATTACCACAGTAGTTCTTATTTTACTTTCAGTTACTCTCATGGTGCAAGAATTGTTTGAGCTAGTCTTTTGTATATCTATCCACATTAATGCCTCTGCCTAAAACAAGATCTCATCAATTTTTATTTTTGTTTAATTAAATCTATCTTAAAATGTAAAACTACAGACTTCATGGTTATGCAATGTTTCATTTCTTATCTATTTTTTTGGCATTCATGATCCTCCTCTTTTAAGATGGGTTATGATCTTCGCATCATGGGTATAGCTAGCATAGTGAACAAAGAAGCTCATGAAACAGACATTGTAGGTCCCAGTAAAGAAGCAAACAAGTGACTTACCTTAAGAGTGATGAAACAGAGGAGTTTGGTGAGTTTGTCCTTGGGAAAACCAAGTTGACTCTGTACAGGCCCTATAGATCAGATGGAGATGTGTTGACATCTATCAGGCTTGGTCACAAGAATAATACATGGAAAAATGGGTTGGGTGCTCTATTCCAAAGCGAGGCCCCTGCAGTCTCCACGGGCAAGGAAATTTCATGGAAATTGAATGTCATACATTTTTTCACTGCATCTTTAATCAGTCTTCTATCTTTTTCATTACAGATTTTGTAGTCAAAGGGTACTTCAGAACCTCATACCGGTCAAATTTTTCTTTATGATGCAGTTCTCTTCTCCATCAGTGTTTTTCTTTGCCTTGGGTTCTTGCATTTGTTGGAAGATCTTTCCTCTTAAATAATTATTATGCATCCTTATCATCCCTAAATATGAGATTTCAGCTTGGAAATGTTTTTTATTGTGGTTATTATGATTTTATATGTTTAGAAGGTAATCTTTTAATTGATTTTTCTTTTTTCTAAGCCTTCCATATTTTAGAGGTCATGTTACATTATTCATTAGTTTTTGGCATTTTGTGACTACTATAATTTTTTCAATGCTAACCAAACATTGAGATGTTAGAGCTCAAAATTTGTAAAAAAAAATGTATAACATCATTTTACACAGTGAAAAGGTATGCATCATGCATGCATAGATCTTACATAGACAAGATAGAAAGTATTGTAAATACCCAAATGGATCCACAAAGTGGTCCCATTTGGCCCTCAAAAAACTCTTATGAAAAATGTAAAGTAATGGATATCAAAAATTTCTATGCCAATATATTTTCTCCCTTTATCCTGCTAATGAATCATTAAGCATATTATGAAACACTTATGAAATATCATATATACATGGTCTTCACAGAAGCTTAATGGTAGTACTCTAACTTAATGGTTTTTACCTTTGTAGGTTAATGTGTTGACTATTTTGTTGTATTTTTAGTTCTATTATTTAAAATACTACCATGTTTAGTTGCAGGCTAAAGGTGGAGCAAACCCGTTGAAACTACCATTGCTATTGAGAAGACCATCAAAGCATTAGTTACTATAAAAAACTATTTGCAGGAGGTAACTATTTGGTCCACTTTAAGTTGATTTTGGTATTTTCAATCAAACAAACCTTAGAAGCTTATTTTTTATACTAACATGTTAATTTGCAGGTTGGAGGCAGAGCAAAGCCATTCAAATTACTAGGGGTATTGACAAGAGCGTCAAATCTTTTGTTACCATATAAAATCTATTTAAAGGAGGTAAATTCTATCTTTGTAGATAACTCTGTTGATTGTTTTGTTCTGTTGTAGATTATTTTTCCCAATTTGCAATTAAATTTAATTTAATGGGAATTTTCACATTTAATATTTAACATAGAAACCTCATAAGATTTTTTGAAATAATAATTTCCTGTCCTCTTTTTTTAGATAATGGAAAATATTGATGCTCAACAAAATGAAACCGAAAATTCCATAACGAGCCCAATCGTAATATCGGATGATTCTATGGGTTCAAATGTGTACATTGAAACACCAATTGGCAAATTAATTAAATCAATCTCAGAGCATTCACAAAACATTATCCAAGAGATTGAAGAAGCAACCTGTCATACTATTGTTGTTGAAGAAGAAGAAGTCCAACAAATGGAGATTGTTGAAAAAGAATTTCATAAAACATGTTCAAAAGTAGGCGGGTTTTGCTCTTTTTTAAAAGAAATGTACTATGACGAACACTACAAGATGGGCTCATCGCATGTAATCATTGAGCAATTTTTACTTTTCCTAAATGATATCCAATGAATTTGAAGTACGCTCTTATATACCATTTTCATCTATGTATATAACTCATATGTACATACATTGTAAAATAACAATGTATATTCCTCATCAATTTTGTGTAAAGATATCTTCTTTGTAAATATATGTACATACATTTTAAAATAACAATGTATATTCTTCGTCAATTATCTGTAAAGATATCTTCTTTTTAAATTCACTGTCATATATATTACATGTACATACTTTTGTAAGCATTTGCTTGTAAGCATCCATTTAGTTGTAAACTGTTCAAATATTGTTGCTCATCTATAATTTTGCCATATTCAGCTTCTCGAATAACTGGTCTTTCATTGTTCTGTGAGGGTTTAAGTTGTATTATTTTTCAACCATCATTGCGCCCATTGCTAGGAGAAAGTAATCATCTTATCCAGTGACTAGTCTCTGTCATTCACTTAAAGTAGTTGTTGATTTGTATTTTCTTCAGTTCTCTCATCCCTTTTCCCTATAAAGTGTTAGAAACCCTAGATCAGACATGCAAACCTAAACACCTTCCATAGAAGAGAAAATCAGATAAAAGCAAAGCTTTGCATGTTAATGTGCAAATTGATAATATTCAGAATTCAAAGATTACAATGAGATGATTTGCTTTATAAAATAAAAGTATGCAACCCTAATGTTGACCTAAAAATAGTTCAACTAAATAAAGCTTACTTATTAATTAAGTAAACTAATTATTACCTAAGCAAAACCTAAGTAAAGTTATGCAAGTGTAATTAAATATTAATTACACTAACACCCCCCCATAAGTGCAACTTAGGGGGACTAAATAAGAATGCATCTAAAACTAAGATGAATGCAAGAAAGCATGAATGGGTCCCTACAACAAGGCCTGATCAGGTACCCATGTACAAATGCAATAATGAGGTGGAGAAGGAAAACCCAGTGGGACAAACCCTCCCTACAATGAGATGACATTTGCAAAGAAGCACTGGAAGAATACTGTGGAGTAACACTGGAACCGCAATCCGACAAGCAAGGAAAGATACTTTTGTCTACAAGAAACCATATCGAAATCATAATAATTCAACAACAGACCCGATGCCATGGAACACTTGAACACTCTAAACTGGAACAACCCTGGAATCCATAAAGCAATAGAAGATGATATGATGATGACAGAATCTGGAAGCTGTGAATCTCGATGCCGATGCCAAACTGAAACTAATTTTTTTCCATGGGAACAAGTAACATAAAGATTCTGAAACATTAACCACAAATGTAGTGGCCCTCAAACTGAGATGGATCCGATGCGGATCATTAACCATAGGCTCTCAATCTAAAGTGTGAACCGATATGAATCTGACATGTGTCAAGCTAAGACAAAATATTGGCCAAAAGAAACTAAGAAACCAGATTACAACCCATGCGACTTGTCATCAAAACACAATGAAGATTATTATGTAAGAAACCCCCCCTGATGGAACTTTATATCAATTCATTTATTACAATCCCCAATGACTAAAAAATGAGATAATGCCTAAATATGCATAAACAAAAAATCAAAAAAGACCTCAGATCTATGTAGAGGACTAAACCATCTTTCCAATGCCGCAAGAATGGCGAGAAAAAGATCACCGAGTCAAAAGATATGCCCTCCGGAGTGAAAAAAACAAGTTCTGAGTTCAAGAACCTGCAAAATAAAACTAGAGAAAAATCAGAAAAAAATACCCTCACCACTAGATTGGCGTCGGAATCCGCTTTCCAATGGTATCTCGTTTGTGAAAAAAGGGTACCGTACGCAAAAGTTATGCCCGATTTTGCAAAAGTGCTCCAATTTGGCCAATAAGGCCTACAAGCAGCCCAGGGGGCTAAAAAAATTTGGCCCCTGGTCCTGTGCGCAACCAGGGGCTGGCATATAAGGGGCTGGGGTGGAGCCGCTGGTCCTCCATATGACTGGCGGGTGTCTGCAGGAAGCGGTCGGGGGTTGGGTACATAGCGCCCGGTCCCCCATAGGATCGTGGGCTTTGTCCGCAAGGGCTGGAAGGGGGAGCCACCGGCGGCGGTGGCAGACTGGTGGCCACCTGACGGCGATGAACTACAACACTAGAGGCACAGAAACCAATGCCGGTTTCAATTTTTTTATTTTATTTTTGTGTCATTTTTGCCTTGAAATGCTTGTTAGGGAGGTCGTACGACCTCCTTGGCAAATTGTTTTTGCCTTCCGGATCAACATCACCAAAATCGACAAAACGAAGGGCGATCTTAGGGTTTTGGGGCACTACAAACACGATGGCGGTGTTCGTTTTGCTCTAGGATGCACCAAAAAAATGCTCAAGGTCAGATCCCTTGAGGAACTCCGAACGTGCTCTATAATCAAATTTCTCCAAAATTTGAGAAGTGGTTGCATGTCATGGCTCTGATACCATGTTAGAAACCCTAGATCATACATGCAAACCTAAACATCTTCCATAGAAGAGAAAATCAAATAAAAGCAAAGCTTTGCATGTTAATGTGCAAATTGATAATATTCAGAATTCAAAGATTACAATGAGATGATTTGCTTTATAAAATAAAAGTATGCAACCCTAATGTTGACCTAAAAATAGCTCAACTAAATAAAGCTTACTTATTAATTAAGTAAACTAATTATTACCTAAGCAAAACCTAACGAAAGTTATGCAAGTGTAATTAAATATTAATTACACTAACATAAAGTGGTTTTGAGAACTCATTGAAAATCATACAAAGAGTTGGCTTCTCAATCCTGGCAGTTTTTTTGTGAATTGCATCCCACATTCCTAAAGCTTCCCATGCTTGATGTCTTCAAGAGCGCAAGTTTATAGTGTGTGTAGAATTAGGCATGAATGCATAAGTAAGAATGTATCTTTTCCCTAGCAAGGGCCCCAATAGAACCGCTACTAAATTATCAAAAAGAAACAACTGAACTAGGATTCCCTAAATACCCTAATATAAAGATATAGTTACTTCGATTTTAATTTACCATTGGTATCGCACTGTAGTCATCCATAAATTCACTGTCATATATATTACATGTACATACTTTTGTAAGCATCCATTTAGTTGTAAACTGTTCAAATACTGCTACTCATCTATAATTTTGCCATATTCAGCTTCTCCAAGTTAGGTTATTCCATGAAAAAAATTGTGTTCATACATGCTGATGGTATTATTGAAATGTCCTTGACACATTCTTTATTATTTTCAGTACTGCACATTACTGGTAAGCATTATTTGGTATTTTTGTTGGGATGACATGTAAACATACAATTTATAGTCACATAGGTAACCATTTCAGCATACATGACTGTAAATATGGGTATTTCAGCCTAGTATATTCTAGAGTTCAGCATTAGCAGCTGTAGTTACATATTTTATGATATGTGATCATGTCCAATAGCATATAATTATAAGATGTCTGATTTTGAATAGTGTAGTAGTCTATTTAGTCTATGATCATTGGAATCTCCCATGGGAATGTCACTGATAACATATATATGAGGCAAACATCAAATCTAGCAAAATGTTCTTTTATATTCAGTACCTTGCTAATTGAATCAGCCACATAATCACTTCAAAAATATTTGCACTTAAATTTTTACCAAACATAGCTTGACCAATTACAGATCAAATGCATTAGAACAGTCTACAATCTAACTACTCGTCTTATGTCAGCAAAAAATATCAAAGCAACATTTATGTCACAAATCAACTTCAAACCCAAACCCTTCTTCCTACTATTTGTAATGAACATGTCTTATTGACAAAAAAATAGTGGCTTATGAATGTGAGATTTACATTTTGCGTTTCTTACTCAGCTTCAACTAAATACTAAATAGACAAAACTATGCAGTGATATCAACATAGGCATATCTGTGCTCATTGCAACTCTCAAATCTCTCATATACAAAAAAAAAAATTGTTGAGGGTCAAGGAATTGCACATGAAGTAGAAGAATTAATGCATACTTGGTAGCTATAATCACCCCCTAGTTTTAGTAGAAGAAATTGAAGCATTGAACATATGATGTACCCAATTTATTACTTGGTAGAACTAAACAAATCAAAAAATACAACCCAACAATTCAAATGTTTTTTGGATGATTCCAAGTTTAGAACACAATGAGATTAAGAGTGTATGAACATGTGATCCCAATGGCACATTGCTTGAAGAGCATCACAACAAATTAAACAAAATATTGTATCCAATTCTTCAAAGATGTCTTTGAGGCCACTTGTATATTTTACATAAAATCATTGTTTTTGGTATCAAATAGGGTGTGTTTTAAATTCTATGCCTTAAAGCCACAAATTTCATTTGTGTGAACGATGTCAATGTTCAAGGGTGACTAGTAATAACCTATGCATATTCCCATCTCCTTCTTTCATTGTTATTCAAGTTCACAGCTGCATGGGCAAAACTGATTTATAAATTGTGAGTGGCAATGCAAATGGGTGAGTGGGTTACACATAAGGTGTGTTTAGGTTTTCACAAGGGATGAAGGTCTTGTGGCCCCTAGCACACTTTTTAAAAAAACCAGATTCTTTTTTTAAAAATTAAGAGAGGGAATTTGTCCTAGATTTCTCTAGAAGATAGGGGATAGCCATGGGATGTCCCCTATTGCCTCCATGTTCTAGGGATAGGCGCACGAATGTGGACGGGGGGCTTGGGAATAAGGATGTTAATAAAAAAATCTTTTATGACTTATAGTCATCATTTAATTCCTTTTTGTTTACTTAAATGCATGACTAAAAAAGAGGTGGAAGTAAATTCACAAACTTAAAAAATAATGCTCCAAATCTTTAACAATGCTTAACTTACAAATATGAGCAATCTAATGTACTTTGTTTATTACAAGTAGTAACTTTCATATTCTTATGCAAACATAAAAACATCATAATTTTATTATTTCTAAAAATTACAATTTATTTTATAAGCTTACTTTTTTTACAATCGTGTATAGTTGCATATTGGAGGTGGAGAATACACATTCAAATTACCAGGGGTATTTTTGAAGACCATCAAAGCTTTAATTACTATCTACAACCTATTTGAAAAGAGGTAAATTCTATCTATTTATCCTTTTACAATAACAATAGGTTAATTGCATCTACTGAGTTGTAAAGATGTTTATTATGTGTTTCTTGTTTCAACTTTTGATCCAAAGTCATACATGTATTAGCCTAGTCTATGAATTTGATGTCTTATTATTGTTAACATGGACTTTTCGTCAATATCCCAATATTTCCATCTTTTCCACTAAAAAATCTATATTCCAGTTCATTACCCAACTGTAATCTACACACTTTACCTCAAACATACCAAGTTCAATTTGACCCATGAAAAATAGTTTCACCAAAGATTGAATCAGGAAGGTGATAAGCTAAGAATAAGTCTCCTTCCACTTTTGCCTCCCACTTCTTCTGCAATGTTTCCCTCGTAAAAATTAAGCTCACTATCATTCGTATTTAACTACACACTATTCTTTAAACTTTTCCCTATTCACTATGACTCTCATTGCTTTGCAAGTCAAATACAATGCTCTCACTCATAAACATAAACCATTGTCAATGTCATACTATCACCTCCATGCAAGCAAATTTAAAATGTGATTTTTTTGACCTATGACCATTACTTTGTCCATTGTATTTGTCTCAAACAATTGCATCATTGCGAACCAATATGAATGTATGTATCTTTGAATCATTGAAAGTAAATCCGACTATTTTACTACGTTTTGAAATTAATAGATGCTAATTGTTTGTTACAGTTTTAGGATAATTGTATGCCAAGAAGATCTAAGATTGTGTGTGTTGTTTAAGAAATATTAAACAAGTAGGTTATTTCCATCATTTTTGTGAAAATTTTCACTTCAAACGTAGGTTCTTGAATATATAAATACTTAGCATTACATAGTTTTATTGTCTTCAAATTTACAATTGCATCATAGTTCACTTCATTTTTTTGTTTTTTAATTTCAACAAGCATTAAATGAAACATCCTAATTTTCCCATTTATACAAATAGTTCAAAAACATGCAAGTTATTTAGGAAACCCTAATATGAAACAAAACAATGCGACAAACACTTGAAAGCTCAACTTAGGCCATGTAATGAATATACTATTTCAATTTCACTCATACGAAAGGTCATATTGAACAGTTTTCATTTCTAAATTATGACTTTTACGTTTATTCAATACCTAAATTCCTTACTCTCACTTTTTTTGTAGGCCAACCACTTCCAATGTCTTCCAACAATGTCATGTCTACCTTAACTGCAAATGCAATTGCTGACATCCTTTCAGGCATTTCTAATGTAAACCTCTTTTTACAAATTGCATCTATCGAGCCCATTCAACAAATAGAAACTATGCTTACCAAGTATCGTATTCAACTCTCAGATGGGACCCACATATATCCTGCTTTGCTACCGACAAATTTCAACGAATTTGTATTGGAGGAAGCTTTAGTCAACGGCTCTATTATCCAACTCAGAGAATACATTTGCAAGAAATTTCAAAAAATAATGTACATCCATAATCACCTTATTTATTTCAGTTCCTCTTGTTTATGCATGTACAATGCATTCACTTTGCAGTCAACCTTTTCATTGCAAGGCTATTGTAATTCATAGCTTGGAAATAATTAGAAACAATGCCTCAATCATTGGAGCACCAACTGCAATTAATCAAGCTACAACTTGTATGCTCTCTACCAACTCTCATGAGCCATTGGGTAATAGTAAAACTCCAAACAATTCCCATGATGCACCTACATCATCAACGGAGAAACACACTCTCTTTGTAATCAAACCAAATCCCATTGCAACCTTAACCCCAAACCATAAACTTTGGTCCATACAGGGTCGTTCCTTCAGTAAAAGCCCAATTCATGCATACAAAAATGAAAATAATGATGGGAAATTATTCGGGTTTGATTTTGTAGATAAAGCAAGGTCCGAAATACATGTTACCTATTTTAATGAACAAGTAGATAGGTTCTACCATGTGGTTGAGTCAAATAACACTTATGTTATCTCAAATGGTCGCATCAGAGTAAGAAACACAAAATATAGTAGTGGCCCAAACCCATACGAAATTTTCCTCCACAACTCCTCAAGCATTAGTCCATTAACCTGCATAGACTCCACAATTCCAATGCAAAACTACCATATCAAAACCATTCAATCATTAATGTCCTTACCTATAAATTCCCTTGTAGATGTCATTGGTGTTCTTGTATCTATCTCTCCAACATCAACCATTCAAAAAAGGGATGGCACTGAAACAATAAAATGTACAGTTGCAATTATGGACATGTCAGAACATACCATTGATATCACACTTTGGGGTAGCCATTGCCAAATCATTGGGAAACAAGTAGTTGACCTTCCCCTACAACCCAACCCACCAATTGTTTTGATCAAAAGTGGTCGGATAACCTCATGATCTGGAAAATCAATTGATACCATTTTTCCTACAACCATTTTAATCAATCCTAAGTTGGTTGAAGCATCAAAATTGCAATCATGGTATGCCACTAAAGGAACTGCCCTTCCTTTTCTTTCCCTCTCTAAAAGCACTATATCACCTAAGAAATTTGAAAACTCGATTCCATTTCAAATATTGAGAATCCAAGGTCTCCAAATAAACATAATGTCTGTGTAAAGGCTACTATCACAAAGCTCCACTTAGACAACTTCTACTACTTGTCTTGCCCTCACATTGTGGAAAGCAAAAAGTGTAAAAAAGGGGTTGTCCAGATTACCCCAAGTGCTTTTAAGTGCCCCAAGTGTTCTACAGAGATTACTACATGTGATCTCAGCTACATGCTCAAGATGGACTTGGAAGATAGTACAGGTTAGCTTCTTAATGTCACCGCTTTTGAAGAACCAACAACAACGTTGTTTGGAGTTTGCGGAGAAGATTTTCAGCTCCTACTAGTAGAGCCTGATGGTGCTACCCAAATTTTAGACACAATTTTCAACAATGAATTCCTACTAGCATTGTCCATCCAAACAAATACTTTTTGTGGTCAAGAATCACAAAGCATTGTTATTACAACTATTAAGTGAGATTAGCTTTTCTACACTAGTCTTTAAAAGTATACTCATTATGTGATGTGCAATTATCCACTTTTTGTAAGCACAATAAATAATTACTGAAAAATTATAGACTTATTTGCATTGTTCAATATGAATATATATACATAATTCAATTTACACATGATTCATGCTTAATCTATACAAAATTTGAAGAATTGCACTCTTTTTTGCTCAAACAGCTTGGTTTTCAATTTACCTTAGATTATATGTGACATGTCTTGTAACAATTTCAATATAACCTATGCTGAAAGCTTTGTTTCAAATGTATCATGTTGTTTAATGTATTTTTAAAACATTTTACTTAGTTGTTAATATTTACCAATTCTCATATTAAATTATTTTTATTATCAAAATTTTCATTGCGCATTCACTTACATTAAGTGTCCATCTAAGTTGTATATTTAGTCTATATTTAAAATGCTAAAAAATAGACCTTCGTATTTACTGACAATTACTTCAAACATAAAAATACAATTTATTTTTTTCCCAACTAAGATCATAGGATTTACACCTCATTTTGACATTACTCATGCAAGCCATGGTTATTTATTTTATATTACATAAATATTATATGAACTATTTGTCTTCACAGAAACTTCTCAATAGAGTTAGAAAATAGAAGGTTGCAAGAAAAACGAGCTCGATGAAATGAGCTCCATCGATTATGTTACCATGCAAGAAAAGAGGAGATCAATAAAAGAAGACGAGCAAATCAACATAATCTAATAGATGGCATCTCCACAAATACACACCCATGGTCTACTAATCCCACCCAACTTCATCTAGCTGCAATTGAAATACATAATTCAATTCAAGAAAATCCATTCTCTCATATCCATCCACAACCAAATTTTACTCCAAATTTTTACACTGCAAGAGATAACTTTCGCTCAAAATTAGACAAACTTGCAAATATGCCAACCTGTTTAGTCTACATGGAAAAATAGCCTGGCATTAAAATAAGGGAAATAAATGGACTACCTACTTGTTACAAGTGCGCATCTGAAAAAAATGGCCACCATTTTTCCAAATGGAATAACATGGACCTAGGTGACCAACCCCAATGTTTGAAAAAACTAACCCAAGTTGAAGAAATGCTAATAGGAAGAATTAGCCCAATCCTTCAAGTAACCTATGCAAAAGGGGGGCAGCTAGAATATTGTGGCCACACTATTTGTTTTCCTCAAGATGTTTCTACTATTGCAACCCACTTACCAAGGCGTATAGATTAATTAGATATCTTATTAGTTAACAAGAAAACATCAGGGAAAAAGACTATAGCTTTTATGTAAGTAGAGGACCTGTATACGAGGCCTTGCAATATAAAATCATAAACGATCCATACTACAAAAGTATACAATTAGATGATGCTGCATTATCCTTCCTACCAAGTGATTCCACTAACATTATAGAC
>CM021101.1:233681862-233721788 GCA_007115665.2 Sequoiadendron giganteum | reverse complement strand
CATAACATAAATTTGAGGCCAATTTTATTATGATCAATGTATTTCAAGAAAAAGTTAGAAGGTTCACTTAATGTTATCGCATCAGCCTTATTTCCAATTTCAACCCTAGAGGATGTGGATGTGTACATTAAAACATATTTTGTTGGCACATTTTGGCAATCATTTTTGTTCTCTGTACATTTTGTCCCCCATTCTAGGTAACTATGGTAGAAATGTCAAGTAGTAAATAGTTCAAGCTTCGATAGTCCACAATGATTGACATGAGGAGCTTCTAAGAATTTAAAAAAAAAAATTGAGAACATCATGTGAAGTTTGCACCACCATCAGGATGATGTATCCCTTATGTAATCTATAGTTGTAGTACCCAATTTATGACTTAGACATTCCCTTGGTTGGATAGGGATATTGAATATTCATATACCTTACAACCCCATCCAATGCAATGGTTCATATTTGTTAAATACTTCTGATTAGCCATAGCAAATGATAAGGAAAAGTAAGGACCTCAATACTTGAGCTCCTTAGATGAATCATTTAATCCACAGACAAACTCAAAGAGCATAAACAAGAGCTCAAGGAATTAAAGACAAGAGGAAAATAAAGATATGGGAGCCAATGATCAGAAAGTATTTTGAAAATAGATGTACCTCTAAATTTGTTATCAAGGGTACAAGAAAATGCCTAAGCCACCCTCTATAAATTTTTCTTAAAATAAAATTCCAATACACATTAAAATCAAGTGTTGGAAACATAAAGCAACTATGCTCATTTCTCGATGAAGAAAATCGCCTCATTTTATGGAGCTTGATTTGATGGTTTTTCGTTGAAAAAGGTAATATATTAAAAATTTAAAAGAAAAGGTCAATAAATGGTAGAGCTTGAGAAAGAAAGTTCAAAACAACACTCTTTCCATTCATAGTCAATTATTTGATAATTCGCTTCAAATGATCTAGGTATTGTGATTTATTAAAAAAGGTTCAATAGGGGGGTGAATCAAAATTGAGAAACAAAATGCAGAATATGGTCAACATACCAGAAATAAATTGAGGAGTTGACATTATCCCTTTTGATTTTTCATTAATCTCCTTATTCCACTACCTCTCTTATATCATACCCACAGTCATGTTGTGTGCTTGTTCTCTGTGTGTCTCATTACATGAAATTTCAGGGATTGAGTTGATGTTGCCTGAATTTTGCTCATCTTTTCCTTTTCCCCAATTTTTTGAATAGAACCAAGAATAGCAACTCACACAAATAATCACCGGTACAAAGAGACCCAAGTAACTCACTTGTCATGATTTGAGAAATATTTATTATGGGATTTTGTACAAGGCCATTTGTTGTGTTTCATTTCAATATTACAGTTCTTTTGTTATTTGCTAAATAATTTTAGTAATATTTATTAAGGGATTCTATAAAGGGTCATTTGTTGTGTTTCATTTCAATATTATAGTTCTTTTGTTCTTTGCTAAATGATTTTAGCAATATTTATTATGGGATTCTGTAAAGGGCCATTTTTTGTGTTTCATTTCAATATTACAGTTCTTTTGTTATTGGTTCTGTGGTTTAATCTGTCGCTTTTTCAATTTTTTATTTATTTTTAGGACAGTTTTCCTGACAACTTTATTTCATATTTTATGTCTACCACCTATAGCTGAAGCTGTAAATGCAATGGTTGTTGGAGATTCTTTCAAATAGTGAATAGTAGAGATCGGAATATCTTCATATGTTACACTTAATACATTCCTCTTTACAAAGCTTATCCTTTATACAATTAATATTTCTTCTCAGTTTTCTGCCATTGAACTTATGCTTGTACTTTTAAGACCAAATGTCAAAATGTAATGAATTGGTATGACACAAATCAAATATTATTTACTATTGAATGTAAGTTGTAAATGCAATGCTTTCCACACCTATTTTCAAAGACTGAATAGTACAGATTGGATCAGCTTCATATGTTAATACATTCTTCTTTACAAAGCTTCATCTATTTTCCTCAGGTCCTTTTACTGCTTTTAGTTTGACTCGTATATGCAGTGGGTTTATAACTATACAAATTAACCCAACTTACTTATAATTCAATCAATAATCTGCATTTGGTACTACAATTAATTAAAATTCATTTCAACATTTTTTCTTTGGCGTACCCATTGCACACATAGGTGCAATTGCTAGTAATAGATATTGTATATTTTGAAATATAGAATATAAACTAGCAATCATATCTATATGGTGCAATGGGTATGCCGAAGACAATATAGTGAATTTTGTGTTAATTTTGTTTATTAAAAAGTGGGAAAACTATTTTACGGTGGTAAAGTAGAAATATTTTGTTTTACATAATTTGAACAAAAGTTGAAGTCCTCTGAGTTGAGTAAATCAATTAAAACTTAAACCCACTGAATAATATGTTGTTAATCTATTGAAAAAAATGAGTGAACTATGCTTCTTGAATTTGCAATGTATTGTACACCTGCCAATTGCATCTTAAAGAAAGTTTTTGAAGCCTTTTTAACAAATGCCTATTGTGTACACCCTACAATGATGGCATTCCAAGAGATCACAATATTTAAAGGCATTTAGTCAAATAGTTAACGTGTCTTTTCTATGTTGTTTCCCTTATTCTTTGGTGGATGTCCATACCCCGTTCAAAAGCTCCCAATTTGACATAGTGAAGGAGGATGCTTGCAAAGGTTGCAAAGTCTGGCTATACAACTGCTAATTACATTTTCTTGAAAGTTTCTGAAGCCTTTTCAACAAATCCCTTTTGTGTATACCCTAAAGGTTTAAGAATAAATAAAAGATTAATTTCAATCCAGACAAACGTTAAGCAGCTAAATTAGTACATTAATCTATAACTTATACAGAAGATGAATAGATAAAATACCTATTTATTATTCCTATTTTAACATAAAGTGCAATTTTTTTATTATAGAAAATCATCATACAAGCTGAAATTGATAACTATTGATCAACTATGCATCACATTATTCTAAGGAAGGTACTTTAATCCAGTTAGTATTTGTCTTGTGTATGCACAAACTTGGGTATCTCTTAAATTGTATTTTTGTTTAGAGTGATGCTAGTGAGCCCTATGTTACCATTTGAAGGAAAATGTATAAATTGTCATCTTCCTGCATGAAATCATACTTGAATTATAAATAAAAAATTAGAATAGATTGTACATTTCCAGCAATATGAGTAGAATTCATAATGAAAAAATACTAGAAAGGTTTAAAAAGTTGCATAATATTTTCCTTATCAGTAGCAAAGTATTGCATAATATTTTCATGTTTAAATTGACTTAGAAGAGCAATCTTTGAAGGATTAGGCAGAGATGAAAATAACACAGAAAATAATTTTATATTTTTGCTTATACAAAAACATAGAACAACCAAGAAAAAATATTTGCTACTTCAGAGCAATTTTCAATTAACCTTTTTTTTCACAAAATTATAAACACATCCCAGTAAATAAGATTATGGACACAGTCAAAATAAATACAATATTAATGGAAAAACGTATGCCAGCAAAAATCAAGTTTAATTGAATTAACTATAATGTCCTTGAGCATTGAAAACATGTCCAAACAACATAAATAATCATCCTTTAAAACCTAGTTGTCTGCCAACGCAACATCCACTAACTGTCGTCATCAAAGGAAGTCAAAACTACGTTACCGCTGAAGGATTTGGAGAGGCCGCGGTGACCCCGGTAACCACACTGGTAGTCAACAGACGGCCCGAGCATGAAGAAAACAAACCACCGCACTACCGAGAGCGGTTAGCAAGTGAACTATGGGAAGGTGGTAACAGACAACCGATAGTTAACAAACGACCAAGCTTGGAGCAACAAAGAACACCGCGATACCACTGATGGTTAGTATGGTGACCGCAAGATAGCGGTAACGGTGATCTGGTGGTTAATCGCATTGCCGCATGCATCATGCGGTTAGCACACGGTAGCAAGGTAGACAAAGATAACTACCACTATGAAACTGTCGATTGTGAAGAGTTCGACCGCAGTAATGTGGGAGACTGTGGGAGAGATCACCATCAGGAGAGTGAAAGGTTGTGGTAGCCTGGTGGACACCGCCAAACCATGATCAGGTGAGTCTGAGGACGCGGGGGCGCGGTAAGGGCAGGAAACAGACGTGGGAGTGGACTGCAACTCCAACACTCCCCCTTGAATGTAACTCTAACATTCTTTAATGCCTAGTTTGGTTCTTTGATAGATGAAGGATTCTTTGCCCGGTGCCTTCATGAAAATATTCACTTGTTGTTCCTATGTCCTGCATAAATTCAATACAATTTCACCATTGTTAATTAGCTCATAGATGAAATAGAAACTGGTATCGATGTGTTTTCTTCGCTTGTGAAACACATGATTCTTTGAGAGAGCTATGGATGAATTGTTATCACAAAATAAATTGTGGCATCGTCTGTTCATTTTGAATCTCCTTCAATATTCGTCTCATCCATACTATCTGGCAAGATGCGCTTGTGGCTGCAACATACTCAGCTTCAGTTGAAGACAATGTGACAATAGGCTATTTTTTAGAAGCCCATGCAACTATTCCACTGCCAAAGTTAAAAACATATCTAGATGTGCTTTTCCTATCATCGACACTTCCAGCACAATCACTGTCAGTAAAACCTATTAGTTTGAATTCATCCATTTTTGTATAACATATGCCATAATTTTTAGTTCCATTAATGTATCTCAAAATTCTCTTTCCAGCCATCCAATGTGATTCTTTTGGTGCTTCCATGAATCTGGAGATTAAACTGACTGCATACATGATATTTGGCCTTGTGGCTATTAGATACATCAAACTCCCTACTAGCTGCCTGTACAAAGTTGAATTCACATTTGAGCCTTTGTCTTCTTTATTGAGTTTCATACCAGTGACCATTGGAGTGGGTGCTAAGTTACAATTCACCATATTAAATCTCTTCAAAACATCATTAGCATATTTTTCCTGTGATATAAAAATGCCATTTTCATTTTGTGCTACCTCAATGCCTAGAAAATACTTCATTAGACCTAAGTCTATCATTTCAAACTCTTTCATCATTGCTGCTTTGAACAATTCAATTAATAGATTTCCAGTTAAGTTTAAATCATCTACATATAGACAAATAATTAAAATTTCACCATCTTCATTCACTTTAGTATACAGTGTTGGTTCACTATTGCATTTGGTAAATCCATTTTGTGTAAAATAATTATCTATTATGCTATACCAAGCTCTTGGAGCTTGTTTCAAACCATACAATGCCTTCTTGAGCTTGTAGACTTTATCTTCTTGTCCCAATATTTCATATCTAGGTGGTTGTTCAATGTATACTTCCTCTTCTAGATAGCCATTGAGAAAAGATGACTTCACGTCCATTTGATGAATTAACCAACTGTTTTGTGCTACTAATAACATTTTGACTGTGTCAAGGCATGCAACAGGTGCAAAAGTTTCATTATAATCTATTCCAGGTTGTTGTGCATAGCCTTTTACAACCAATCTTGCTTTGTGCTTCTGCACTTCTCCATTTGCATTGAATTTAGTTTTATAAATCCATTTAACACCAATGACATATTTGTCTTTTGGAAGACTCTACAACTCCCATGTCTGATTGTTTTCAATTGAATCTATCTCATCATCCATTGTTGTTATCCACTTTTTCTTCTCTCATTGCATTTTCATAATGAATTGGATTTTCAACTTGAGAATAAAATGCAAAAAGTGTAAATTTTTGAGGATTATTCTCACCTTCATTCTGATTATAAATATCACTCATGCTTCTGATTTTTTGTCTTCTCATGCTTGCTAAAGTTGGATTTGAAAGATCACTTGAATCTGCAGATTGTGGACTTGAAGGTCCAGTGCCAGAGGTTCTTGTTGTTGATGGTGTTTGTATTCCTCTTGTTGCTACTCTTACATTGCTTGTTGGTGTCAATTGTTGACCACTTGCTTAAGGTTGAATAGGGATAGCAGGTACATTAGCTGGAACTGAAATTTCATTCTCTTCTTGAGGGATATTGATAGTAACATTTACTGTGCTCTCTTTACTTCCATCTCATGCTTCATCTTCAACAAATTGAACATCCTTGTTGATTATAACCTTCCTAGTTGTTGGATTGAACAGTTTGTATGCTTTAGACTCGTCACTGTAACCAACAAAAATGCATTTCTCTCCTTTGTTGTCAATTTTTCTTCTCAATTCATTAGGTACATTTGCATATGAAACACAACCAAAAACTCTCATGTGAGATACACTATGCTTTTTACCAGTCCATGCTTCCTCAGGGATTATATTCATCACATTTTTAGTTGGGCATCAATTCATGATATATGCTGCACAAGATACAACTTCAGCCCAAAACTCATTTATTAAATGCTTGGCTTTCAACATACTTCTAGCCATCTCCATTATGGTTCTGTTTTTCCTCTTAGCTACCCCATTCTATTGAGGCGTGTATCTTGTTGTGAACTGTTTGTGTATTCCATGCTCTTTGCAGAAATTTAAAAATTCTCTTGATATGTATTCACCTCCTCTATCTGTTCTCAACAGTTTGATAAAATAGCCTCTTTGTTTTTCAGCAAGAGATTTGAATTGACAAAATAAATTAAACACTTCACTTTTTTTTTTTAGAAAATAGACCCATGTCTTCTGTGAATAATCATCTATGAAAGTCAGAAAATATTAACTACCACCTATTGAAGGTGTCTACATTGGGCCACACAAGTCTGAATGAACAATTTCTAATGGGGCTTTTGCTCTTGTGGATTTCCCTGCTGGGAAAGACTCTCTATGCTGCTTCCCTAGAATGCAACCTTCACAAACTCTCTCAGGTTTTTCAATTAATGGAATTCCCTTTACCATGCTCTTCCTATGAAGAAAATTCAGACCACCAAAATTTAAATGACCAAATCTTAAGTGCCACAACCAGTTTTCATCCTTTACTTCTACCTGAAAGACAGTTTGAGTCACAGTTGACACCTCTTGTTCTTGTGCATATTTTGTGCTCAAAGCTGGCTGAATTCTCAAAGGAAACATCCTATTATTTTTCATATTGATTTTAGCTATCAACTGGCTACTTGGGTATTTGTCTAAGATTGTGCACAGTCCATTTTTAAAAGTCACTCTATAACCTTTTTGAATTAACTGTCCTACACTCATCAAATTGTGTTTCAGACCTGGCACAAAATAAACGTTTGAGATATATTTTTGCTCCCCCTACTTGGTCAGAATATTAACATTCCCTTTTCCTTTAACTGACACTTTGTTGTCATTACCCAGGGTGACATCTGACTTAATATTCTCATCTAGACTTGTAAGCAACTCTAAATTCCCTGTCATATGATTACTATAGCCTGAGTCTAAAAACCAAACATCTTTCTCACTAGCTTGAGCTACATTATAGGCTAAAAACATTGTGCTTTTATCTGATCTATGGTCTTGATTCTCTTTAGTAAAATTTGCATTTTGTCTACCCATATCATACTGCTTCTTCCTACACTCATTCGTGTAATGTCCAATTTTTTTATAGTAATGCCATTGGACCTAAGATTTATCATACCTTTAACCTTGAGGAAATTTTTGAGATGGGTTTTGGCCGCTGCTTCTTCCACTTGAACTTGACTGGTTATTTCTTCCACCTCTGTTGAAGCCTCTTCCTCTTGCTCTGAAATTCGTTCTACCTCTGCCTCTTCCTTGGTTAATTGAAGCTTGTGACTTGAATGCATGCTCCAATGACATATTTGTTGTTCTGCTGAGTCTATGCTCATGAGAAATAAGTGAAGCATAAATCTCATCAACTGAATATTGTGTGAGACCGTTTGTCTCCTTTATAGTGACTGAAATTGACTCAAATCTTGTGGGTAAGCTTCTTAAAATCTTTTCTACAACTTTGAAATCTTCTAGTGTATGTCCATGTTTTCTCATCTGGTTCACCAGTCCCATTATCTGAGTAAAATATGAATCTACAGACTCATTATCTTTCATAAACATAGTCTCAAACTCTCTTCTTAATATTTGCAACTTTGTAGTTTTAGCTTTGTCCATTCCTTGATATGCAATTTGTAAAATGTCCCATGCTTTCTTGGACTTGGTAGTGGCTGAAATTCTAGGAAAAATGCTTTCATGTACTCCTTGTAGAATGAAGAAGTGTGCCTTTGAATCCTTCTTCTTATTATCTTTAAGTAAATATTTCTCTCCTTGTGTCAAGGCATTATATGTTGCTGCATCTACTGGTTCTGGAAACCCATTTTCTACAAACTCCCATAAGTCTTTTGAACAGAACAATGCTCTCATTGTTATAGACTAGTAGTCATAATTCTTCCCATTTAGCTGTGGAATTTGGGGATTACTCAAGCTTGTGCTTGCTGCCATGATCTACAGACTCTCTACAAAATGACCTTAGGCTCTGATACCACGTGAAGGATTAGGCAGAGATGAAAATAACACAAAAAATAATTTAATATTTTTTCTTATACAAAAACACAGAACAACCAAGAAAAATTATTTGCTACTTCAGAGCAATTTTTAATTAACATTTTTTTTCACAAAATTACAAACACATCCCAGTAAATAAGATTACGGCCATAGTCAAAATAAATACAATATTAATGGCAAAAACGTATGCCAGCAAAAATCAAGTTTAATCGAATTAACTATAATGTCCTTGAGCATTGAAAACATGTCTAGACAACATAAATAATCGTCCTTTAAAACCTAGTTGTCTTCCAACGCAACATCCACTAACTGCCACTATCAAAGAAAGTCAAAACCGCATTATCGCTGAAGGATTTGGAGAGGCCGCGGTAACCACACTGGCAGTCAACAGATGATCTGAGCATGAAGAAAACAAACAACCACACTACCGCGGGCGGTTAGTGAGTTAATTGTGGGAAGGCGGTAATAGACAACTGGTAGTTAACAAACAACTAGGCTTGGAGCAACGAAGAACACCGTGATACCACTGACGGTTAGTATGGTGACCATGGGATAGAGGTAATGGTGATCTGGCGGTTAACCGCATTGCCGCAGGCATCATGCGGTTAGCATGCAGTAGCGAGGTAGACATAGATAACCACCACCATGAAACCGTTAACTGTGAAGAGTTTGACCACGGTAATAAGGGAGACTATGGGAGAGACTGCCATGAGATCGCCATCAGGAGAGCGAAAGACTGTGATGGCCCGGTGGACACCACCAAACCGTGATCAGGTGATTCTAACGGCATGGGGGCATGATAAGGGCAAGAAAAAGATGTGGGAGTGGAGTGAAACTCCAATAATCTCTTGCAAGTCCACTAAGAATTATGAGTACGTCAATAGCAGATCATTATCTATTTTCGTGGACACCTGTTTTGTTTGGTAAGATTCTAACAACATATGGTAGAAAAATCTGGAGACAATATATGCAAAGGCAAGTTATATTTTGATAGGAAAATGCAACAATATTTATACATTCTTCTAAATTTGCAAGGCCTAGATTTATATAGTAAAATCTATAGCAGATTATTATCTCAACATGAATCTAGAGACAATATATGCAAGGGCAAGTTATATTTTGATAGGAAAATGCAACAGTTTTTATACTTTATTTTTAAATTTGCAAAGCCTATTTTGAAAGTGAGACAAACCAGAACCAGTCTCTCTAGAGTTGTTGTTTCAATCTATTCACAATAAACAAAATGTAGATATAAGAATATCGGAGTTTAGCATTGCACATACTAGGGAAAAGACTACAAATGTTGTTATTGTTGTGCAGCTAGAGAGTGTCTACTCATTAATTAGCCTGCTCATATAAAACTTGTTACATGGAGGAATCTCTCAGTCAGAGTACTTTTGATTTTTTTTTTTTTATTACAATGCCTCCATATTCACAACCCACAAGTTCGAGAATTCATAGCCCACTAGTTCATAGCTCCAGGTCAAAATCATTTTCTCCTCTCCAAAAAAAAAGATACAAATATGTGTGTTTATGTATACATGAAAACATACTCTACAAAACATAATACTAACACATCCATATTGATCATGTTAAGAAAAAAATCAGATTTGTGAATGTTTCAACATTCAACTTACATCCATAATTATCATGTTAGAATAAAAACTTACTTATTCCCATATAAGCCATATCACTTGGATAGGATCTCCTCTACACATTGAAAAACAATAATCGCTGAAAAAATGGAGGATAAATTTTGCGAACATATGAAACAGAGTATAGACAATAGCACACACTTGCAAAATTTTGAGATAAGCATTTTCCCCTCTCCAAAAAAAAGATACAAATATATGTGTTTATGTACACATGAAAAAAATAATGTACAAAACATAATACTAACACATCCATATTTCAAATTGCAAAATACATATTGATCATGTTTAAAAAAAATCAGATTTGTCAATGTTTCAACATTCATATTACATCAATAATTATCATGTTAGAATAAAAGTTTTTGCATATAAGCCATAGAGAAAGTTAAATAGAAATTATGAACGTGGAAAGAGAAAAAGAATAATTAAGTAAAACATAGAGATTCCAAGTCAAGAATAATGTTGAGAGGATATAGAGAGAATTTTTTTTGCCATATAGAAGATAGTAGTTCTTAGTTACAAAGAAAGATAAAGTATTAGATAAGACCACTCATGTAGAAGGGAGTAGAAGGCAGATTTCATTGCTTTGAATAGGTTGTATCAAGTTGTGAACAAACCGTGGACTTCTAGAAATCTCGATTAGAGACTTTGAAGCTGAGCTTTGTGGAATTAGAAAGTACAAAGCAATAGAAATATTTCAAGCATGTCTTATCTATTTTGATTTCATTTATTTCATGATTATTTTAATATATGAAATCTAAGCATTTATTCATGCATATGAAATGATACAGCTGAATTTATTTACCTATAGCTATATCATTTAAAACTTCAATTTTTTGTGATGGATAGCAGGGAATATTAGTCTAAATTAGGCATACCATATGTATACTATTCCAATTGGAAACACCCACACCCACGTTAAAATCTAGTATAAGTTTCTGCCAAGTTGTCAACATCTTACTGAATGGAACCTAGTTTTATGATCTCATGAAGTAAACTTCACTTATCATCCTTCTCACCTAAAATTTGCCTTGCTACATGGTTTTCTATGGTACTTACAGATATTTTACTATGACTATATATTCTTGAATACTGCCAAAGAAGTTTTGGACTTTGGAAACAAAATGATAAAAAGGTCCACTTTAGGTAGAGGCTTAAACAATTGATATATCAACTATTAACTACTTATTTAGGCACTAAACAACTCACATATTGACTAAAAAATAGTAACCATTATTATAGAAACCTACATCCTCACATATTATGATCAACTTTACTACATCTGATGCAATCTAAGTCAACTCTCATGATATTGGATGATGTATGGTCCAGAGAAAATTTGGAAAAGTTACTATTTGAAAGGCCAGGATACAAGACTCTTATCACAACCAGAGATAGTTTAACCATCCCCAAAAACTCCTCTATTGAACTGTATCAATTTCCATTGTTGGACCAAGAAGATTCTCTCTCCCTTTTCTGCTTTTAGGCTTTCGAATAGACATCGGTTCCAATTACTGTAGACACAAATCTAGTCAAACAGGTATAAGTTATTCTGAACTATTGCAGATTTTGTGAGTTGATGAATTTAGCAAAATTGCCTTTTACATATCTTTTGAATTTTGTTGTACAAAGTATGTTTGAATTGCTTCCAAAAATGAAATTACAATGAAAATAAGATTCTGAATTGGGCTTTTACTCAGAGAGTCTGTACTTAGTAAAAGGGGTAGGCATTTATTGGGAGGGATGGTGTTTTGGCCCTAAAATATATAACAAATAGTCAACTCCACTCTATTTGTGACTGGAATTTCATGCCTAGGAAAATAGAGGATCTACGTAGTATATACTAAAGTGTGCTAATCAAAAATGGAATTTGATAATTAGATTGGTTCAACTAATTTTAATTTTAGGTATAGGCTGAATTGTTGTAGGTTTTGTGAGTTGAAGTTGTTTACGCTTATTTTGTAGCCGCCGCCAAAATATTTTGAGGCTTTTGAGTCCCCATTTGTAGCTTCCGCCATTTCTACACAACTTGAAACCCTGATGCACAATACTACATGAATCTAGGGTTTCCAAATTTACACTAAAATGGAATGAAGACCAAAGGTATTTTTAGCAATTTGTGTTGTTATAGTTTATTTTTTATGCCATCTACAAACAATCAATACGTTGTTGGAGATTAGAAAGAACAAATTTGAGGAAAATAAACCATAAGCATAGAGATAAATTTTAAAAATTCAAAACTTGAAATTGGGTGTTGTTATGCGCGTCATTCTTTCAACTTGAAATCTGTTATTAGAACTTAAAGAAACCTAGCACTAGAATTGTAAATGTGAATCTGAATTTTTGAAAGCTCAATTTTGGAGTTTCAGCTTGTATAAATGTCCCAAAATTAAATTTGTAAAGGTAATTTAAATAACAGTTCGTAATTTTTTTAACTCGGAATCTGATCTCTGCACTTGCTTAAGGGCTCAGTTTTTCATGCACAAGCTGCATGAAAAATCTCAAACATCTATAACACTCCAAAGATTAACTTGTATATATAAAGGTTTGGTTTTCCCTATATTCCTATCTGGTGTTTGCACATATTTTGAATATATTTACAGCCCAAACAAATAGCCATCAATATGCTTAGATACATACACAAGATAGCCATCGATATGCTTTCACAGGTCGTTGCCCTAACGTGTTTTTCTTAGCTTCATTTTGTTTGTGAAGCTAGGGGATAAAAAATCGGAATTGGCTATGCAACCCCCAAAAGGGACTTGATTTCACTATTTAATGGTATTTATTAATTAATTAAAATTAAAGGATACAATGTATTCTTTATTTTTAATTAATAAATAAATACTATCAAATTGTCAAATCAAGTCCCTTTTGAGGGCTGCATAGACATTGCCTAAAAAATAGGGGGTGACACAGACACCTTATGTCCTAATTTAATCATCCTCATGGTGGTGACAGGGGATAAACCTTATGTCCTCATTTTGACTACACTTATGAATGATCTATGAATTTGATATTTAGCAAGTCCACAACCCATGCATGTGAGAGGACACTGCGATAATTTAACGCCTCTTCTTATTTGTAAAGAAGACTTGAAATATAAAATGAATTTGAAGTAGCTATAGGTTCAAATTCTCATAAAGTATCTATTGTCTAGTATTCTTGAGTAGCCATATGTTTGAAACTTCATTATGATATAGATGCATCTTTATGTGTGTCATTGAATCCACTGGCTATGGCTAACTTTTGTATGAATACAATCACTACTCTGAAGGTACACTTTTCCCATGATAGATAGGATTTTAGCTTTAAATGACAAGTGTTGGCCTAATGATATTCCAAGGTGATGATGATGGAAACAGTTCCTCCCTTACAATGGCTAGCTGGAGCGAGAGGCATTCCAAACTTTCCAAGACTTACTCTCCACTCTTGAGCCAAAAACCTATTTCTCTAGTAGGACCAATGCTAATAGGTAGCTATTAGTGTATGAAAACTACCACAACCATTAATAATTTTTCTTTGTGATGTGGGACTGGGAGCAAAGTGAAGTTTTGAATGTTTTAGGCATTTGAAGTTTAACATGTCTAGCCACACGTCCATGCCGTGTAGATGGTCATATAACTATTTAATTGGATTTCCTATTTGTAAATAAGCTCTATTATCATAGATAATTCAATGAAGTTGAAGTAGATATGCCTTGGGAATAGGTAGAGGTGCAAATCTCTATAAATTTGTATGTCATATCATAGTGACAAAACCCAATGCGTCTGGATGGTTCTGGCACATAAACATGCACCATATTTTGAAAGAAAGTTCATCCCATGATAAGGAGGCTCCTAAACATGAGCCACTTAAGGTTAGGTTTGAACCCAGGTCATCACAATTGCATCAAGAGTTTTCCAAGGCCCAAAATAAGCCTCATGTCAGAATGCTAGAACTATATGCTAGTGGGCAACTATCAGTCAACCCAAATTTCCATAACCTTTGAGAATTCTTCTTTTTGACACGAGAGATGATGTTTAATGGGACTAACTAGATTTCCATCACCCATGTATTTGATAGGATTCATTGGACCCTCTGATACATATTTGATAGCCATCTCTGCTTGTAAAGCAACCTTTCTATCAGAAATGAACTTTTCATGGTGATAATTCCAACTAGAAGCAGATGAATGTTTCTAGGATGAGTTTTAGATATGTTGTAGAGGCATCTAGTGTGAATGTAATTTTCCCAATGGGTACAAGTAGTTATCCTTGCATGTAAATATGTCCTACTATTTGAAGATTATTTATCAGTTGTTTCAATGTCTATTTTGGTTTCTGATTTTCAGTATATGTTTGGGTGTTTTGGGTTTTTGAGTATACGTTCAAATATCTCTATACCTTTAGAAATGAAGATCAATATTTTTTCTCCACATTGTAGAGACATACATGGAGACTATTCTTTTGCCTCTGAAATTTTCTTATCTATCAGTTTATCACAATCAATCATCTCATAGTGCAAGAGAACTGTATGGAATAATATTTAAACAATTGTTGATGCAGGGGAAGCAAACTAACTCCTTTACATATCATAACATGAATATAAAATGATCATATAGTTAACCAATTTTTAGAAATCTGGTTTGAATGAGGGAAAATGATTTGAAAATCCAGAACTACCGTGAAATTTTGGGAAGTCTGTTTAAAAGATATTTTGTGTAATTTTAATGTGTGAAAGCAATATATCCAAAAACATATCTAAAAAAAATATTTTTTGTCTGAGCAGAGTGAGGTAGGTGGGACATGGGTTTGTGGAGAAATGGAATTTTTATTTGTATATTACTATAAAGTCAAAATAAAAAAAGGTGTAAATTTGATTGAATCAATTCGGTGTATCTGAAAAATTTGAGTCTGATAGGATTTGGGCCCAAATCTGGAAATATTTTGATAATTATGCAAATTGCATTAAAGATTATAGAGTAGAGGAAACTTTGTACCTTTGTAAATGTTAGAAAAATCCCTGCTCCAAATGCTAAAACATCTATCATTGTAGACTTCATATATTAACGCAGTTATCTTGTGTAAGATTTTGCTTCTTGTTTAGTTGGTTACATTAGGATTCAAAACTTGTATCTCACAAGTTAGTAATACATTAAATGTTTAGATAAGAAAGAAAAAAAATGAAATATAAGTAGAAAACTTATCTACCTCTCTAGGATATACACCTTTGTAATTGGGTAAACATGGTAGATTAATACTGAATAATGTCACAAAATTTGAAGCATTTTGCTTGTGCTGATGATATTTCCTTTATGTTGATCTTGTTTTGTCATTGCTTCCAGCTGATTTTGCCAAGAATTCCTTATTTCATGATTTTTTATTTATTTTTATAAAGGAGTGAGGGTTAGGGTCCTCTCCCATTATATTAACTATCATAAATAGATACATATGCTATTTAAACATTCACACACATTTTTCATATTAGTTATGGGACAAGCATACACATAGGTAACCACATGATTATTCAATCCTTCTCCACTCCAAAAAATATGTACCACTAACAATAGAAGATATATACATATATAAAAAAAGAAACATAATTGTATGTAATAAAAAATGGGGTGGTAACACAGACACCTTATGTCCTCATTTAATCATCCTCATGGTGGTGACAGGGGATGAACCTTATGTCCTCATTTAATCATCTTCCATATAGAAATTTGGAGTCTGGCAACAGAGATGAACTCACCTTCAAAGAAAATCCAATACTCCAGACAACATGAGTAGGAAGAGGCACAAAATGTGTCCTGCTATCAATGATGGCAATGTGAAAACCTGTGCAAAGGTCGAAACCCTACCATGGTGGGTTTTTCTAAAATGAGAGAATAAAATGAAAATATGGATTGATTGTTTGTGTGTGAGATCAATTTAGGGTTTTCCTCTAATTGTGTCATGTTGTCAAGGATGTCGATATTTACATCTTCTCAATAACTATTATGCAGATATTTCCATCTTCTGCAATAAATTCTTTGTTGATACATCACCACCCTCATGCAAGTGGAGAAAAGGAAAGGTAAATACCAAGAGGAAGAGTTTGGAGGAGCAGGGAAAACAACCTGGAAAAATGATGAGCCGTTGGGATGCATTTCATTGTAGTCCATTGTCTCTCGACCAATCTGCACCGTCAGACATGAAAAGGGTGTAAAAATAAGAAGAATGGGGACGCCTTTGGCATAATTATTTTAGCTTAATTCTCTGTTTCATTTATGTGTTTTATCTTTGTTTTGTTTTGTCCTTTTTTATTTTTTTATATTTAATAAATTATAAAAATTTATTAGAAGTAAATATGATATTCTGATTTATAATATATAATATATTATTAATATAGTATTTTAATTTATGATATATCATATTAGTACATTTTAAAAGATATTATTTTTCTCTAAAAAAATTATTTTGAATATTTTTCAATATTAATTTAGAAATTTATGTCGCGCAGGAAATTGTAAAAAATGTGGAGTTCTTCACAAAAAATGGCTTGATTGGGAGATTTAGAGGGTTATGGCCTAGTTTATCTGAGCTGCATGATTGGATTACAGAAACATGGAGGCCATCTTGGAAGGAAACCTTCAGATTTATCCTTGTGCCCGAGGATTCTTTGTGGTGGCTTTTGACAGCACTCAGGATCGCAACACAATTTTATACAACTTTCACTGGAGATGTAAAGAGCACGTTCTTATCCTGAAACCTTGGTATCATGCATATAACCTTGCATCTATTTTTTTTTGCAACTGCTCCAATTTGGGTAAGACCTCCAAATCTCCCACTTCAGTTTTGGTTTAATTCCTATTTTGAGGCTTTGGGCAATTCGTTGGGGAAATTCCTTGCTGCTGATAGAAGGTCTTCAAACTACCTGCACACAACCTATGCTCGAATATTGGTGGAGATTGATATGAATCAGGATCTCCCAGTCGATATCCTTCTCAAAACTTCTGATGGGAGTTGGAACTAGTTGTTAGATTATGAGGGTCTTCCTTTATGCTATCGTAGATGCTTCACTACTGGCCACATGGTTGCCCAGTGTGCCAAGAAGAAAATGGATGGGAAAACCACTTGGTGGAGAGATGTCTTTATCAACCACTACTTAGTAGAGAAAGAAGAAACCACCTCTTGTCAGGAAACCATTGCTTAGACCTCCAATGAGAAAACAAATGGGGTCAAATGCCCAAAGAAAACACACATTTCAGACAAGGTGGGGGTAGATCTGCCTCCATTAGGGAAGGATAATGTAACGCTTGCAAAGGTTCATAATCAGATTGAGGGCTTGGATTATCAATTTGTAGCTTCTGAGTTAGGGCCCCCTGGAGGGAGAAACTTACACATAGAAATTTCAGATGAGGGATTGACTGAAGAGACAGAAGAGGACCGCTGGACTTTGGTACAGAGGAAAAGAAATAAAAATGAACTAACTCTCAATATGCATCTTTGTGGAGACAAAGCTAATGGAGGTGTGGTATCCCATCTTTGAGTTTTCAGTAGTAGAATGTACTCTGGAATGTTTTTCCATATGTGATCAATGTAAATGGGCGTTATCCCCTTTGATAACACTTATAAAAAAAAGAAAAAGTAATGGTTGTTATGATTGTTACTCATTGTATTATAATTGTTATTATCAATACAAATTTATAATTTTATAGAAATATTAGAATATAACTTGTAAGTAATATAATCATATTTTCATTTTTTTAATGTTTTTATTTAGTCGTTTTAATTAAAAATAAAAAAATATAGAGATTAAAAAATATATATTTTTGCTAGATTATAACTGTAAGTACTATGCTTGTATTTTTATTTATTTTAAATATTTTGATTAATTATTTTATGTAAAAGTAATAAAATCATGGTTTAATGAGAAAGATATATCAAGGATGATGAATCCTTTGTTTATATCTAAATATTTTATCAAGGTAAACATTTTGACCAAGGGATCAAACCATTTACAAAGAAGCAAAGAAAGCAACTAGCAAAAAAATAAGAACAAGAAGGAGCAATAAGATTTGAAACATGGAAAAATCACCACACCCCACACAAGGGAAAAACAAAACTAATGACTAGATGCCACATAAACATAGGACCACTTTTGAAGGTGGTTTTAATTCAAAATACATTAGAGAAATTTTTTTTGAACTTGCATCACAATGCTTATCAAAATTAGGCCCAAATAGCTTGGTAGGAGGGCCACCAACAATTATAGGAGATTGATTTTCCTTGTTGAAGGTGAAGGATCTAGACGATAATTATTAACCATATTCGAATAGAAATATTTTATTTTTCATCATCCAAGAGGTGTCACTCTTTGAGTGTTTCATCTTCTAAGGGACAATCCACACCACCAATCCCCTCAAATGGGGAACTAAGATCTTCTAGGGGGGAGAAGGAATCTGTAATTCCTTTGAATTCCTATGGCCAATCCTTGAAACACAAAACACTACAAAAGAATGACCTAGCTTTTTGAAATTGAGAAAAATTACAATAGACCCCTCACACTCAATCAATTTAACCTAGTCACAAAGCTTCAAAGAGAAAGTGATTAAGGAGGGGATGTATTTTTTAACAACAGTGTTGACACAAAATCTAGCAAAGAGGATGTGATTCCTATATCTAGTCACCTCATCAATCATAATGAGATCTTCCAAAGAGAAAGCAATGGAAGTCCACACTTCCTCATACCAATACTCAAGCAATAATTTTTTTAGTTTGACCTATAGAGGAAGAAACCATTTGAAAAGATAAAAATTTCCAACAAAGCTTTGGTACACCATTTTATCCTAGCCCAAGTTTTTAAGTTGTCCACATTTAACCTAGCCCTAAAAGGCTTCCTCACAAGAGTATTTTCTAACTTGGAAGATAATTTTTCAACAAGATAATCAAGAATTATGAGTTGTCCATTTTGTTCAAACATAGAAACAAAAGTTATCTATCTTGGGAAAACCCTATTATTGCCCCTAGAGCTAGCATAGGAATAGGCAAAAGGGGCAATAATGACCCTTTAATAGATTGGGGACACATTGTTCCAAAATTAAGCTCCTAGCCATAGGCCTAACCATGTCAATTAAACCAAAAAAATTATTGGATAGAGGATCCTCAAGGGACTCGACCAGAGGGAAAAGAGCCCCAACATTGATTGATATCCCATGTAAACCTCATAATTGGACACAACTTAATTCTAATTATACACATGCATAGGAGAAGGTGAGAGGAGGAAAATTTTCCCAAGACCCCAATTTGAGGCACAAATGGAGACTTGAACCTCAACCTACAAAGCCCCCAACACCCCCAAAATGTTCAAGAGTAAAAACTATAACAAAAATATTCAAACACATGAAATATTGTGAAGATGAATAAAATAATCCTTAATCATTTTATTCATAAATTGTATAATGTATACACATAGGAGACAATTGGATTGAAAATTTTCCTTTTTTTATTCATTGATTTGATGCTAGTACTATTATACAACACTTACAAATTACATATAATCCTATTTCAGATAAATGACCTAGACTCAAAGAACATAATTATTTACAATTTCTCTACAATACGAAATTCCTCCAAGATATCATGTAAATGTCCTTGAATTCCCTTTTATAATAAAAAGGGAGAAAAATAAGCTTCAAGCCCATTTTGCACACATCACATTTTCAATTGAAAGATATTACATAATAAAATAAGATTAAACAACTACCCATGGGGAGAATGTTTCATAAAGGACAAATGTAGTTATCATTGTAGTTGTAGAGGATTCTTTTCTACTTCCAAAAAGTGTTCATTATAGAAAGTGGTTGTACTAAGAATTGAATATTCTCTTATCTTCACATTCTTTATCTTCCAAAAACCCAAGAAATGCTAACTTGGCAGGTGAAGACAAAAGATTAGGCCCACTAGAAGACAAAATCCTAGTTAGAGTTATTGAATATTCTGATTGGTGTTGAGTGTGCACAAAAGAGAAAAGGCGGCTCCATCCCAAAGAAAAATAAGACTACCATCTCACCAAAACTTTACAAATCAGGAAAATTATTATACTTGTCATCCCATGCCTTGAATTGTTCTTCTGTTGGCCATTGGAATGCAAGAAATTGATCCATATTCTCCTTGTATTTTATATAAATTTGATCACATGTAGCTTAGATTTCTTTTCAAATCCTCCAAGAATCTATTGGCCTCCAATAATTTTTCAAGACTACTCTTCAAAAGCTCTATGTTGATCTTATTGTCAACACATATCAAGTAGGCTAGTGTTGGGATGATGCTCTCAAATTGAGTTTTCCAAATTACAAAAAAAAATTATTTCCCCACTTTCCTTTCTTATTTCTAGCAAGATACTTAGGTTAGCTTCATCAAATTATTTTTCCTATTCATTTATCTTTTCCTCAAGTTGTTCCACTAACCCTTGTTAATCTCTTGTTGCCTTGACAATCTGATATGTTGGAACAATTGCTTTGGGATTGTTTGGATCATATGTAGATCCCTTGCACATTCCAAGTAGAGAAATAAGCCTATGTGTCCATTTATTAATCAAATGGATTGCATCTACCTTATCATTCTCAATCCTGCCAATAGTTAAAGCCAATTAAAACTAATTCTTATGAACCCTATCTACCCTTTTCAAAATCGTTTCATTTAATGCCCTAAAATATTAAAAACAATGTGTACAATATTATCTTGTTGGTTCTCATTCTAATGCAAAAAATTCTATTCATAAGTGGACATTTAAATTCTAATAATTCTTCTTTTTATTTGTCCTTAGTTGGCCTTGGGGGTGCAGGTAACGAAGAGCTAGCAATGTCTCTACTTCCTCATACTACCAATATTATTGGAGGAGGAGGTGGAGTTGTTGTTTGTATCTACTGCTATTGTTGGATCAAAGCTATTGTTTCTTTAGACTTTTTTTATTCATTCAATGGGTCTTAATAATCCCTCAAAGTATTATTGTACTGCTCTTGCAATGACTCAATTGGTGTCTTGCTAAAATGTGCACCATTCAAAACTAAAGTAGCTACCTCCACTACTGATGTATTAGATACTCTTTTACCAATCAAACCCCCTCTTAAGTCACCTATTGGCTCTACCACTATTGAATTTTTTGTATTTGGGGCCAAATCACAAATAGCTAGAGTGTCCCATTTAGGACTGAAAGTAGATCCTGGCAATGCCAATGTTGCTTCTTCTTCAAAGGAGATCTTTGCATCTTAATTTTTAATTGTATCAATGGAAATGCAAGATTCTAGGTTCCATTCAAGGAGTATAAGTATGCCACTTTCTCTCACCAATAACCCTCCTTCCTTTGGTGGCATCTCCCTCTTTTCAACCCTCATCTGGGCTACTACCTTTGAGAATTGATCTCTTGTCTCTATTGGAGACTTAGACATTTCATTAGTCAGTTTCTTCTCAAACTCATCTCTTTTTCTTATCCAAGCAAATTCTTTGAACTCACTAGCCTTGAAAAATGCATCATCACTCAAGAAGGGTAAACCCACAAAACTGGTTTACAATTCCAGTGAGAAAGGAAAATTGCAAAAAATGCCCCCATGTAGAAAATTTTTGTATTTGGGGTTCGAAAGAACTTTTGGCTCAAGCGAACCCAAAGGGGGTTCACTCGAACCCCCCTTTGAATGAAAATATTTAATGCTAGGTCCCACCATATTCCACATTTCTTGGAATGAAAAATAAAGAAAACATTAGTGGAAAGGGGGGTTCGCTCGAACCTTGGTTCGAATGAACCTAGTTTCAAGCGAACCTCCAAGGGGGGTTTTCTCAAACCTAGGTTCATTTGAACCCCCCTTTTCCCCCCTTCTCCCCCTCTGGCACCAAATTTCTCCAAAACTTTTCCCTTTGAAGCTCGAGTTGAGGATGAAAATGGAGGAGACTTCACAAACCCAACTGGATGATGGTAGTCCTCAAAACAAGCTATCCAATGAATATCATTTTAATATGTTCTGGTTTAATTATGTATTTATTTTTTTAGTTTGATTAAACATAGGTTTTTCACCAAAAATGAAGCTTTATGTTCTACACATGTGGAAAAATAGTAGATTATCAAAAAAAAATTGAAAAATATCAATGCACTAGATATTGAAATCCTTGATCCAACAAAAAAAAGGAATTTCAATACATACAAAAAATTTATGTTGTATATGGTCCGCCTATGTCTGAATTGTAGTTGGTTTGACTTTGAAACTTGATTAAGGAAAAAATATTCAATAAAACACTATGAAACCAAATGAAAATGCTAGATATCGTAGTTACAAATCTAAATTCGAAAAAATTAGAATTTTATCGTTTATGGAAAAAAAGTTATGTTGTATATGGTGAGCATCATTTCTTAAAAATGGTGTTTATTGAAAAAAACTAGTTTTCGAAAGAGATGGAAAAAGAAGTGCAATATGATTCCAAAAATTTTGAAAAAAAAAAATTTAGAATCTACAAACAAATTGTCACAAATTACTAGTTTGCATCATCTTCAAACTCCTCATGGTTTAGCCACTATAGGTGCTTCAAAGTGAATATTTAGTTAGAAAAAATCAGTTTAGTGTCTAGTTTGGCCAAAAAATGTAAACTAGTATTATGCGATCACCTAGAATCTATTGGAATCTATTTCTCTAATGTCTTTTGTATTATCCTTGCCTTCTAGAATTTCCTCTGTAATTCTATTGATTTGAAGTGGCATATTCTCATATCTCTAAGGAGATGGCATTGCTTGCATTGCATCATCACCTATTACTTCATGCTCTTCCTCATCATCAAGGTCAAGTGGGTAATTTTCTAATGAAGCCTTTTCCACCTTCCTCTAAGCTTTTGAGATGACTCTTTTGGAGGAGAGCCCAGATCAATAACATTGTATGTAGGAGAATGAGTAGCTTGTTGTACTAGTTGAGGAGATAGGGGCATTTTTTCTTGTGTTAGGGACTCTTGTACTGATTCCCTAATTTTCACACCTTTTAAATTTATTTTGAACACACAAGGTTTTACATTTGGTCGTTGATAGATTGGCCTCTCCTCTAATATTGGAGCCTTTCCCTTAGCTCTCTCCTGGATTAGGGGAATCTCACCAACTATTTTATTAATGTATTGCAAAATTTCTTGAATTTTAAGGATTGGTTCATCAATATCAATAAGCATCCCTTCTCTTTTTCGCTTCTTTAACCTTCTTGATGGCTATACATTTTACTTTCCTTGTATTCACCTCATTTTCATTCATGTAATTTCTTATCACATCCTCACTAAAATTGATCTCATGATAAAATTTTGATCTTCTGATCTTTGTTCTAAGGTCATTGATAAAACCCTCTGGATCAAAATTTCTAGCTTTTGACTACATCATGTCTTAAAAGGTTTAAATTTATCATATATTTGCTTCTATCCTTCCTTATTCATCCTAAAATCTGAAAAAAAAACCTATAAGAAATGGGAAGAATGAGCCTTTCCTCTAATTTTCCAAATGTGCTTCTTTTGAAACAAGTAGTTGCTATATCACCTCTAGAAAACTAATTATCAAAGGAACATATTTTGGTAGGACATAGGATCCTACTGTGCTTCCATACACCCTTAAAATTGTGCAGTTTGAGTGGAGTATAATATCTCTCCAATTATGTTGAATTCCTAATTTTGGATTCCTCTCATGATCTTAGAAAATCCAATAATTCTAAAGGAACTCTTGGAACTTGTCCTTGCAAAAATGACAATATCCTTGCAACAAAATGATTCCTAAATATGTCATAGATTGACTGACTATAGTGCATATCCAACAAATGGGTCCACATTTACACTAGTATCTAATTTATATTCTCATCATCATTGATCTACAATGCAAAACTAAAACTTCTTCCCCCTCCCCCCCCCCCCTCGTATAGAGGAACATTTGGCATAGGAGAGAATACCACCAGAACTTATTTCCTAGCTCACCCCTCTTAATTTTCATCAATCCCTTATGGACATCCTAAAAAATGTATGTAGCAAAGTCAAATTCATCATTCATCATGACATTTTGGATATTTTCTACCATGTACATTAGGGGAATTGGGATTCTCTCATGTTTGTCAAATCCAGGAACCTGCCATAGTGTGTAGTAAGTCTTTGAGAAGTAATTCTCAAAGTTGTCCACCTTAAATGGCTCTACTTCAAAGGGTGAAATATTGAAACTCCTATTGTTGGGGTCCTTGACTCTAAATTTTGGCAATAAAACGACTTTATATGTGCTTTTATTTTGCTCACATTTCTTCTTCAAATCCCCACAATCAATAAGCTTATTAGCAGTTGGGTTGAGTTTGAAATTCTCTACAATTGATTCTTTCTCCACCATAACCATAATCCTGCCCATTAAAGTTCTCAATGCTCGTATTGATTCATCATATTTGGCGGCAATTGCTTTCAATAAGTTGATATCCACACTAGTACAAAAATAGTAATAAATGACTATATCATCTTGCTCACGTGACCATTAGTAGTTTATTTCTAGTCATTTATAATGTGACCAAATTCATGACTAAACCATTTTTAGTCATTTATTGGTTGTTTTGATTGATCAATTTGTTATTATATATAGTCATTAATTTAGTCATTGATTTTTGTTAACTGGTCATTTATTTAGTAATGATAGTCATTTATTTAGTCATTGTATTTTTTTATTTATTCATGGTAGTCATTTATTTAGTCATTGTAGTCATTTATTTAGTCATGGTAATCATTTATTTAATCATGGTTTAGTCATTTATGAACTAATACTTTTAAATGTGTATGTAAACTCCTATTTTTGGAGAATTATGTTACAATAACTAGTCTATGAAATTACAAACCAAGATAAGTTGTCATTGAAATTTTGTTGTCAATGAAAGATATAAAACTTTAAAACTGTTATGTTATACTGAAAAAATTAAACTAAAAAAGTCATAAAACTTCAACAAATCTACTCAAAGGATTGGAACAACATTGTTGGAAAATAATTCACTGTATATTCAAACTATATATAAAATATGTTACGAAGAACTCTATATATAGAGTTTTGAAGACAAAATCTTTTGCAATATGCAAACTGCTGATTTATTATGTTTTGAAAACTAAAAAAATAAAAGTAAATCTAAAAAGCCATCGGTGTGAATGCATTTCTTCAGTGATGCCACTGTTGCACATGGAGTGGGCTGTAAATGCATCTAGTAAGGCATTGGTTTTACATTTTCTCCTTGCTCTGTACCTGTCCACAATCAAAAAAATCAAAATTTGTTAATATTTTAAAAAGATTTATGAAACTTTGAAATATGAAAAACAAAGTGGGATGGTAAGGAATTTCATAGAAATAATATGAAAAAAAATATAGTTAAGAAAAATAAGCATAAAGAATAGTTTTCTCGAAAAAAATAGTCAACAGTGGAAATAAAGTTAACCCCCAAAACATAATTTCATTTTTCCAAAGCAAATGCTTCCAACTATAGATACTGGTTGTTTTTACCATACAATCTAAAAGAGTCCTACCATTTTTGATATATGTGCAATACCAACATCTATTAGTGTTCCAAGCAAGAAACATTGAGGAAAGCAAAATAAAAATAAAAAGACAATATTAACATGATGAATAAATCACAATCATGTTGGCACAACAACACCCAAGAAACAAAAACTTCTTGATCCACATCTTCCATCTTCCGCATGAGATCTAATGATGTTAGACCCTAATATATACCACTCATTCTCAAGTGTTTCATTATCATTATCATTGAAATCTTTTTTCTAATAATGCATCTGATGAGCCCAGAATATGGTTATAAATTGGATATCATGTTATAAGTTTTAAAAACTCTTGCTCTTTTTTTATGAATGTTTTAAACTCTGTGGTTATGAAATTTTAATGTTAATGGGTAGTATTCAATGACAAGCACTCCTAAACTTGCAGCATAAATATCTTAGTATATCTATGATCATTACCCTGTTTTGACTTCCCAATTGACTGATACGATATATGTAGTTTTTGGATAGATAAGATGAATTGGATGTGTGTGATTAATGAGGAATGTCATGCTATTATGAGTGCATGCCTTCTTTTGCTTTTGTTGCCATGTGTTATACAGGTTGTTGAAGTTGGTATGAACAAGTCAATCCACAACAAAACACGGCCTCGCGGAATAAGATGTTTCCAGCGCACCATCGAAGGAGTCATTTCAAGCGAGACTTCTTTATCCGGGTCTTTGGGAAGAAACCAAATGGATCATCAATCTAGGAAGAGTGGAGCTCTAGATTTCATCTGAATCTATTGTGTGGATATACTTGCACTTATGAAGTCCGTTCCTCAGTCTCAGGCGACATTTACATCCGCATCTTTTTCTGATAGTTGGTTAGTTAGTTAGATGTTTCTTTTTAAATAAAGGTTCCTCCTGTACGAGTGAAGGGGGGTTGATTAAGAAGAGATTAGATTAGAGAGTAGAGATAGAACAATTGTAATCAATTTACTGTTATAATGAAAGACAGAGCTTTGTATTAAGCTTTCTTACAAGCAAACAACCATTTATGTGATTCTGAGTTATGAATAAGAAGTTGATGAAGTTTTGAGTTCCATTCTTGCATAATTGGTTGATGCTTGCTAAGGGGGCCCACTTAGTAAGTATCTGTAGTTAGCTATTTTTTTTCTGTTATTTACCTGTTAGAATTTCATTCCAATAAGTTTTAGTGCAAACTTAGTCTTAAACTGTTCCTACAGCATAAGGAATCTGTCCCTGTGTTTGTTCCTACAACATAAGGCCAGTTCATGGTTTGTTTCCTAGTAATTGTTATTGTCATTCCTACTTTAGTTAAGTGATGCTTAAGTTAGTAAGACTTTATTTCATGTCCTCGCATCAGAGTTAGAATTCCTTTCAAGCATTTACTTCTAGAAAGTTATGGCTAAAACCGGTTCTTAGTGCACATACAGTGCCGCTCCATTTCAAGTATACGTTCCCTGGTTTGACAAGTAAATGAATGACCATGAGAAGATGTTAGTCACCTACTGGAATGTCTAATTCCCATGTTAGGATTTGTCATGACTTCTATATCCTTTTGTGGGCGCGACCATTTTTGGCGCCATTGTCGGGGATGGTGTCAAACTAAGGACTTGTTACAGGCATGCTAGTAAAGAGTTAAGATGTCATTCTTAGTATTTTTAGTTTAGAATTTTTCATTCCAACATCCCCATAGTTAGTTTAATTTTGTTGTATGTATAGAAGAAGAGACCAATTTGGAAGATTCCTTCCTGGGAGCATACATATTGAAGAGATTGAACCGAACTTATTCCAAGACGACCCATATCTGGATGCTGGCCAAGACTTAGTTACCTCATCTTCTTCCTCTGAACAAAGCTTTAACCTATCCGAAGAGACGGAATCAATTAATCCACTTGCTCTTGTAGTTCATCAACCAGGAGCTAATCCAAGGATACAACCAAGAATGGAAAATCCTATTTTTCCATTCCCAATCCCTGACCTACATGACAATAATAACCTCAAGAACATCCCTGCCTCATTACTGCCCAAGTTCTATGGACTTATTATTAAGGACCCTCATACCTTCTTGTTTGAATTCGACATCCTTTGTAGAAGCTATGATTATACAACCTCAGCACACAAGCTAAAATTGTTTCCCTCTACTCTAAAAGAGATAGCCTTGAGATGGTTCATGGGATTGGGAGGCAATGTAACTAACACTTGGGATGAAATGAAGACTCTGTTCTTGAGTAAATATAAAGAGTATTGTAGAGGAAATGATATGAGAGGAGATGACATCTTCAAAATGTCACAAAAAGATGATGAAACCTTGGAGGATTATGTGTCAAGATTCTTGTTTAGTGTGCAAAAGAATACTCATCATGAGCTGAATGAGGAATCTCAAAAAATTCTCTTCTTAAGAGGAGTTAATAATACCTGCATGGAGGCCCTTGACCTCATAGCAGGAGGTGATGTCACCCAAAGCGATTGGGATGACATCAAGAAAATCTGTTTCAATTATTCCAGAGCAGCTGTGAAGAAGGGAAAGGGGTTTAGACCCTCTTCTATAAAAAGGAGTGGCTCTGGAGTATCTAAATTGGAGATTACCAATCTCTTGTCCGACTTCAAGCAGGACATCATTAATGATGCAGCTACTCAATTGGATACTATGCAAGCTAGGAGAAAGAAGGAGGAAGCTGAGGCAATGTAAGCTGAATATTGCCCCCACTGCCAACAAAGAAAGAAAGACTGCAGATGCAAAGCAGTGGCCAATTTGGAGGTGCAGCATCTTCCTACCAAGTTCAAAACCATTGAAGGAGAGGAGGAAGTGTTCTTTGTTGCTCAGCGCAGGCCATGGGCCCCAAGACAAGGTATGCCTCAAGACCCCTTGCAAAATTTTGGTTCATATAATAATCAATGGCAAAACCAATACCCTCCAAATTATGGCCCATATTCTCAACCTCAATGGAATAATCCCTGGCCAAATGCCTAGAAAAACCATTGGAAATCCCCACAAGGGAATTGGCAACCACCACAACAAAATTAGTGGTAGCCTCTGTAAGGAAATTGGCAGCAGTCTAACCAATGGAGAGGAGGCTAGCAATGGTCAAATCCACCCACTAGTTTCCTGCAGCAACCCCAGCAACAGTCCATTATGCCACCTCTTGCAGCTAATCAAGGTCCGAATCCAAAGCCAACCCAATTACCTGCTCAAGCAGCACTTAATCCAAATAATCATCAGCCGCAACAACCCCAATAGCAAGTCTATTTTGTTGATCCTAATCATCAGCCTGCCTATGCTCTGAACCTAAATAATATCAATTTACGTTTAGGAACTGTGTTGCCCACACCATCTCCTCCCATAATCTCAGAATTTCCATCTGAGGGAGCTGACCAAGATGAGGATACAAATGACCTTTCCCAACCAAATGAGCCAGTTCAGATTCCATCATTACCTAAGGCATCTAATAAAGTGTCCCCTCCTTTCCCACAAAGGTTGGAAGGTGAAAATGTGAAAAAACAAGAACCTATTTTTGATATCCTTGACCAACTAAAGCATATATGTGTGAAAATTCCCTTGTTCCAAGCAATCAAAGAGGTACCTATCTATAGCAAAGCCATTAAGGAGGCATGTTTGAAGAAACCGGGGAGGAAAAAGAAAGACCCTCAAACTGTCCATGTCATACGCCAACTCTCTGACTTAATGCTAGGGAAGCTTACCATCCCAAAATACTCAGATCCAGGAAGCCCTGTTGTGAAGATCAATATTAATGGGTTGCAAATTAAGAATGCTTTAGTAGATCTTGGTGCAGCTATCAATGTCATGACAAAGGACCTGGTTGTAAAACTTAGTATTTCAAACCTAAGGGTTACACCTACAATATTACAGCTTGCTGATAGCTCAACTATCAAACCTGATGGGGTAGTTGAAGACCTTGTAGTCACCTTGGATTCCTGGGAGTACCCTGCTGACTTTATGGTCTTATCTCCAAAAACATCATTGGGGGGATATCCTGTCATACTAGGAAGGCCTTGGTTGGCTACTGTTGATGCTTACATTGGTTGTAGATCGAGTAACATGACAATATCTGATGGGTATAACACAAAGAAGCTTACCCTCTATTCTCCAGCCCAGCCCCAGCCTGAGTCTGGAAAAGTTGTTTGGCCAAACTTAGGAGAAGAAGCAGAAGATGTTAACTCATTGGCCTAGCTAATGATGTTGCAAACTAATCCATTTTCACAACTTCTGAGCGAGGATGACCTGCTTTTCCAAATGTTGCAGTCCAAATCTTATATGAGTAGCCAATCTGTTAATGAGCAATCTTTCCTGCAGCAGCTGAGCCCTGAGAGCCTGCCATTTAAAGTCCTTGCAGTTTTTCAACATTTGCTTCCTCAAGAAATAGAGACACCACCTTTATCAGTAAATTCCATGAATGATCTTATGAAGCAAATTGAGCTGTCCCCAAGCCACTGTCTAAATATCAATAGTAAGTTGCCTCAACCTTAACAAACTACCCTAGTCACAATGCTTCAAGATCAACACAAAGCTTTTGCATGGGACTATAGGGATATGAAGGGAATAGATCCTCAGCTCTGTACTCATAGGATCTACATTAAGGAAGATTGTTCACTTGTTAGATAGCTTCAAAGAAGGATAAACCCAGTACTCAGGGAAATAGTTAAAAATGAGCTCCAAAAATTGCTTGATGCTGGTTTCATCTACCCTATTTCAGACATTCAATGGGTATCTCCACTGGTAATTGTTCTTAAAAAAAATGGAAAATGGAGAGTTTGTGTATACTACAGGGAGTTGAATACTGCAAATAAAAAGGATCACTTTCCACTACCATTTGTTGATCAAGTGTTGGACTCATTGTCTGGTAAGAAGTATTTCTCCTTTTTGGATGGATATAGTGGGTACAACCAAATTAAGATTGCCCCTGCTGACCAAGACAAAACAACGTTTACTTGTCCATGGGGGACTTTTGCTTACTCTGTCCTACCTTTTGGTCTGTGCAATACTCCTGCCACATTTCAAAGAGCAGTCATTAGTATCTTTGCTGACATTTCCAATGACTCCATGGAGATTTACATGGATGACTTCACCACTTATGGAATAACCTATGAAGAAGCATTAGCAAATTTTAAAAAAAGTGTTGAAATGGTGTAAGGAGCATAATTTATCCTTAAATAGTGAAAAGTGTTTCATGATGATGCAAGAAGGCATCGTTTTAGGCCATCACATCTCTCAGATTGGAATCCAAGTAGATCCTACAAAAATTGAAGTTATTCTAACCTTGTTAGCACCTATGAAACAGAAAGATGTTAGAAGCTTCTTAGGACATGCTTAATATTACAGGAGATTTATAAAAGATTTTAGCAAAATAGCCAATCCATTGTATGCCTTATTAACTAAGGACTCTGAATTTCACTGGACTGAGGCCTGTGACAAGTCTTTCCTGCAGCTGAAGGACCTACTTACTAAAGCACCTATTCTTCAAGGACCAAAGTGGAGTCTGCCCTTTCACATACATATAGATGCATCTAATTATGCCATAGGGGCTGTGTTAGGACAGAAGGAGAATTCCATTGAGCATGTTATCTATTTCATCAGCAAGAATCTACAAGGTCCATAATTGAATTACACTATCACAGAGAAGGAGTTGCTAGCAGTAGTGTATGCTTTGAATAAATTTAGGCATTATGTAACTAGCTACCAAGTGTTTGTTCACATTGATCATGCAGCAATACGGTACCTTATGAATAAACTTGCCATTTCTGGAAGGTTAGCAAGGTGGCTACTGTTGTTACAAGAGTTTGATATAACAGTTATTGACAAGCCAGGCAGGGCAAATTTGGTGGTTGATTTCCTGTCAAGAATTCAAACAGCTACACCTGCCACATCTAAGGTAATTGATGATACTTTTCCTAATGAACATCTATTTTATATCGCTGCTCGCACTCCATGGTATGCAGATATTGCAAACTACTTAGCAGCTAACAGGATTCCAGCTCACTTCTCCCCAAAAGAAAGAAAGTTGTTGATTGAGAAGAGTTTCAAATTTTCCTAGATAACAGATTGTTTGTTCTATACTGGACCAGATCAAGTCATGCGTAGGTGTGTGAGGGAAGACGAGACATATGACATACTACATGCTTGTCATGACGAGCCATGTGGTGGGCATTTTGCATCTAAAAGAATAGCAATGAAGGTGCTTAACACCGGGTATTATCGGCCCACTTTACACAAAGATGCAGTAGCATATACCAGGAAATGTGACAGATGACAATGAATGGGGTGACCAACAAAGACTGATTAAATGCCTCTGCATCCTCAGGTGGTAGTCACCCCCTTTGACAAGTGGGGTATGGATTTTGTTGGTCCTATAGACCCGCCATCCAATGGAAAGTCCTACATTTTGGTGTGTACTGACTATGTAACCAAATGGGTAGAGGTAAAGACAATGACACATGCCAGGGACAACAAAGTTGCTGAATTCCTGTATGAACAAATTTTTACTAGATTTGGAGTTCCAAGGGAACTCGTAACTGATCAGAGAGCTCAATTCACATCAACACTGATCACAACGTTGATGAATGATTATAAGATCAGACATAGGAAATCAAGCCCATATCACTCTCAAGCCAATGGCCAGGCCGAGGTTACTAATAGAGAGTTGGAAGCAATCCTCACCAAAACAGTGCAATTACAAAAGAAATATTGGAGCAATTGTCTTCCGGAAGCAGTCTGGGCCTATAGGACAACCTGGAAAACCACAACAAGGTTCACACCTTTTGAGCTACTTTATGGAAAGATTGCTATGTTGCCAATCGAATTTGAACATAAAACCTTGAGGACTGCTTTGCAGCTACAGATTGATCTTTCTGAAGCACAAAAGGAATGCCTCCTCTAGTTGAATGCATTGGATGAGATGCGGAAAGCTGCCCTGCAGCATACTGAAGCAGTGCAACAACAAAGGAAGAAGTGGCACAATCACCATATCAAGACAAAGTGATTTTCTGTTGGTGATTGGGCCCTACTCTACGACTCCAGATATAAAGAAAATCAGGGTAAGCTTACAACAAGGTGGCTAGGTCCGTATAAAATTGAGAATGTATTTGATAATGGTTTAGTATAGTTGGCGACAATCGATCCAATCCACTTCAAACTGTTGGTTAATGGACACCATCTGCAGTTGTACCATAAACCAGCTTCAAAAGAAGAGTTCATGTAGCAGTTTGTTTCACCTGTGGCCAGCGATCTTCATGTAGCAAAGGGCTTCGGTCCTCTTCCTGCAACATCTCTTTGATTTATGTTGAACTTCCATAATAAAGGTTTTTTTTTATGAAAGCCACTTTCTCCGTCACCATCCATCACCATCTTCCACCCATCCCATTCTTCTTTTCTATGTCACCCATCCATGTCATCCATCTACCGTACCACATTCATTTATGGTTTCTTTTCAAGCCGTCATTTTCGGTTGTGATGTGAGATCTACCAACATCTGTGGGCATTAATTAAAAAGTACGCGATATTATTTCTATTCGTCACATCATTCATTAATTTTATTTATTCCTTTATTGCAATATGTCTATCAGTCATTCCTATCATTACTTCTCATACCTCGCCTATCCTTTCCCACATGTGTGGACACATGTCAAATCTTAAGTAGGGGGCGGGGATAATTTGCTATTGCCACGTTTAGTAAAGACAATTTTTATTGTACATGCTGCCAAATGAATGCATGCTTTTTCTAGATCAGCAAGTTAACTGCTCAATTAAGTAGTTCCTAGAAATCATTGCATGCTACAATTGTATTTTATATTTTTTCTGGTAAAGCAAAAAGGTAAAGAAGCCGAAAAGAGAAGTAGAGCAGAGAAAAGAGTTTTTCAAATATTCAGAAGAAGTTGAGATTTAGGGTTTTTAGCAGAAACATTTGAGAATATGGGTGGTCAGCTTGTACAACATGAACCAGCGGCTCATGAAGCCTTAACATAGGACCCTCAGATAGTTCAAGCATTTAGTATATGTGGATGGTTGAACTACTTTTTGAGCATCGATTCTTTTGATGACGAAGTTGCTGGTGAATTCTTAAGAACTCTCTCTGAGGGAGAAGCTATAGTATGGGGCTTAGTAGTAGTAGTCACTGAGGAATGAATTGCTGAGATAAAAGGGCTTCCTGTAACTAGAAAAAATTTTCCTTTAGGAAGGGATGTCGTCTCTGCTAGGGCAGAGTTCACATTGCCAACTGACGAATCCTTGGAAGTTTCAAAGCAAGGGTGCAAAAGGGTCTCTCTGCCATATCCCTACTCAGAATATGCCTCCTTTATAATCAGGTACTTAACTTGTGAAGGCCGCTTTTCTTATTTGCACTCCTACCATTTTAAGCTGCTAAGTCATATAAGACATGGGTTAGCTATCAATGTCCCGAATTTTTTGTTGAATCTTTTAGAGCGCAGTGCCTATGAAACTCAGAAGGGAAAAGACAATTCAATTTCCCATCATGCCCTTATAAAACTACTGACTGAGCGTTCCCTGAGGGACGTATCACCCATTTCCTGGCAAGAATTTGTTGCCCAGAAAGGGCTGCTACCTCCTAAACCTCCAAGAACACTGCCTACAAAACCCAAGAAAAAGAGAAAAAGAGTAGAGTCTTCAAGTCGAGAAGCTGAGCAAGAATCCCCTGCTTCTCCTACAGCACCTAGTCCTACAGCCATTATAATTGAGCCCTCTACCCGAGTTAAAACTAGGTCTACTACAAGGAGTGAAAAAGGGAAAACCAAGATAGCCGAACCATCTAGCGCTGGGCATACTCTAGGAGAAAACCCTCAAACCAAGAAGCAAAAACGAGCTACCCGGCTTTCTCCTGCAGCAACACCCGATGCCACCACAATCTCATCATCCTCTCCTTCTGATTCTCAAAACCCCAAGCAATCTAGGAAGAGAAAAGCTGCCAATGAATCTCCTACCTCAACTGCATTACCTAGGAGAACTTCAACAAGAAAACAAAGTCAAACTACTCCACCCTCTTCTACCCAACCTGAAATAATTGTCATTTCTGAGGAATCTGAGGAACTCATTCATGAAAGTTCTCAGAGTATATCTGAGAATTTCCCACTCGACACCTCAGAAATTCCTAATGATATATAAGAAGAAACAGGGGAAGTTGGGGAAGGACAGCGAGATCGTAATAATGAGGGGAGAATGCCGAGTCTTGATGACTTGGTTAAGGTAGTTGAAAGAATTTCTGAGGAAGCACAGTCCCCTATTGACCAGCAACAAGGGTTTGTCCTGCAGCGAGAACAAGAGCAATATGAGCAGCCTGAGGCATCCCATGCAATTCCATTACCTTTTGAAACATGCCAGGCATTAGTTGTATATAAGAGACCGCTGCTAACCGAATGCTTAGAACACCTTCAGGAAACCTGGAGTCCTGTAACACTTCAGACCTTGAATTTCTGCCTTTTGGCTAAAACTCAAATGCAGCAGAGTCTGTGGGAGGAAGAAAAGAAGAAGTTAAAGAAAGAGATTGAAAATCAAAAATAGGAACTCTAGGAGGTAAAAGAAAAGATGAATGAAATGATGAAGGTGGCAGGGCAGATCATGGAATGTAGGCCACCACCTAGAATATATGCAATGTGCCTTAAAGAGTAATTTTTGTGGTTTTAGTTGATGAGGATTTCTGAAAACCTTGACCCTATTCCTAATACTGCTAAAGAATTCTATGATGCTTATCAAATGGCACCTGACTAGCTAAGGAATTCCATGTGTGAGTTTTATTTGCATGGTTTATTAATTCCTTGTGAAACTAAGTGGAATCCACTTCTGTTTATTAGTGACATACATTTGAGATCACTAATGTCATGGGAAGCAAATGAAATTAATTATGGGAAACAATTTGAGGACTATGAGGAGGCTGAGCGAAGAGAACCTATTCCACTGAGATCAGAAAGCACAAACCCCCAAACATTTCTTAGGGTGTGGTTTTCTATAGCATATGGTTTTTATGACCCTGCAGCAAGGGTAATGATATTTGATCTTAGAAAATAGGTTTATGACGAGTTCAAAAGCCAACCATATTCATTCTGGAAGCTTTCAACTTCCAAAAGCAAAACAAGATGGGAAAAGCTAACAATTGGTTTAAAGAAGTCTAAGCCCCATAGTCCCTTAAACTTAAGAGCAACTGTTAGGAGGTCCGAAAGATATATGCAGATAGGTCTTCAGAAAAGGTTTGAATTATGGTTGCCTCTGACATTCAGGCCTCTTGCCTTAATATGGCCACTATATCCTTATTAGGCCACGAATATCAATGAAGACACAGAAGCTTGAAGATATGAAAGATGGCATAACTACAGGGGTTTCTACTATAGGTTTGGGACTGCATTACAGGGCCATGTGACTCCTATAGACTTTAGGGACACAACTAGAAAGATTAATGCTGGAGGACCAGCATTAGATAAAGTAGGGGGAAAATGATGAGCCCAGAATATGGTTATAAATTGGATATCATGTTATAAGTTTTAAAAACTCTTGCTCTTTTTTTATGAATGTTTTAAACTCTGTGGTTATGAACTTTTAATGTTAATGGGTAGTATTCAATGACAAGCACTCCTAAACTTGCAGCATAAATATCTTAGTATATCTATGATCATTACCCTGTTTTGACTTCCCAATTGACTGATACGATATATGTAGTTTCTGGATAGATAAGATGAATTGGATGTGTGATTAATGAGGAATTTCGTGCTATTATGAGTGCATGCCTTCTTTTGCTTTTGTTGCCATGTGTTCTACAGGTTGTTGAAGGTGGTATGAACAAGTCAATGCACAGCAAAACACAGCCTCGCGGAGTAAGACGTTTCCAGTGCACCATCGAAGGAGTCGTTTCAAGCAAGACTTCTTTGTCTGGGTCTTTGGGAAGAAACCAAATGGATCATCAATCTAGGAAGAGTAAATCTCTAGATTTCCTCTGAATCTGTTGTGCTGATAGACTTGCATTTATGAAGTTCGTTCCTCAGTCTCAAGCGACATTTACATCCACGTCTTTCTCTGATAGTTGGTTAGTTAGTTAGATGTTTCTCTTTAAATAAAGGTTCCTCCTACGCGAGTGAAGGGGGGGTTGATTAAGAAGAGATTAGATTAGAGAGTAGAGATAGAACAAGTGTAATTAGTTTACTATTATAATGAAAGACGGAGCTTTGTATTAAGCTTTCTTACAAGCAAACAACCATGTATGTGATTTTGAGTTATGAATAAGAAGCTGATGAAGTTTTGAGTTCCATTCTTGCATAATTGGTTGATGCTTGCTAAGGGGGCCCACTTAGTAAGTATCTGTAGTTAGCTATTTTCTTTCTATTATTTACCCATGTTATTTACCCATTAGAATTTCATTCCAGTAAGTTTTAGTGCAAACTCAGTCTTAAATTGTTCCTGCAGCATAAGGAATCCATCCCTGTGTTTGTTCCTACAGCATAAGGCTAGTTCATGGTTTGTTTCCCAATAATTGTTATTGTGATTCCTGCTTTAGTTAAGTGATGCTTAAGTTAGTAAGACTTTATTTCATGTCCTTGCATCAAAGTTAGAATTTCTTTCAAGCATTTACTTCTAGAAAGTTATGGCTAAAACCGGTTCTTAGTGCACATATAGTGCCGCTCCATTTCAAGTATACGTTCCCTGGTTTGACAAGTAAATGAACAACCATGAGAAGATGTTAGTCACCTACTGGAATGTCCAATTCCCAGGTTAGGATTTTCCATGACTTCTATATCCTTTTGTGGGCACGACCAGCATCAATATTAATTAATAACAGTGAAATACATCAAAAAAATGAAACAAATTCATGTTTTGGGAAAAATCAAAATATTTGAATACCTTTCCAAGAGAATTGATGTATTTTTCATGCTTTTCTATCTCCAAATCACCCATCCTACCAAAATTCCAACATAAAATTACACATCAAACCTTTGTCAAAGTTCAAAAGGTAATTCAAATTCAAAACAATGATTCCAAGCCAAATGACAAAATTCAATTGTTCTAATACTTCATACAAGTTGAACTTATATTATGATCTATAAACACATTGGATTAACTCCTTTGAAATCTTCATTCCTGGTATTGACCTTTCACTTCTCCAATTTTGTTGCAAAAATAGATTAACTAGTGTATGCAAATTTTGGGTTGCAAGATTTAATGATACACAAATGCATGTCGTGGATCAAGAATGTAAGTGAGTTGTGGAAATACTAAACCACAGACCATGTTTTGCACCATTGGAATCAGTCCTAAAAACTCTTCCTCCTTGGTATTGACCTTTCACTTCTCCAATTTGGTGACTTACAACCTAAAAATAAAGTTTCAACAAGGGTTTTAGAGTATGTTTATTAAAATGAAATGACGACCAAGATTTGATAATAAGAAAATTCAGGTTCTTACATTATGGAATCCTTTACCTTATATCATTCTTTTTTCTACTTTCGTCATTGCTATTGTTTCAGCTCCTTCAAACTCTTTGTCGTTGGTATTCGCCTTTAGGGTTTATTTGTAGGGAACAGTTTGCTTCGGCCTTTTTGCATGTTTTACATTGCTTGTGTCTGTTGCTGCCATACCTCTTTCTTCTATGCCTTTGATTATTTGTATTAGTTGGTTGTGTCCTTGGCGCAACCCTTCCCCTATTTCACAACCTCTTTTATCTACTTCACCATAGCTGCTAAGCTATTTTGCAATGGAAAAAAATAGTGCTTTCACATTTTTTAAGTTAAGGCTCCTTTTCCCACTTTTTTTTCATTTCAATTTGATTTCAAATGCATATGATTTTCATTGCTAAAGATAATTTCAAAAGTAAATCTCCTACTTTTAAATATGTTATAATATTATATTATTATATAATATTATGGGTATGTGCAGGATCATCATGGAAAAAACAGGTCCTTAAGTGGCAATGAAAATTTAGAAAATCAGAGTTGGGCAACTTGACATAAAAATTTGAATAAGTTATCTATATTATTTCAAAAATATGTAAGAATAGAATCTGTGGCAAATTGAATGTAGTTTCTAAACTACTAGGTTAATTTTTGTAAAAAAAAAATCTATTTGGTGAAAATTTGAAATTTCAATGCAGTAGTACTAAAATTTCAGGGAAAAAATAAAAAGTAGGTGTCTATTCGACCACCCTAACCATAATAAAATCATAATATTTTTTAATAAAATTTTAGATATAAGTAGAGGACTCATGTCTGGATGTGATGCATATTTTTTTGTAAATTTTTTTCAAATAAATAATTAATTATGAATTTTTTATTACAACTTTTTAAAAATATAAAAACTTGTATGTCTAACCACCTTAACTTGGTCAAAAATTAAGTGAATTCATTTTATTTTTTAATCCTATAGTATGCGAAGCATAGAATGTGACGCATGTTTTGGATTCCAAAATTTTGATACCGTTTGAAAGCTATAGATGTTTTTCTATCAGACTATTAATCAGGACTTTAGTTGTAATTCTAATAAAAAATAAATAATTATTATTTATTAGATTCTAAGTAAAATATAATTTATATTGGTAGAAAGCTGAGAAGCTCCTTTACAAACCCTTTTCATTTCATCAATTTTAGGTAAAATAAAAGTCGTCAGCCACATGGGCGAAGTCTGGAAAAACAAGGTAAGTTGTTAAACACATTTTATGTGTTGACTTTTAGGATTGGTAGGTCCAAACCAAATCCCAAGCCTAATACCAAGGCATTAAATTTTGTGTCAGAATATCGGATATCGGATTCAAATTGGATATTCGATTCAAATCCGAGATCGGATTTGAATTCAATATATGATATCTTTTAGATCAATTTTAAAACAATTTATGCAATCTTTAATATATTATTTAAAAATGCAATTAAGTTTATAATTTAATATATATAATATCCAATAAAGTTTATAATGTAATATATTTAATATACAATTTATGGTAATCTCTTACCGAATTATGTATTTAATATATAATATATTATCAAATGTATAATATTTAAATATTATTTCAATATTTTAGTTAATCTATAAATATTTTAATATTATTTCAATATTTTATTTAATCCATAAATATTTATATATATATATATTACTAATTTATAAAATATTTAAATATTATCTCTTTCCCTCTCACTCTCTCCACCACTATCTCTCTCAAGTCTCTCACTCAATCACTCCTCTCTCTCTCTCTCTCTCTCTCTCTCTCTCTCTCTCTCTCTCTCTCCTCCTCCCTCTCCATCTCTCTCTCCCTCTCCCTCACTCCCTCTCCCTCTCTCCCTCGCTCCCTCCCCCACTCCCTCCCTCTAGCTCTC
>CM021101.1:233644451-233681762 GCA_007115665.2 Sequoiadendron giganteum | reverse complement strand
GAACAAATTGAAGGATATAGAGAAAGAGATAGAGAAGGTCATAGGAAGAAAAGACAAGGTATGTTAAGTATTGGTGAACCTGAGCCCTATGGTCTTTCAAGTGAAGAGGAAATTGAAAATGGTCAAGGTGAAAATGTTGGAATTGAAGATGTTGAACATGATATTGAAATTGGGAATGAAAATTTTGAAATTGATAATGAAAATGTTGGAATTGAAGATGTTGAACATGATATTGAAATTGGGAATGAAATGTTTCAAATTGATATTGAAAATGTTCAAGGTGAAAATGTTGGAAATGAAGATGTTGAACATAATATTGAAGCAAGTGTAAATTATGTTTCACCAGATTACACGAGAAATGAAGAGCCTTGTGTGGAAGAAAGAGGTATTCCAAATTCAAGACCTTCAAGGACCCCTAAATGGTTAGTTGAAATTGATGATAACATTATAAACAATTTTGAAGGCAAGAGGTCAACACGAACTATTCAGTTGTGGGCTAGAATACTTTTCAACCAATATTTTAGCGATAAGACATTGACCGAGCAATGCCAAATTTTTGTACAATTGATAAAGATGCAAAAGATGAGACCTTTGCTAGCCAAATTGAAGATTCGTCTGAACAAGAGGACCGAAAAAAAATTCTATTATTGTCAAAAATATTTTTAATGCTCTCAAGTCTATTGGAAAAAATAAAAAGGAAAAAGATAAGAGAGCTGCTCGAAGAGTCATTACCACTGCCCTAGTAAGCCATCAATTGAAAAATGCTCACTTTATGAGACAAACTTGTATTGATTTTGACTTAAATCGTAAAAATTTGGATAGAGCACTTGCAAGAAGAGAAAGAATAGATGATCCTCTTCAAAATGATACATGGTATTTTTTCGGAAGGCTTACACGTGTTGATAAGAAGCTAACCGATAGTGTAAAGCAGGCAATTTAGCAATTTTTCCATGATAACTCTAGAGTATCACCCAATGCAAAGGATGTTTTAAAGTTAAGAATTGTCAGTCGAGACTGTACACCGCATCCTAAAAATTTCTTGGAATCAAGCCAAATAATGTTGTTCAACAAATTTAATCAAACACATCCAAATATGGAAATCTCGCAAAGAACTTTTGAAGGTTTGAAGCCATTTTATTGTTTGCCTCTTAAGATTCGTAATACTTGTTGTTGCAAATACCATGTGGAGTTTTCAATGTACCATGAACTATTATGCTATATCCGTTCTACTTTGCATACTAATGAAATGTTGTAGGAGTGTGGTGCAATGCATCTTCCAAAATCATCAAGGGACTTGCTAGATCTATTTTTATGTTCTAGGCATGATGGTTCCTTTTTCTATAGAAATGATTGTTTAAATGCGAAGTGCTCACAATGTGTTGGCTTGTCAAAGTTTGTTCAATGTTTTCATGAGGGTTCGGAACATGAATTTGGAAAGAATCTTGTTGAGAAAAAGAGATATGAGATAGTCAAATATCCTTTGCAGAGTGGAGATGAAGGTTCTAGATGTGAGTTGGTTACAAAAGAATGCAGTGTTGGTGATTTTATTTCAGATTTTAAGGACAATATTTTCTACAAATATGCAAGGCATAGTCATAGGTCTCAGTGGTTGGATCAACAATTCAGGATATGTAAGGACTCTTTTCCGATTGACACTATTATATCAATGGTTGATTTTTTTGAAAACTACACATTGCATCCACAAAATGAGGTACAATCTCAGTATTACAATTCCATTTAGATTGCTATTTTTTTCCACATAACATTTAGACATGCACCTGATAGTATAGAGGAGGATTGAAAGATAATTAGAGAGTGTCATTTTTACATGAGTGATGTAGATCTCACTCGTCCGAGTATGTCCAACACTGTTTCAAGAATTTTTTTGATTTCTTGCAGGAGCATGATATAACATTGGGCCGACATCTCATTTGGTCAGATAACTGTACAGGTCAATTCAAGAATGCTCGTATGTTTTATTGGTTGAGTAGAATGCATGTAGAGAGGGGTGTACCTAATATTTGGAGTTTTTTGAAAGTGGGCATGGGAAAGGGGAGCATGATGGAGCAAGTGCATGTGTAAAAAGATCTCTAGTTAAGGAGAAATTGAAGATTTCAGGAGAAAAATTCAGTGATGCACATTCTATTGTTGATTGGTGTAGTTCAACATTGTCATAGGGAGGGACACTTGATTCAACAGTGCACAGATTCTTTTGGTTGGTTGAGGAGGGTACAATGGGAGGCAGATTGGATTGTCATACAATCAAAGATTCTTCAAAGATGGATTCATTTTGAAGCTCAGATGCAAGAACATGGACCATTTGGACATGACATTTGGCTTGTTTTTGTCAGAGTTGTATTCAGTGCGAGTGGGATCACTGCAAGTCAAGTGAGTGGGTGGATACATGGGTTCCACGGTATCTAACTCCTTTATCTCAAACTATATCCATGACAAATTACACAATGGAAAGTTCACTTGATTACGATCGGCTTTCAGATCTACTACATCTAGGACATGTTTTTGCAGTTGTTGCACAGCACAGGAATGAAGAGAGATCAAAATATTGGTTGGCTCGATGTGTGCGGGTAAAGCACAAGCTAACACAATCGATGGAAGATGATGATGGGTTCGTGTATCCTACAGGTTCAGTTGTGGTTGTAGGAACTTGGTTGCAAACATAAATGATTAAAAAGAATGGTATACCAGCATTTAAAGACTACGAGAAACACAAAACCATTCTCATGTATTCACACCTTGTTATAGCAACAAATGTTAAGTTGTTGAAGCATCATGCCAAACCAAAGATAAAACAACTATGGACACTTAGTAATGTTGATCATGAAGCAATATTGGATACTCTTAAGCAAAGAGATGACCCTTCAGGCACACTTGAATAACATATTCAAGAATGGAAAGTGCAATGCTTAAGCCTCTTTTTTAATGTGACAATATAGATATATCATTTGAAAAATTTGCGATTGATCATGGACCTGCTGCAACAATAGCCAACTCTGATCCTTTCAAAGAGGTATGCGACATATTACTTTAATATAGATTGGTTATTCAAAGCATCTTTTATAGTTTGCATTACCAATTCATCATCATTCAGGATGTTTAGATTAATATGTATTTGTTAGTCTAAGCATATTTTTTGTTGTTACAATATAGATTTATCATTTGAAAAAATTTGCAATATTGCTAGCACAATTGCTCATGGACCTACTGTAAAAATAGGCAACTTTGATCCTTTCAGAGAGGTATGTGACAAATTACAATAATATCGATTGGTTATTCTAAGCATATTTTCTATTGTATGTAGTTTAACTGCTACCTTGATGGTTTGTACAGGTGCTTGTCACTCGAAAACAACAACATACTACTCTTGTGGAAGATTGTGCCTTGAATGCCTCAAATAGGAAAATTAAAAATTCAATTTTGAAATGTGAAACAATGTAAAAAGGTCATAACTGTGTATAGGCATAATCTATATCCAGTGATGTTTTTTGAAATACGGTTCAAATGTCTGCCATTGTATAAAGGGTATGTTTAAAATGTAAAAAGATTTGTGTACTTAATCAAGCTACAACCGGAGGTTTTCTTCCTGGTTCTTTCCTGTCAGTATGCTCATTTGAACAAGGTTTTGTAATATCTCCTATTTATATATAACAAATTAAAGTGGCTTGCCACTTTTTTGAAAAACAAAAAAGTAAAAAGTTCATTGTGAATTTCATTTTCCATGTAATTGATTCAAGTTGATTGGGTAATATTTTTCTAATGCAAGAGCTAGGACTTGTAGAATCTTGATCCAACCTTAAATATTTCTGCCCCCACATTTCATTGACATTAGCACTTTGGACTCTTAAGGGAAAACGTCGCTCCAATGCAACTCAGAGCGATTCGACATATTTGGGTGCAAGAGAGAACCATACCTAGTGTAAATTTACCCATCTAGACATGTTGGAATAGTCTGTTGGGTCGTACGAGTTCGAGAATGAAAGTTGCACCACTTTGTAACTTTACATTGCTTGCATTTGGCAACTTTTCCCTCAACTAAAAACTCATCACCATGGGAAAAGGCCTTAGAGATAAAAAAATTGAGAGAGGTTACTGTAGATGGTCTCAACACGATCCCATATCCTTAGACGAAGAGTCTTTAAGCATCATGGTTTCCGAGAAATAGTCCGTCAAAGTTTGCTACCTTTTAACACTTTGGACTCTTAAGGGAAAACGCCACTCTGATGTAGCTCAGAGCAATTCGGCGTATTTGGGTGCAAGAGAGAACCATACCTAGCGTAAACATACCCATCCGGACATGTTGGAACAGTTCATTGGGTCATACGAGTTCGAGAATGAAAGTTGCACCACTTTGCAACTTTACACTGCTTGCATCTGACAACTTTTCCCTCAACTGAAAACTCATCACCATGGGAAAACGCCTTCGAGATAGAAAAAACCGAGAGAGGTTATTGTAGATGGTCTCAACACGATCCCATATCCTTAGACGAAGAGTCTATAAGCATCACAATTTTCAAGAAATAGTCTGTCAAAGTTTTCTACCTTTTAGCACTTTGGACTCTTAAGGGAAAACGTCGCTCCAATGCAATTCAGAGTGATTCGACGTATTTGGGTGCAAGAGAGAACCATACCTAGTGTAAACGTACCCATCCAGACATTTTGGAACAGTCTATTGCATCGTATGAGTTCGAGAATGAAAGTTGCACCACTTTGCAACTTTTCCCTCAACTGAAAACTCATCACCACGGGAAAATGCCTTCGAGATAGCAAAAACTGAGAGAGGTTATTGTAGATGGTCTCAACATGATCCCATATCCTCAGAAGAAGAGTTTGTAAGCATCATGGTTTCCGAGAAATAGTCCGTCAAAATTTGTTGCCTTTTAGCACTTTGGACTCTTAAGGGAAAACGTCGCTTCGATGTAGCTCAGAGTGATTTGGCATATTTGGGTAAAAGAGAGAACCATAACTAGCATAAACGTACCCTTTCGGACATGTTGGAACAGCCCATTGGGTCGTACGAGTTTGAGAATGAAAGTTGCACCACTTTGTAACTTTACACTGCTTGCATCTGGCAACTTTTCCCTCAACTGAAAACTCATCACCATGGAAAAATGCCTTCAAGATAGAAAAAATTGAGAGAGGTTATTGTAGATGGTCTCAACACGATCCCATATCCTTAGACAAATATTCTATAAGCAGCATGGTTTCTGAGAAATAGTCCGTCAAAGTTTGTTGTCTTTTAGCACTTTGGACTCTTAAGGGAAAACGCCGCTCCAATGCAGCTCAGAGCGATTCGGCGTATTTGGGTGCAAGAGAGAATCAGACCTAGCGTAAATGTACCCATCCGAACGTGTTGGAACAATTCGTTGGGTCGTACGAGTTCAAGAATGAAAGTTGCACTACTTTGTAACTTTACACCTCTGTAGATATTTAGGGATGTCCTCTTCAAATCACTCTATTCTGAATATGTTTGTGGAGCTACCAATGTTAAATCCAAGTTGAGTGACTTTGAGCAAATCATATCCCAGTAAACACGATAGAGGTCCCAGTTCTTCTTTAATGCAGGAGCACCATTCGACCCTTTATCTCCATTCCTCTTGAAGCATCTTTTCTTTACTCCTTTTCCTTCCTTCTTCGAGGATTGAGTGGAAAGAACATGAATGTCTTCATTTGTAGGGCTTCATCCAATACCTCTCACAACCAACCTTGACTCCTCTTGAATACAGTCAACTCTCAACTGATCAAACTTGGGAAGTTTCGATCTCACGCCAATTCCTTGAATGTAAGACTCCCAAGATGAAGGAATACCATTAAGAGCCAACATGGTCAAATCTTTGACATCAACAATATGACCATTTCTCTCACTATCTTCAACTTAGAGATTAGATAATACAACTGAAAGCACTCAAAAAATGAAACACATAAGACAATAAACACAACAAGAAATTTTCTTACAACTTAGGCCTAGCTCATGGTTGAATTTGATACAATGAATAATAGCACCTCTCGTAGATGCAAAGATACAATCGAATATGCTTCTCCTTGAAATCGGCCTGTTGCAACAAGATGAAGCATTGTTGCTCAAGTGCGAACTTTTGCTTGGATTGCAAATTATGTTGAATGAACTTGATTGAGGAAATGAATAAACATCACCTCGTATTTATACAAAATAAGGTGACTCTTCAAGGAGGTCAGCCTCTCTTGAAAATAATAAATTACAAAATAATATGAAGGAAGGTCAGCCTCATCCATTTAAATAAAATGAGTATAAATTAAATAGCCATAGGCTATCATTTAATTTATTTCAACTTAATGTGATCGCTATCATGTATGAAAAATGTGGTAGCATAGACAAGGCAGTGGACTATTTGAAAAAGAGCTTCAAAGAAATGTGGTCTCATAGAATTCAATGACAAACAAATGCAATTGACAACTGCTCATAGTTTTTAGTTATCCAATGTGAAGTAATTGTATAACTGCTTAGGTTAACTTTGATAGAACTATCTAGTTGTTAGTTATGCAATGTGAATTAATGATTTGAGTTTGAAAGATGTGTAATGCAATGTAATCAACAATATAGATATAAACTACATAATATAACCATTCAGTTTTAAGCTATTGTACATTGATATTTAACCATTGCTCAAGATAAAATTTTCAAAGAGTTTAATCATGCACATGAGGAACAAATTAAATTTTGATTGTCAACTTCTATATATCAAATTATCCAATAATCAAATGTATGTCCATATACAAAAATAGCATCAACGCCAACTCAAACAAAGTTTTACAAAATGTGGCATATGCCATCTCAATATGTATTCGAAATTTACATGCCAAAATGTCTATCTCATCCTAAACTACTGGTGGATCATCAAAATGGAGCCTCTTTGAAGCACTCGTTGGCTCTGAAGGTAGTTGCACAAGAAAAATTCAAACCACAATTGAGATTAGTTATAATATATAATTTAAAATTGAATAAGTAACATCAAAATCAATATACATTGAATTCTAATTGAACTCTAAAATTGAAATCTTGATTACCTAAAATATACGTCTCTTCAAAGGGTCAGGAGTCCTAGAATATTCCAAATCAACTTTTGAAATGGCAATCTATATATGTGAATAGAAACATAAAATTGATCCAAGTTAGCATACGATTATTGGTAATAGGAACTTATTTACCAACCACAAAATAAAATAAGCACATACCTCTTTAGGTTGATCTTTTTCTTTATCTCCTTCGGGTGTTTCGACACCTCCTCCTTGAGGTGTTTCAACACCTACTCTTTGAGGTGTGCGAATAACTACTCCTTTAGGCGGTGTGTCCCTTGTCATCATATCTGTAAAGCTCATAATTGCCTGTACATAAAATTCACAAGTACATATGAAACTACCAATCTATGTCGACGTATGTATAATCAATATACGATCTTAAAAATATTAATTCAATCCAATTTGAGTTCAATTACCTTCCCCTTATCTAGATTTGCGCCTCCATAGTCTGGACGATGTTGCACCTCACTAGCACTAGGTATTTCCTACGGGAGGAAAACAAGATAAACATATAAGTTATTATATAATTTCATTAATAACAATTCAAATGACAAGCAAGCATATAATATAAAATCTAAATGAGTGAGTGCGAAAATATATACTGCGTGTGTGTCCAAGCCAAATAAAATGGCCCTAAGGGTGCTATCAGTCACCCATGTGAGATCCTCCTCAGACATCAACTGTTAAATAGACCATGTAAATAAATATTAGTACTTGATACTATCTCTTATTAATATTTATTTAAAAACAAATGCAAGTTATGAAATTACAACTTAAATCTTACCTGTGTCACTATTCCAACATCTCCCTCTCTAGCAGGAGATAATTTTGTAGGGTGTGCTCCACTCCCCTGCGAGTGATCTATAATGTCCACATCATGGAGGTCATAATCAGAAAGTGTCCAAGGGATGCTCAGCGGGTTGTACAAAAGGACCCAAACATATCTGGCGGCACATAGTGCAAGTATGTGGCACACAAATATGTGGACCTGAGGAGGATGATCCAGCAGCACTCGAACCTTCACCAACATGACCAAAATGTGGCTGAGCTACTCTAGAAGCATGCGAAACCAAATGACCACTCAAAGAGTGAATAGCCTGAATAGTCTATGTGGATGCATCCTAGATAATCTTTGGATGATATATTGGAGGTGGCAGAGGAAGGGGAACATTTGGGCATGGGACTACTCTAACTACCCTTGGTCTATCCTGGGGCATACCTCCACCGATGCCCTGGAAGGGTTTAATGTCAAAGTAATTGACATGATGCCCTAACATAAACTCAGTATATAATTTTTTAATAAAGTAAAATGGTATGTCGGAATTATTGTTCGGTGGTTTATCAAAAATCATACACCAACAATCCCAAAATTTAGCTACAATGTCCCTATGCATGCACCATTTTATGGAAAAAAAAAATTATTAACATTCACTGGCAAACCGGTGCGGGGGTCAATGAATAAAGAGGCTATTTTGGGCTTTGGTTATTTGGAGATCTTTCACATCATTGTAAGATAATCCACATCGATAATATTCCCTCATGTCTTCTCACCACGAATAAAAGGAATTATGTTGGGTGGAGAGGGTTTCTATATTTTTAATTATTTCCCTCAATGTGTTTGTCACATCTCTCAATTGAGGCATTGTCTGATAAATTTCACAAATTTCCCTCAATTGCCCCAATTTTTCACCAATTAAGTCTTCAATTGGTGGTTGCGGAGGTGGTGGAGCATTTGGCTGCAGAGGTGGTGGAGCGTTTGGCATTTGTGGATTTTGATTCGCAGCCATAATACCTGATTAAAGTTAAAAACTAATTAAACTAATTGAAATTACACAATATAAATGAAATTATTGTAAAAAAAACCTAGTTTTTAATAAAAATCCCAAAAAAACATACTTTTTCACAAAAATCAATAACAAACTCATATTTTTGATAAAAATACATCAACAACACTAATTTTTAATCAAGATCCATTTCAAAACATTAAGTTTTAATAAAAAATCAATAGAAAACCCTATTTTTGAATTTTTTTTAATAAAACCTAATTAAATATAAGAGAATCTACTTCAAAAATTGATTGCAAGATTGAAAAAACCAAATACATACCTTTGAAATCAGATATCCAATCAAAGTGGATATTGGATTTGGTTTTTTTCCTTTTGCGCCCGCGTCAAACTGTGAGAAATGAAGTTAAATAGTCAGCTATTTTTTTTATATACAGTTTCCAGAAATCGAATATTCGATTTGTGGAAACTAGGTTTGGTTTTTGGTTCGAGTAAATGTACTGACAACTGAACCTAGAAAGGTCAACTCGGCATTTTCGCATTTTTGAGCCGATCTAAAATGCGATTTTTTCTCATTGCCACTTTTTGGCCCATCATGATCCTGCACATACCCTTATAGTATAATATAAATATAATATAAAAAAATATTATATTATAATATATAGTATTATAGTATATTATATTATATTATATTATATTATATTATATAATATAATATAATATAATATTATTATATTATAATATAATATTGTATAATATATAATATGTTATATATATAATAATATAATATTATATAACATTAAATACATTATAATAAATATATTTTTATATAACATATTATAATATTAAATACATTATACTAAATACATTATAATACAATATATATTATATATATAATATTATAATACTATATTATTATATGATATTAAATACATTATATATTAATTATATATAATAATAATAAATATTTAATAATATCATTTTATATTATAATATATTAATAATATATTGTATTGTAATATAATATATTATTGTTATTATTATATAATATTATAATACAACCCACTCCCTCAATTCAAAATATATTTTTAATTATCCACTTTAATATCATATTGTCCAATTTTTATTTGTGTGACTAATTATTTAGTCATTTTTATTTATGACTAGCCATTTTTTACTCGACGATCAAACTAGTCACTTATGATGATCAAATTAGTCATTTATAATTGTGTTGCAAAAAATGAGTAGAATTTAGTCATCTTTAGTTGTTATGACTAAAAGTGTTAGTCATGTAGTCATTTATTTTCCAAATTCTACTAGTGCCATGAAAACATCAGGGACTACCAATTTCCCTAAGTCAAGCTTCTGCACATTGCACATGGGAGTTGAAGCATTTATCTTCCCATAATAGTGTTGAAAGAGTTACCACCTTGACATGGGGAGTTCGACATCCTCAATCCCATAAAATTGATCAACTAAACCCTTATCAGACCCAGGAACTTGTAACTTGATGCTTTTATTAGAAGAACCGGGCAATTGGACTAGAAAATCCTCATAAAAGGTTCTATTTGGGGTGGAAGTAAAGGATTGGGTTCAAGGAGGAGTCATCTTGAGTGAAATCTATATGAAACTAGGGTTGTATATAGTGATTCTAGGGTTTTTAATGCAAACACCATAGTAAGTAGCAATTTTTTTTGATAATTCAAATGCAACACCTACACCCTAGCTCAAGATTATACCCTAAAATGCAATTTCAGCATAATAGCAAGAATTTACAAGTGTTTTGATATGAAATTGAGTGAGAATTGAGGTAACTTACTAGTTTATAGATGCAAAAACCCTAGTTTTGTCATAGAATAGCTCACAAGTTCACCCAATTCGCTCGTTAGATGCTCATAATGCTTTTGTGAGTGTTGAAATGATCAAGATCATGCTTTTATGGGAAAAAGCAATAAATTCTAGGTTGGATGACATATTTTATGTTATTAATCTTAGCTCACATTATCTAGAGAGTCAACTAATTGTTTCTTAGTTTTGAATTTGGATCGTTGATCTTCTAGCAAGCAACTTGATCAAATGGTGTTAATTAGTGAAGCATATTTTTTTTAAAAGGAATTTCTTTGAAAAAAGAATGATCCAATCACATAATTCCATGTGGAAACACTTTACAACTCACCTAGAGCCTTATTGCTGAGAAAAAAAGTCACCAGAGTCCATGTGGCAACCTCTCACAGTTCCATGACCATGATATAAAGCTATAGATTTAAGCCCACAAAATAGTAGAAAACCACTAAGATCTTGCCACGTGGCACTAAATTATCACCCTTTAACCTTTGTTGTATGTTTTCAATACTTAGAAATTTCTTCAGTATAATTTACTTATCAATCAGATGGCTCAAACTTTGCCATGTGGAAGCCTCCCATTGTTTCGTGCACAAACCAAGTCTTCATACAACACTCCCCATGGAATGATAGAATATGTACTAGGTTGTGCCAAGTGGAACCTTTATAACCTTTAGATAATATTCTCACCCAGAGCTCTACTACATGTTTCCTTCCCACTCTTTTGTAATCTAGTTGTGGGTCCACCCAAAGGGTACAGTGGAATAGCGAAAAGCCTTAGAACTTGCCAAGTAAGATAGGTGTGACTAGCCAAGGGCCTCGCTTGATTATTTCATTTTAAAATTTGATAGATGGAAGCTTCCTATTGTTATGTGGGTATACCTCTTATAAATAAAATAATTCTCGCATAATGGTGGAAGAAAATAGAACATTGACACTTGGTGATGCATGATTTAACCCATAGACAACTTAAAGCAACTATAGGGCATGTGCATAAAAGATGTTTTTTCAAAAGGGGGTCATGACTAGGTTAATGAATTAACATGACTTAGGCTTACTAAAGCATTCCAACTTAGGAATTTTCAATGAAATATTTCAACGCATACATTAAGTAATTTTGAAATACTGGAGGCGACAAACTCAATAGGTAATTCTAGGTGAAAGGGCCAGTAGATACATGACTTAGGAGACACAAGTCATAACTGAAATGATTGGAAACTAGCTGCAACAAGTCAATGAGGAAATAGAATAAAGTGCAATGGGCATTAGGAATGTAGGCTTTTAGGAAGGTTTCAAGACTTTAGATAAAACCTTAACACATTTTGACAAGCCCTAACCATTGAGAAATTACCAGAAAGCTCAAAATTCGAGACCAAGACCTGAAACTAGGAAATTTTTTGTAAGACTTATCACTTTACATCAGGAGATTATTTTATTTTCAATACATAAGACGATTATCTCTTACTATTATCTTGATCTTTCACAACAATATTTCTTCTAATCTTGGGAAAAATCCTTGTATGACAATATCAACTAATTGTGATTAATCATGTGGATTACTAAATAGTTGGTTATTAATAAATTAAATTCAAAGGAGTAATTGATCCTATGAGGCCTACCATTTGATACACCCATTTGACTATCTTTTGATTCGCTCGTGTTGATACTCTATGTGTTTTGGACTATTTTGGATGATCATAGACACTTGATGTTATGTTTGTTTTATGCTTATGATGATATGATGATTATATGTTGCACGTTATGCTTCCTTTATTGATATGCTCATATGATCTTGTTATCATGATATAAATTGACAATTGTTTTATGAGATGGAATTGATAGAATGCTAAATTTAATTTGGTAATGTGATTACCTTATTATGTCATGATTAAATACAAGTTGATAATATGTGTTATTGTTAGAAGAAGAATGATTATGGATATAGAATTTATTGATTTAGAATTAGATTGTGCAAAATGTATGCATATGAATTTTTTTGGTTTAATTATTGATTATTATGCATTGGATATTTTGACATGTGGAAATTGAGTGTGCAGGTACACACCCATGGCCAATGGGATTGGAGGTAACCAAGGGTATCCAATTGTGTTCCAAGTGAAACCACTATAGTCCATTGGGAGAATGGACCATAGCCTCCTTGCGTTGTGTTTTATTTGTGATTAAAAAGATTTAATGTTGAATCTTGTGATTATGTTCTTTTAAAAGTCAATTAAACTTTTGATTAGGGTTTTGGGGCATTTTGGAAATTCTTTTATTATGTTTGAATTTCATTTCTTTTTGAGGGTTTAAAAAGATTGAATTAGTCATTAGCATGGGTTAATTGACCCTAATTTAATCCTTAGGATGGTTACCTATGGGTTAGGGGTCAAATCAAACCCATAGCTTTTGAAAATAGCAAGTTATGACCCTTCTTAATTGGCCATTAAGAATGGTAACGGATTTTGGGGATGGGATTAGAGTGTTGGCTCCAAAATCTCATTTATGAGAGTTGAAATCCTTGTTGAGTGTTGAACACTCTTTGGCCTTTCAATTCCCTAAGAGTTCTCACACATGTGTGAGAACTTGTGGAGAGGTGTGTCCATAAGAGTGGATAGGAGATTGACATATGTCACTCTTTTCTCCAAGGGTTTCCAACCCTTGACTCCTATTTGAATGCTTTGGAAACCCAAAAGAAGGGTTCTTTTTTGGTTTTGTGCTTGGAATGCTTTGGAAGGGAAAATTTGGCTTGTGCTTTGAGGAGTAGAAGATAAAGAGTTCATCTTCAACTTACCTTCATTTTGGCTTTGGATTTGAGGTAGGTTTTACTTTACTTGTATGTATGTTTCTCATTTTTATCCCTTTGTGTAATGGAAGTGCAAGAAGAAGGTTTATGTGGATTGTTTGTTCATTTTATGTGTCCTTGTATTTCCATGTGTTGGGTAGGGATTGTATAGGATAAACTTACCTAATATGGGAAGAGTATCCTTGTGGGGGATAGGAATGAGTAGGAACCTCTATACGGAGATTGTTCCTCCTTTGAGAAGGAGAGGCAAAAAAAAAGGGGCATGAGTACCCAAAATTGTTTCATGATGATATGGTGTATTGGGAGATTGTTGTATGGAGGTGTATAATATGAAGAGTTTTGATAAATGGGTGGATTGGAGAAGTAGAAAGATTGTGTTGTTGGTTATTTCTACTTGCTAATAGGTCTCCCCATATAGAAGTGATGTCCACCTCTATCCCCATATTTGGATTCTTGAAGAATCCCTATGTGAATGTGTGAATCTTGGTTGGGAGTAATTTGTTTGAGTGTTGTATTTTGGAATGGCTTATTTGGTCTATTGTTGTGTGTACCCGGTAGCTTGGTTACCTCCTAGCTCGGGGGGTGGTTGGTTTTCCAACCCAAGGTTGGGAGGTGAGCACACCCAAATGGCCATGGAAAGAAGTTTTGTGTGTCTTCTTGCAGATTATTGAGAGCTAGTAGTTGAAAGTAGTTATGTTCTCCTTACAAAGAAGAAAAAAAAAGGGGCTAATATTATCCTTTCAAGTATAATATGTTGTCGATGAATGTTTAAGTTTGAAAGGTTGTCAAAGAGAAATGTGTAACTGTTCATGCAAATATGAAACTATGCATTATGTTATCTTCCAAAAAGAAACATAATTAATACTATCTAGGCTTCTCGGAAATGTACCTCCATGTTTTGTTGTTTTATTTATTTTTGTAAAGAAAAGAATCTGAAGTTCTATTAAAGAACTGGGTATCTGGTAGATTGTAATAGTGAAAACTAAGTACTGCTCGTGTGGAAATTTTGTGCATGAATAAAGTGGAAACTGTTGTTTAAAGATGACTATGATTGTATTTTATTATGTACAATAATGCAAAAAATATGTTAAGTGGGAACAAATCATATTAGTCGGTTTAATCAAAGACATAATGCTGAGATTGCTAAAAGTTGTGATAAATGGTAGTTTTTACTCTGCCAGTTCAACGATGAAAGAAGAATAAAATAAGATAAAATAACATGCACATTTCTATCTATTTATGATTCCATGCATTCTTGTAGCTTCTATTTTTACAAAGTGCAATAGAGTAGTTAAAATGCTTACTGTTGGTAAGGAAATATTGTGACCTGTCGTATGTGTTACCCTACTGTATGTTAACAATTAATCTATTTTAGTTGAAATTGTTGTGTAATAAATGGTTATTCTTCTAGATGGAGTAGTAGAAAGTAGAAAAAAAAAAAAAAAAACTTGTTTGGAGTTGTTTACCTGTATTAGATATCTCTTGGACATTCACTGAATTATAGATTAAAGTTCTCAAAACAAATTGATATACCAAACTGTAACATATTAATTTGAGAGCGTATTGTCATAGCTTTGGTTAGATCGATCCCCCTGATTCATAATTAGAAATCTGCAAATCTGCACCGAACCATCGAGCATGCCTCACCTTAACGAACCCTGTATGCAGTAGACCTACGCAACCCTCCTCTCACCTCCAGAATGAGGTTTACCAGTAATTATATATATGCTTGGAAAAATGTTAAATAATCAGATAGCAACAAAAAAAGAAGAAGAAGAAAAGCCCTTTCTCATTGTGGTTATGGTCAACACGAAATTGATAAATTTCTAGTAATGACTTTTACTGCAACTTTCATTTTATTTTATTTTGGGAGCCTCCAGTCAAGAGGCTGTGGCCCTTTGTCTGCTACTAGTTAAAAAAATTAACAATAAATAGATAAATTAATAAGTAAGCTCCAAATTCCTCGTCTAAACTTATCCCTGTAACCTCACCTTGCCAGCTGCACTGCGATGCACGAAGAGGGGTGATTCATACCCGACCACCAATCACCTTGTGGAGCTACTGTTCAAACACCACAGAAAAAAAATAAAAAAAATCGAATGGCCAAAGTTTAGACATGCCATTAAGTATCTGCACACCTGTCTCTATATTTAATTATCTCACTGTATAGCTTGGGGTAGGCGTACCAACCAAAGTCCATCATGAGATCTTATGCTGGCAGAATAATTAGTTGCTAGTTGGAAAATCTACGTGCCAGTAATATTGACCGTAATAACTTACTTTGATGGCCAATATAGGAGATAAATTATTATAGCCGTTATTACCGTGTGCAGCTATGTTGAACGCTAGTCTGAGTAATTGGTCATTGTCATAATATCGACGTGGCATAATGGAAGCATTGAAAGGCTATACTTCAAACATTCGCACTTAAAATTTTCTCAGGAAATGAGCTTAACGATTTATTCTCACGGATGAGAATAGTTTTTTTAATAAAAAAATCGGTAGCATTTAATCCATACTCTTGATAGCCTTCCAACGTATAATACAAAAAAAAGGTATTAAGTTTGTTTCAAAAAAAAAACCAACTAAAATGAAGGAGTTAATTGTACCATCTCTAAAGCAAAAATGTGCCTTTTATTAGGAAGCTATGCGTTGAAAAGGAATTTTTCTCTGAAGGGCATGTGATACAGTTTTTTTTTTATGTTATTATTTGAAAACCATACTATCAACATTACCTTTTAATTTAAAAATACTCTAATGGAGTCTAACCTAAATACGTGTACTTCTCCTTTAAAGTGGTACTTATATTATATATGTAGATAATTTAAATAATAAATTTAAGATTAATTTAATTATATAAAATTTTCTTATAAAGTTTATTTATTAAAGATAATCTTAAATTATCAATTTATGATTGCTTTAATAATTTTAAAGTATAAATTTAAGATTGTTTTTATAATTTTAAATTATAAATTTAAGATTGATTTAATTATATATATAATTTTCTTGTAAGATTATTCATTAAAGTTAATTTAATTATTTATATAGTTTTCTCATAAAGATTATTTATGTCTTTATTAAATAGAAAATATTTGTTAAGTGAAAGGAAATATGGCAATAACCATTTACATTTTAGTCATTACATTGTTTTAATTATGCCAATAAAAATTTACAAATTACACCAATATATGTTCACTACTGAATGTGTAGTTGACCAAAAAAAAAAAAACACATTGAAAACTATTGAAAACACATTTTTAACTATTGAAATCACTTTAAATTTTTGTAGGTTTTTATTGTTTGTCTAATGAACGGGTACTGGCAAAGTGGTAAAGATGTATGGGACGAAGGTTTTAAAACACCATTTCTGAACACCTTTCCCTTTACGGGTTCCACAAGGCACGTTTTAAATACCTAGAAGCCAAATTTTTCTTTTTAAGGTCCTAACTCGCTTATGAAGAGGCCCCGTTTTATTTTTTTGAAATCAGACCTATTTGGCACTCTGTACGAATGCACGAAGTTAGCCCTGACGGCTACTGGTATGTTTCCCCTATTGTGCTATCGGAATTATATTAACATCATTAATGTCATTAATAGAATGATTATAATAAAGTCATTAATAAGATCATCTAATGGGAATACTTCAAGCGTATAGGTTTAGACCTAAGCTGACATTAGGTAAGTTAGTAATAATAAATGGTGTTAATGCGAAGAGAATTACTATAGCAATAATTAAACCTATCACATTTAACCTAGTTACCTCACCACCTAGATTAAGTGCTCCTTAAGAGAAAGAGATAATACCATTATCATAATATAACTTCAAATTGAGGATTTTCATCCAAGCTATAACCCTAGTACAACTATCGCAATATTGTAATGGGGTTAAATTAGAATGTGATTTAACCCCATGGTTGCCAATGTTTTAGTAAGTGGTGTATTACACAAACTTAGTGTAACTTGCATCTTAGAGCCAACCCGATGTTTGTTAAGAGTGGGCACGACGGACTCTATGCACTCGAAATTGTTTCTCCTTTCATCTCACCCTCGAGTGACGTGTCACTGGTGATGTTACATGTGAACACTCCTTGATGCGTGTAGCATACAACCCTACATGTTCACGGTTATTGTTTGTTAGTGTTTTAGCTAGCACTTTGTTCAAAAATATTGATAGTTGTGTTTTTGCCCTTTGTGCAAATTTAGGGCATTACAAATTAAAATAGGATGCAATTTACTAATGATTATGTATTGTGTAGGTCATTGTTTAGCGAAATGGTGAGTAAAAGATGTTTTTTTTTATCATTTAAATTGTTAGGAGCAGGATATATCAAATTTAATGGATATTATTATCGTATAAATTTGATATGATTACTATTTCTACACATCCAAAAAGAATCTTCATATCATCATGTAAAGTAATAAAAATTGTCAATGATAATCTTGCACAATTTGGATGGAAATTATATCAAATGAATGTAAATAGTGTATTTCTCAATGGAGACCTTAAGGAGGAGGTTTATATGACCCAACCAAAGGGATACATTGCACTGTGTAAAGAGGAAAAGGAATGCAAACTTGTTAAGTACCTATATGGTCTCAAATAAGATCCTAGAGCTTGGTATATTAAAATTAATGAACATTTTCTAAGACATGGTTTTACTAAGCATCCGTATGATCCAAATCTCTACCTAACGGAACAAGGGGGGATATTGTGATTATTAATGTATATGTTGATGACCTAGTTATCACAGGAAGCTCAGACTCAATGGTTGAGACAACCAAAAATGATATGAAGAAGGAATTTGATATGAAAGATCTTGGGCTATTGCACTATTGTCTAGGCTTAGAGGTATGTAAAACTAATCACTAGATTTTTGTATCTCAAAGAAAATATACCAAGAAACTACTCAAGAAATTCAGAATGATGGATTCCAAACCTATCTCTACACCTATGGAATTAGGTTTGCAGTTATCTATGTTTGATCAATCTCCTCAAGTGAATTCAACTCTCTATTAAAAATGATTGGAGGTTTGATTTACTTGACTTACATTAGACTAGATATTATTTTTTATGTTAATTATCTCTCAAGATTCATGCAAGAACCAAAGATGAGTCATTGGAAAGTAGCAAAATGGGTACTAAGATATATCCAAGGTACTATGAATCATGGTTTGGAATATAAAAGGAATGATCAATTCTTCTTGACAGGATATACAAGTACATAGATTATGCAGGTTCTGTTGATGATAGGAAATCCACATCTAGATTTGTGTTCTTCATAGGTTTAGGGCCTATTTCTTGGGGAAGTAAGAAACAAGCCATAAATGCTTGTTCTTCAACAAAATCAAAATATCATGCAACAAGTGCAACAATTTGTGAAGTAGTCTGGCTACGCCATATATTAGAAGGATTTGGTGTACCAAAAAACCAACTTACAGTCATCTATTGTGACAATCAAAGTGTTCTCAATCTTGTTCGTAATCTAGTGTTTCATGAATGGACCAAGCATATTGAATTTTATCACCACTTCATATAAGAACATGTTCAACAAAACAACATTCAAATCTAATTCTTCTCTACTCAGGAACAACATGTTGATATCTTCACCATGCCTCTTGTGTGTGTGAAGTTTGAATCATTCTAGGATTCTCTTATTAGCACTTTAAAACAATGATGTAATAAGGAGGAATGTTAGAATATTCTATCATTCATACACCATCTAGGATAGATAGTTTATTTTGTTTAATTTTTTATTTTCTATTAGTGTAACATAGGGTATGGTTACATGGTCGAGCCCATTAGTGTTATTTTAAAGCACGTGGTTTATTGATATTTTCCCCATATATTAGCAAACTCTACTAAAAAATATAATAAGAAAATATTTTTAATGATTTTATCTGATAGATCGAACATCATGTCAAGGTTTATGTGTGTTCATATTGTCATTGTTTTGTGAAGGATAACTTCTTTTTTTGTAGGTCTCCAAAGAATTCAAGTATTCAAGAAAGCAAGATCCAAATCCTTGATGAGATCTATATGACTTTAGTCCCACAAATAATCCATTGAAGGGTGGTGAGTTGTAACACTATTGTGATTTCATTATTCCATCATTTCCATTATCACTTATCATTGATATTTTTCCATTGTGGAAGTGGGAACGCTTACACAGGGTTTGATTGAGGCAAGCCCCTATATTGCACAACATTTTCTCCCTCTTTAAATGTGAAGGTTGTAGGTTCTGAAATGATCAAAGGAAGATTAAAGGAAATTTGTCAATTGTTGCATTTATTGTCATCAACCTTGTCAAGACACAAAAAATAACTTACAAAATTTATTGATGATATTTTGACAAGTTTACAACAATGAATCAAGAGCTTAGATCCAATAGTAAAGGACTATAAAAATAGTTTTAGGACCCCTGCATCAAAGACCCATTCTCCCTTGGGTGACTAAGCCCCTCTTGGCATTTTGAATCCAACTTTTGGTGATAGGTACATATCAGTCTACATGTCCCAAATCTACCTCCAATTTATAGTTTTAGTTTGTGTATTTTCAGATGAAATATGGGGAAAGCAATCCCAAAAGGTTTTGTGCATGGAAAACCTATAGGAATCTTAATGAAGGGCTTTCCCTTGGGGTATTTCAATAGAAAAGAGATCACAAGGTGTAAATATTGACTTTCAACCTCAATGGCAAGTCAATCAAACTTGGATCCCAGTCCTTAGGATAGTAGGAAAGATCGGGAAATAAATTGAAATGGATTGAAGAACTCAACTAATTGAACAATAAGACCTAATACATAAAATGAAAATTCTTGAAAGTGAAGAAACAAAAATGACAATTTGTAGGAAAATCTTAGAAGAGTCTGAACACATATACCTGTCACCAAAAACTTGTTTTGAGGAGTGCAAAGGGACTCATTCACCCCTAGGAAAATGGGTCTCAATCTAGGGCTCTTAAAAAAAACTGGTAGTTCTCTGATGTTGGATCTTGGCTTCTATTTAGCTAAGGTCCCACTATCGAAAAATTTGAAACAAGGTCTGCAACCTATTTTATATGGCTTGACAACAATAATAACAACTTGTGCAACAATGAAAAATTTCTCTTTTGAGATCCCTTCAATTCTTATTCAACCTATAATCTATGCATACAAAAAGAGTAAAAATTGTTTTTTTTGAATGGGGGTTTTCCTTGGTCAAACCCCACTTTGGTAATTAAACCTCAAGATTAAAAGATAATGAAAAAATCGAAAGAAATGATGAATGAACATTTTTTTCTACAACTCACCAATCTTCAATGGCTTCCCTTAGAGGACTAAAGTCAATTACATCTCTCTAAGGAATTGGATCTTTATTTTCTTGATTTATTTGAATACTTAAAATATTGGGATGATATAGGATTAACAATGCATATTAACCTTCACAAGATAACATGAACACACATAAACTTGAACATGATGTTAGGATCTTGATTGTTGCAAAAAATGATTGATAAATCTGCTCTTGAATGCTCTTGGCAATAATATTTTCTAGTAAGAATATTTGATCATGCCACTTAGATTTCAAATGATAAAAAGACTGTGTATTTATAGGTGTTTATCTAATTTCCCAAAACTTAGATTCCAAAAGTTGACAATTGCAAATTGAATTTGAATCACTTTAAAATTCTACCAAAAAAATATTTTAAAATAGGTCTTAGGACTTAAAGGCGACCAATTCGCCCATGGGTGAATGGTTTATGGCTTATAAGTCCAAGACACTCATATTATATGGTGATTAAAATATTAAATGCATTAATTAAAGGTTGGTTCCCCTTTCAGAAAATGTGAAAAATAAGACTTTAGAATGCATAATTTGGAAAATTAGAAGCTTAATTAAGTCTAATAAATTAAGGGACCCAAACATAGTGTGAAATTGTAAAGGTATACAATTTCCTACACTACACCTGAATATTGAATTTATCATATTAGGATGTATATAGTCTAATTAGTACAATCACTTCATGTAATGCCTTGCCATGTAACCCTAGAGGAAGTTGCAATAATCTATGAAAACACACAATTTTTTATTTATTTAAAAGTATAATAAACATGTAAGTTCCCTATATATTGCCAACATCCTCTAAGGCTACAAGACTAAGGTTACGTTTAAACCCATACATAAAACATAATTGCATCCATAGCAAGATTAACTAAAGGAAATAAATGTTCATACATTCCACACATGAAATTGCATCATAAAGATAAGATATACATCAAGATGTCATATAACCTTTACTCATAAAATAAGATTACATCACTCATTCCCTGAATGAGGTAGTTCATACAAATGTGTTACATAATACAAGAAACCACCTTGAATCCAACTGAAGGTTAATAAAATACAAGAGCCATCTATAACAGTTACAAAGTATGAAATAACATGTTGGATTCCACGAGCTCTCCAACTGGAAATCTCACCATCACGATCAAAAGATAAAAGGGCAACCCAACGATGTAGGGTGCACATTCCTCCCAACCAAGTGGTACCCGAAGGCCCACCCCCCGTGCTAGGAGATAGTAACAAGGATACAAGACCATCCCACTACCTCTAGACATAGGCTGACACAAACTGAATCAACCAAATACATGAACCATAAAATCATAAGGGTCACATTGCTTCCAGTGTTACATAATCATTTATTTCACAAAACTAACCAAACAATTGACCTAAGAGGAGTGTCATCACAATGTTGTGCATGGGATATCCTAGTAAGTCTTCCTAGGTCCTGACCCCCATCTTGGGATATCTTGGTAGCCTCTCACGACTCTCGGCCCCACATGCAGTCTAAAGCATAATCGAATATCTTTCATGAAGATAAGGTATCAATCATGCCATTCTAGGCCTTCTTGTATCATCCCAAGCCTATACTAGCACAAGGGTCTATGAGCGAGGCACATTAATCTTAATTAAATATTGAATACTACCCAATCCCCTAAAAAATTAATTACATTAAAACTAGATTACAAACTTACAACAAGTTATCCTAGCACCAATTTGTATGTTGGTGCTCATTGCAAGCCACTCCCCTAAGACAACCTCGTGAAACAATTCCACTACCCAAGGAAAACTAGTGATACTACAAAAATACCAACTACTTCACTCAAGACATTAGGGTAACACTTCCCCATTTGTGGAAACTGGGTATTCACTGACAATAGAAAATGCACTAATCCAAGGGTAAAATACTAGATTGACTCAAAATAAATCACAACCCCCAATTACATATTATGACTAGAAGACTTAGACAATTCTAACCCAATTTCCCAAAATAAGAAAACAAAGGAAATAACTTGAAAGACAATCATATAAGAAATTAACTAATTTCAGATATATTAAATCCATTTCCCTTCTATAGTGAATTTATAGTAAATACAATTGCCCTAGTAAATCAATTATTTAAAATAAACTTAAAGCCTCTTCACATCCAGAGAAGGGAAATTCTAAATTTACAAAAAGTTAATTTCCTCGATTACTTTTAAAAGAAATATAAATTCATTGAAAGATAAACTCAACCAGTTCCTCTACTTGTGCATATATGCATGCACCTTTCTTTAAATAAAATTATTGAAATATATATATACATTGAATATATACATAATTATATATTTACATATATAACTATATATACCCAAGATATATATATACATTAAATATGTTTCAAAATATATTCAAAGAAATACATTATTAAATAAATCATATATATATATTAAATATAATATATATCTATATTATATTTATTTCAAACAATATTAAATTCACAAAGTCCGAATTCCAAATAATAGATGGCAGACAATTTTTTTATAAAGGGCAGGCGGTAATTAGAATGGGTGTCGGACTGTACTTGGTACAGTCGGTTGACCCATAGGCATTGGGGGAAACACTACCATGGCAGTGCCCCCTCCACTTATGTGGAGGGCGCTGCCATCGGCATCGCTCCCTCCAATAAGGGGGTATGGTGGGGGGAAATAAAACCCCACCAATATACATATAAAACCAACGAAAAATCATATCCCAAAAAGAAGTGAATGTACAGATTTTCCATTCGTCGTATGGCGATAACAAAACAACATGGTAATTTTTGTAGGATAGATATATTATATATATATACCACAAATGGGTGATCCCACAATACTAGTTTACAATTTTTGGGCAAACTAGACACTGAATTAATTTTTTTTAACTAAATCTTCACTTTTGGGCTCCTATAGTGGCTAAACCATGAGTAATTTGAAGATGATGCAAACTAGTTATTTGTGACGTTTTGTCTATAGATTCTAAATATATTTTTTTCAATTTTTTTGGAATTAGATTGCATTTATTTTTCCATCTCCTTCAAAAACTAGCTTTTAAAAAAAACAACATTTTTAAGGAGTAACGCTCACCGTATACAACATAAATTTTTTTGTATGAAGGATAATTTTTATTTTTTTTTGAATTTATATTTTTAACTACGATATCTAGCAGTTTCATTTGGTTTCATAGTGTTTTATAAAATATTTTTTCCTGAATCAAGTTTCAAAGTCAAACCAATTACAATTGAAACATAGGCAGATTGTATACAACATAACCTTTTATGTATGTATCGAAATTCAATTTTATTTTTTAATGGATCAAGGACATCAATACCTAGCCTGGGTAAATATTTTTAAAAATTATTTTGATAATCTGCTATTTTTCCACGTGTGTAGAACAGAGAGCCTGATTTTCAATAAAAAACCTATGTTTAATAAAACTAAATAAACACATACATAATGAAACCAAAACATATTAAAATTATATTTGTTGGATAGATCATTCTGAGGAATACCATGATCATTTCAAATAAATTTTAAATGAATGCATTTGATCCCCCAAAAGGTAAATCAAAAGTGATTTTTTATTAGCATTTTGATAGGTGTAAAGGAGACTCCATTATAGGTATGGTTTAAAACTAGCAGGGTTATATCCAAGGGGGTTTGATCAAACCCTCTTCAATGGAAATTTTTAAGGCTTAAGTCATTATATTTTCTAAAAATACGTGATTTCAGCAAAAATCAAAATCTCCCAGAAATTGTAAACCAGCTTTGTGGGATCACCCAAATGTGTATATATATATATGCATGCATATGTATATAAATATTTATATAAATTTAATTAAGTAGATAATGAAATTGGAAAAATAATTTCTAGAATAAATTTTATAGGCAAAATTTTACATCATGGAAAACCAAATTTCACAGAGAAAATTATGCAGGTGAAATATCTCAACCAAAATACAGAGGATCTTTTAACTTTCATCAAACAATTATTTTAGGAAAAAAGAACGAAACAATTTCTCACAGATTAATTTCACAAGAACTTTCCCGAGAAAACAACCCTACAGGAAAACTTTTTCTACAAAAAATAAAATGTCTTTCAGAGAGAGGTTTTCTTTGTTTCCTTTTTGGTTTCCCTAAATTCACTAAAATACCAATTTATCATTTTGCTAGAGTTTTACTATAGAGAATTTAAATCTACAGAGGAAATGGTTCTACAGAGAAGAAATTTATTCTACAGAGAAATTTATTACGGCAATACAATTTTTTTAACACAAAACACAAACTCAAAAGTTTGCTCAGGCAATCTTTTACAAAGAAGATCTAATCTAAAATCTTTTCAATTAAACTTGACAAAATCTAAAGAATGAACTTGTAGTCCAATTCCTGTGAATTTGAAGATCTGAAACAATGCCTCCTCCACATCTCCAAGCAACTTTCCCAGATAAACAATGGCTTCCTTCAGAATAATAAGATTTCCCGAACACAACAACAATTCCTGAGAATAATTTTTCTAAAGATGCAAGAATACCAAAAATTCGTTCTACAACAAATTCTTCAAATATTTTTCCAGAACCCCAACAAATCACATAAAAAACTATTTTTGTCAATTTCCCAACACACAAAAATATCCTTGTGCTTCTACTGTGAAGAAGCTTCCAACTTCTTCCGTCAAAGCCACAATTTTCTCTCGTGAATCAATTTTCCAACAAACTCATTAATTCCTCTAACACATGTTAAAAATATAAAGTATCTCTAACAACCCATTTTGCATAAAATCCTCTAAAATTTAAAATTATAAAACATTTAATAATTACAAAACATTTCCCCTTTCCAATTTAACTTAATTAACTAATTTAATTAATCAATAAAAATTTTAATCCTAGGATTAAACTATTTAGCAATTAAATTAAATTAATTAATTTATTAATTCAAAACTTCTAACATCACAATAAGATTAATTTAATAATCAACTTTATACACTTAAATTCATTAAATTCCCTTTTTAAGCATTTTAACATAATAAATCAAAGCAATAATAAACAACTTTTAACATCGAAACCGAGTAGACTAGATGACACACTAAGACTAGGGTAAAGTCTTGACACTAGTATCCTAGCTACTATCTCCTAATCAACTTAACCATTGGATGATGGACATGCTCAAACCTGTGAAGCTAGGTGGAGTCGATGTCCTGTACCTGCAAACTTGTAAATGAGGCATAAATAGAACATGTATATAAACATCATTTAATAACACACTCTTGAAGAGGAATTCATAAAATCATAGAGCGCTCCCAAGTGAGTGATGCAATTTTGTCCCCTTCACCAATACACTATCATGAAACTGACAGTTCTAACATATATATTCTACGCATGTGCATATAACCATGTTTTTTCAAATCATCATTATACTTATCAAAGGCATGTCAAATAATATATCAAAGAGAGTAACATCACATCACAACATATAGTCCACATCGCTCTATAAATAGTGATCAAATAATAAACATCATAGAGTATATCAAAGTATAAGTGTAACCAGAAAACAAAACAAAGCAAGGTAGAACATTGTCTAAAGAAAAGAGCAAAACGGAGGGGTATTACACTTCAAATCATTTCCAATTCATTTTTAAGACTCAAAAAGATCAGATCTAGGCCTGATTAACTCACCTTGGAGGATGAAATTCAATCTATGAACCTTGTTGATTTGCATCCTAATGAAATCCTAGAAATGTTGGAACACTGACCTTAGGTTTTTGAAATTAAACTTAAGGTCAACACATTTTTATATTTCAGAGCCAAACTCCATATCATTCAAAAAGTGCAACCATCAAGATCATAAAGTAGTAACTAGACCCTAATTGAATGAGAATTTTAATTATTTTTTTGAAAAACAAATGCCCTTGAGTTATGCTCTAATTAATCCAATATTTGATCTCTTTAACAAAATTCAAACTTGCTTTAGAAAATCTTAAATATGTAAATGTAAAATGAGGCTTTGATTGAAAATTCAAAAAAAATATTTTGTAGATAAATTATATGAAATTCTAGTTTACCAAATAAACTACATTTTTTTCAAAATGCCAAAAATAAATCATAATTTTTACTAAAACCACACTTTATTCATGACTAAAATAACATTGAGAAAATTATTTATGATCAAAGAAGAAGACCAACAATCTAATCTATAAAGCATATCACCAACATTATTACATTAGGTTTATTGTACACTTTGTAAACCTTTGTAATAATTATTTCACTACTTGGAAAAATGATGTAGGCTGATTTTCAAGATAAAATTAGTAGAACAAGTTTACCATACACTAATATTGATTGTAGGGATTGAGATAATGAGTGTATCTCCTTGCTTATTTTGAAAGTTCTCTTTGAAAGAATGCTTTATCTTTGCTTTCTCTCTTTTCTTGGAATGCCATACTTTACATGCATGATTTGTTAGCATTGGTAGAGTGCATGAATGACATGGATGGAGTCTAGTGTCCTTTATTCTTGGCATGATTTTCTAATTTTGTATTTATATGCATTGGGCATCTAATTTTATATTTTTATGTTCCTTATTATTGTACTATTTATCCAGACATAAAAATGCACTTTTAATCATATTTCTTTATTAATTAAAATTTAGAATATTTGAGATCTATGTATATATATGGGTGATCCCACATAAGTGGTTAATACTTTTGTGGAGGAAGGAAAATTTCATTTTTTGTGTTTACACAAAATGAAGGGGTTTGGTTGAACCCAATGGTTCGGGCAAACCATTATATTGGTTTGAGAGAACACTATGGTTCGACCGAACCATATGTTTGCTCGAACCCATCCCACAAATGAGAGGAAATATTAAAATAAGGGGCTTCAAGCGAAATGGGGTTCGGTCAAACCCCCCTGATTAGGGATTTTTAAAAAAAGGTGACTGTCATTTTCACATGTGGCGAACAGACATAGTGAACGATGAACAACACACAATAAACTTAGAGCATGTGAACAAGCAAATTGTTGGGTGAATGCCACCTTTGAGCAACCTCCACAGTATATCACCCTCCAAGGTGTCCTCCAAGGTTGGTTACATGCTTCCCATTTGCATACATCCATGAATTGCATTTTCAAAAACTGTGATATATACCCTAAATATAGAGAAATCAATTCCATGAGGCCAAATATTGTGTAAATTTTTAAACATTCAAAAAATTTGACAATAATTTTTTTATAGTTTCAAACAATCAAAAACAATTATATATACATTGTTCCAAAGCTACCATTTTGGCCCAAGCAGGGCAAAGGTTGTAGAATTTGGCTTTACATCATAAATTGCATTTGCTTGAAAGTTTCTAAAGCCTTTTCAACAAACCCATTTACAAGAACATAATTTGGATTTACAACTGCTAATTGCATTTGTTCTATAATTTAAATGCTTTGATGGGTATCCACACCCTATTCCAAAAACCCATTTTTGCACAGGCAGTGAGAATGATAACAAATATAAAACATATAATCTTTTAAAAAAATTCTAAAGTATTTGAGCAATAAATCTATTTTGTGAATATCCTGCACAAGGAATTCCATGAGAACACATTTCTTGGAGGAATTTTTTCAAACAGTTCAGACATTGAGATTGAAGTTCTTTTTATATAAAACCTTTAATTTATAATCTGTAATATTATCATATATAAATTTCATAAGACATTGAGATTGAAATTTTTTTTGATATAGAATCTATAGGTATAAATAGTCTGATGGTAGAAAATTTCTATATACATATAAAAATATGATAAATGTGTGATTATTTTACTTTCCAATCTATAAATTTTTGATGTGCTTGGCTATATAATTGAGATGATTCACTCGTAACAATGATAAAAATTTAGTAGCAAAAAAATATTTTTGAGACATTGCTACCATTCTACATAACTCTCATGGAAATAAGAATATTATTTTATTTCAATAAAATTTTGTGTGTACTCTATCTTGAATTACTAATTAATTTTGAAATATATACTTATAAAAAATAAAAGAATCTTCTATAACATAGAATAGATATGTTAATTAATTTGAAATAATTTATATGTTTTTATATTAAGAAAAATTTACAAATATGGAACTCATATGAGAAATTGACTAAGACAACTTTGTGTGAGAATTAAGATGAGAATCATATATATCTTATTTCAAGAATTAACATTAGATTAATACATAGCTCATGTATTGTATAATCACAAGTTAGAAACCAACAATGGAAGATTGAGTCTCAACTAAGAATTCCACCAAGTATAAATCGCATTCATACTAGAAGCCAACAAATAAAGACCAAATTTCATATTTAATAGAGTTCATGTGTTATATTTCATATTTCATGTGTTATAAAATTCATGAAATGGAATATTTGGAATAAGTGTGTAAACCATTTGTAAGTAAACTCAAGCGTTAAAATAATGGAAAAAGATAAATATTAAGAAATAAAAGAAGGATCCAAACCATAAAGGAAAATAAAATATTAACTTAAAACCTCAATGTCAACACAAGAGTTGAGATAAAATTAGACAAAATGTTAGTAGGAGGAAAGATCAAAAAAATTGAAGATACCCATGGTAGATGAGACCAAGAACTATCACTTAACTAATATTGCATATCATATGACATCATGTCACATACCAAGCACACTAATCCAAGTCTCCACTCACTAGGTGTCAAGATACTAATCCATGAAGAGATGGTTAGTAACCAAGTGAAAGGATTATCCTATAATTGTGATGTTCTATACTTCCTATGTAATGATAGCTAATAAGGGCATACTAGCGTGCATGGAGAAACATAGGAAGTTTCTAAATATTTGTAGAGAACTATATTTTGTAACCTAATATGTTTGGTCTCCCACTAGGAGGCTATGGCATGGTTTTGGGAGAATAATAGTTACATAAACTTGAGACCATCATTTACGAATTCTTTAAAATGTGGATTCAATTTACTACTAGTTCCCACAAGTACACTCTCATAGGGGTGAAATTAGGTTCCACACACCTCATTAGATCCCATAAGGTATCATTGGGTAACAACTTACCAAGTTATTATCTAAATTTGTTACATTGACTCAATCATCAAAATTACATGAAGTGATAACCAAAAATATCTCAATGTTTATAGATTCCCATATATTATCACCTCAAAATTTCCATAATCATGAACTTTAGTTGATTCCAATTAGTACACCAAATAATATTTAAGTACCTTGATATATTTTTGTGCAAAATACCTTGAGACTAAACAATAGTGCACAACCTTCTTTAGGTGGGGGTCATTCAACCTAGTGTGGTCCACACTCTTCCCATGTACTCTTTATTTAATAAAAATGATGGTTCATGTTGTTTAAGTGTATATTTTTATGTATAAAAAACTCACAACCAAGGATATGTTTCCCAATCCTATGATTGATGAGCTACTCAATGAATTTCATGTAACAACTTTATTTTCCTTAATATACTTAATAATATAGCTATCACCATATCTTTCTACTTGAAGATGACACTACTAATACTAAACTTTAAGCTCATGGGGCCACAAAAAATGTTTCATGATGTCATTTTTCCTTACTCATTCCATGTCTACAAGTAAAATCAGAAAGCTATGTCACACTTTATAAAGGAAATGACCAACACTGATCCAACTTTTAAACTTGAATCACTAAAAAGTGGCATATATGTTTTGAATTTTGAAATGATGTAAACTAGTAAAATATGTACTTTTTAGTATATTTTATGTTTGTATTTAAAAAAAATAAAAAAATCATTTTAAACTAGTTTTTAATAAATTAACACTATAATTTAGTTGTTGATAAAATGCTGAAAAGTGAAGTTGCATGGGACATAACACTTTTTATAGTAAATTTTATTTTTTTCTTTCAAATTTTTTGTGTGTATTTATAACTTGAAACTTTAGTGCATGGATATATTTTTTTCCAATTTTGATAAATATATATTTTTAAATAAATATTAAAATGTGCATGAATAAAAAAATAGTTGTTTTCTTTGGACATCAAATTTCAAATTAAATATTTATCTAAATTGGAAAAAAAATCATACCATCTTTAAATAGATTCTTTTATCTAGTGCATCATATTTTTATAATAAGTTTTAGTATTTTTCCTTGGCATGGTAATTGACCTAATATTTTTGTGTTGATAACCTACTTTTAGTATAAATAAATAATAAATAATAATTAAACTATTAAAATAAATATATTTTTGAAAACTACACTTATTGTGTGGGTTGCAGCTGAGGAATGTAGGAGAAAGAAGGCCATCTTCAAAGCATGGAACTCCACCTATTTAGCTCTCATTCCTAAGAACAACGCTCCAAATTTCTTTGATGAAATGAGACCAATTGCTTTATGTAACGGTATTTATAAAATCGTCTCAAAGGCCATGGCGACTAGGCTTAAGAAATGCTTGGATGGCATTATATCAGAGGAGCAGAGTGGTTTCCTCAAAGGCAGGCAGATCCTTGATGGGATTTTTTTGGCTCATGAAACCATCCATTCCATTAAATTCAAGAACAAGGAGGGCATTATACTCAAGTTAGACATGAATAAAGCTTATGACAGGATCTCTTGGGGCTTCCTCATTAAGGTGATGAGAAGATTTGGTTTTTGTGAGGACTGGTGCAGCTGGATCTTAAGCTGCATCTCCATGGTATCTTATGCTATTCTTATCAATGGTACCCCTATGGACTTCTTCCATCCTGTTCGTGGGTTGAGGCAGGGGGATCCTCTCTCCCCCTTCCTCTTTCTCATTGTTGCTGAGGTATTAGGCAGAGCTTTCAAAAATGATGTGGAGTTGGGCAATGTGAAGGGATTACAGGTCTCTAATGGTGCCCCTAATCTATCTCATCTTCAATTTGTTGATGATACCCTTTTGTTCAGGGAAGCTACGGCTAGGGAGGCCAAGGGAATCAAGAAAATCTTAAGTTCCTACGAGGCTGCTTCTGGGCAAAAAGTCAATATTAATAAATCACGGATCATCCTTCTTAAAAACCCCACTACTGAGTCATCGGAGATTAGGAGGATCTTGGGGTTTGAGGTGGACTACCTTCCTAGTACTTATCTTGGCATGCCACTTGTCAACAAGAGGACCTCTAAAATTGAATGGGGCAAGGTGGTTGCTAGGATTCAAGCCAAACTGTCCCCTTGGAAGGGGAAGTGGTTAACTTTGGCTGGAAGAATTACTTTGATTAAGTCATCCTTGGCTTCTGTTCCTAGCTATATCATGTCTTTTTTCTATATCCCTAGCAAAGTAGCTAAGATCCTTGACAACACCCTGAGCTCCTTTCTGTGGAGAGGTACAAACAACTCCTTCAAATATAACCTGGTCAGCTAGAAAGATGTGTGCAGCCCTAAGAATCAAGGTGGCTTAGGGATCAGGAACCTCAAGCAAATGAATGTTGCTCTTGGTGCCAAGCTCACTTGGAAAATATACGATGAGCGGGATAGATTATGGAGTGTTGTTATGCAAGCGAAGTACCTCCAGAATGACCCCGAGAACCTGTTTTCTTCTTCTTGTACTCTACCCTCTGGCTTGGGCATCTAGAATTTTTTAAGGCAATGTTGCAATCACATCAGACCACACCTCTCTTGGTGGCTTGGCAAGGGTGAAAAAATCAGATTTTGGAAAGATGGCTGGGCTGAGGACTTTGCCTTCAAGGACCGTGGCCATTTACACCCTCTTGCTAACTATCTGGAACCTCGTCTTGGTAAGCTTGCCAAATATTATATGATTGCTGCCCCCATGGCTTAGCGGTGGATTGCTCTTGAGGATCTTGGTGGCACTATGTTTGATGTGTGCAAAGAGGTACAATTCATGATTGAAAAATGCCCTATCTCTAACACAGGGGATAGAAGGGTGTGGAAAGGAAATGTTTTTGGCTCGGTCTCGATCAATTCTGCTTACCATCTTTTTTTCTTCAAAGGGTCAGCTGAGCATAAAGATGTCTCCAACTTGATTTGGAACAAGATGGGCCTCCCCAAAGCGAATGCCCTCCTGTGGGTGGCCTGGAAGCGTAGAGCTCTTACCTGGGATAGATTGCAGACTTTGGGGCGTAGGGGCCCCTCTTGGTGTGTTTTATGCAAGGAGAATAGTGAAGATAATGATCATCTATTTTTACATTTTAGTTTTGCTACTGACTTATGGAGCTCCTTTCTGCAAAATTGGGGTATTTTTTGGTCCATGCCACGAAACCTCCCAAAGCTTTTAGAGTGTTGGAAGCTAAAGATTGTCAGCCCTGGCTTGTGTTTCATCTGGCATACAACTCCTGCCATCATTGTATGGCAATTATGGCTGGATAGGAATAGGAGAGTGTTTAAAGATCAAGAGTGCTTTGTCAGCAAGATATGGGACCTGGTGGTGTCCTCCTTGGCTGAAATTGGCAAAGTGCATAGTAAAGAGGATTGGTATATTAGTAAAGATGCAATTGTTTGGGCAGATGCTTGGCCTAATTTCAGGTGGCTTGGTGGGAGAAGACTATCTGGAAGCGCCATTGCTCCTGGCAGCATGTGGCAATGTCCTCGCGCCAACTGGGTCAAACTAAATTTTGATGGCGCTGCTAGGAGGAATCTTGGCAAGGCCGGCAATGGTGGAATCTTCAGAGACCATTCTGGTCAGCCTATGGGGTGGTACTCACATGATTTAGGTGAAGCTTCAAACAACATTGTTGAAGCTCGTGCTCTTTGGTCCGGCCTTCAAATTACCAGAGATAACAACTGGGGGAGGCTATGCGTTGAAGGTGATTCAATGCTCATCATCAATCTCATGAAGGGTGGTTCCTCACACCACTGGAAACTTGCTAACATCATTGATGAAGCTCGTCACTTGGCTTCCTCAATTCCTGAGCTATCCTTTTCCCACATTGGCAAAGTCAGCAATAGGGTGGCTGATTGGGCTGCCAATCATGGCGTTGGGCTGATGGATCGGCTTGGTTCGCATAAGGTGCAATGGTCTGTCTCCTACCCACAACCATTGCTAAAGCTTATTCAAGCCAACATTAAGGCTCATCCTCCTACTCTCGTGGCTTTGCAGTAGTGCTGCTATTATCCTCTGCCTTTTGTATCCTTGCCACTTGGCTGCTAACTCCTCATCCTTTCCATGGCTTATGGTGTTGATTGTATCTCAATTAAATTCTTGGGCCTTTTCCCTCTTTTCTACGGTTCCTGGACCCTTATAACTAGGTTATATTTAGCAAAAAAAAAAACTACACTTATGGATCTACAAAAGGGTATTTTTATATTTTAAAAAAATGTTATTTACATTAGCAGGAGTTATTGAAACTTCAAGTTTTTCAAACAATTTAATTTTTTTGATAAATTAGACTCAAAGTGGTGCTCCATATATTTTTAGCCAAAAAATTTAGTTGAAAAAGTTGTGGAAGTATCTTACTTAGCTAGAATGAATCTTACTAGATCATATGTTTGACCAAAATTGATTTTTAGTTAGAAATACTTAAATTCAATTATGCTGATAAGCTGGCTGAAAGTGTGACACAACTTTGTGCTTTTACCCCTACATTTGAAATCTTGATAAATAAAAAAATTAACCCTTTCTTTGGAAATTCATTTTTATATTCTTTAATGATATATTTTCCTATATATCCATGCATCATTAGGAAGAGAACATCTTTTATCTATATCAAGCCCTCCAACTTATTTCATCAAAATAATCATGTGTAAATCCTTCCAAGTATTCATTTGGGCAAACGAGTTTATTAAATATCAAGAAAACATAAAGATGTAGTGAATTAATATAAGCGTAAAACTCAGAAAAATAAAAATAAATTAAGTGCATGATAGCTATTTTAAATTTATTATAACACTCATAATTTTTGTGGGTATCACCATAACAACATAATATTAGACTTAGATCATCAATTTAAGTAAAATTGTTATGAAAGCCATTATAATTAAATAGTTTTATAAAGATAATATCATTTTAAATCTTAAATAATGATCTAAATATAAATTTATGTATAGTTGTCTAAGTTTAAAGTTGACACACTATATATAATGCCCTGCCACGTAACCCTAAAGGATGTTGTAATTCACTACTTAAGCGTACAATTTATTTTTTATTAAAGTGTAATTAACATACATGTTCACCTACAATTGACAACAATCTCTAAGGCTACGTAACCAAGATTACTTAAACCCACACATACATAAATATACATCCATAGCATTTACTGAGAATAAGAAATGAGTAATTAAACAACATAAAGATACAACATAACATTAAGAGATATACAACCAAAATACATATTCATTAACTTAATCAAAAGGTTACATCACTCATTCCCAGAATGAGGCAATATTATAAATGTGTTACAAAATACACAAATCCACCTTAAATACAAATGAGGGGAAAAATAACATGATTCAAATTGAAATAAATACATTGCTTGAATTATAAACAGGAATTGTGAGCTCTCCAACTAGATATCTCGCCACCAAGTACTGAAGATCAAAGGGGGACCCAACGGTGTATGGTGCATGTTCCACCCAACCAAGTGGTACCTAAAGGCCCAACCCCCATGCTAGGAGATAGTAACAACATAACATGGACAAATTCTACAACCACTAACCACAGGTTGACTCATACTGACACAACCAATAAAATGAACTATACAACAACAAACACAACTCTAACATGGTCAGATTGCTTCCAGGCATAAAATAGATCAAGTATGTTAAGAACACCATACATATAAAACCAAAAACCAATTGTTGTCCTAGACAGAGTGTCATTGCACAGCTCATCATGAGATCTCCTCTGGGAATCTTCATAGGCTCTGGTAATCCTGGTGACCTCAATCGAATCTCGGCCCCCATACTCACTCATGCAGAATCAAATACCTCTCGTAAGGACAAGATAAATGACCTTCCCACTCATCCCAAGCCTCAACGAGAACTTGTATCTATGAGTGAGGTTAATTTATCTTGTTTAGTGTGAAATGCTACCTAATCTTCTAAGTACATTAATTTAGTTATCACTTGATTAAACTACTTCTGAAGGTTACCCAATTTACCTCTTTGGGCTCTAGCGCCTGACAGAAGCAACTCTTCTACTAGACAACATACCATACAAAACTAAACACCAAGGGAATCGCAAGTGCATACAAACTAGATAAAACAAACACTTCAACTCTAGGAGGCAACATAAAATGAAACTCACTCCAACACTTGGAGGCAACAAAGAACATAACCCACTCATTTCAAAGGAGGCACAAAACATTCCCGTTCATGGAAACCAGAAAAGTCACTAACAGACACCATGCACTACCCAAGGGAAATAAAAATGGCTGACATCACAAATCGACAACCCCCACAAAGAATCCTTTGGAAGACTTACCAATTAAAGACACATTTAACCCTTTTCCCCAAACAAGAACATAGAGGAGATAATTACAACAAAGCAATTGCAAGGAAATAATCTATTTTTGGATATACTAAATCCATTTCCCTTTTAAAATTAATTTCACAGTAAAGAAAACAATTGCCTCCACCAAATAATTGAATAAAATAATTAATTGCCTTTCTAATTACTGCGAAGGGGAAAACTAATTTTAATAAATCCATGATTACTTTTAATAACAACATAAATCTTTTAGAAAAATAATTAAATTGTTTTCCTCCAATTATACATCCATTTTGAAATAAAACTATTTTAAATATAAAAATATACATTTAATATATATACATAAGATATACATACATAATTATATAATAATATATAATTATGTATATATACTTATAATATATATTCATTAAATATATATTTAATATTTTACAAACCATATATATATAACATATATATATGCATATATATACACATTATATATACATACATATATAATATATATACATAATATATATAATACATATAATATATTCATATCATATAAAATAACTTAAAAATTTATCGAAATCTGCGCATAAAAACCATGAACATTTCTTTTTCCAAAACCACGACTACTGTCTGACATGGGCATCTGTCTGTACATAGTGCAATCAGCCACCCTTTACATTGGGGCAGCGCTGCCATGGGACAACGCATCCCCCCAAATGGTGGGCACATTGCCTCATGGAAAGCGCTTCCCCCAAGAGGTGGGCAATGGGGAAGGCTTTGACTTTCCCACCAACCACTATAACAAAAAACCTTTCCCCTTTAATTTTTTTTTAATATGGAATTCAAAAATTCAGAAAAAACTTATTTCCATAATACAATTCAATAAAATTCGTCATACGACGATTTTGTAATTGAAATAAAATAAAACCTTTATATATATATATATATATATAAACAAAAATTTCAACATAATAGACAAATTGGAGGAATTTTTCCAAAATATGCACCTACAGGTGAAATTATAAAAATTTCCAGAGAACACCCAAATTCATAGAGAATTTTTAAAATAAATTTT
>CM021101.1:233545057-233644351 GCA_007115665.2 Sequoiadendron giganteum | reverse complement strand
GTAGAAAAAAAATTGGTTGACATTGGGAGGTAGGATTACCATGGCCAATGTTGTATTATCGGCCATTCCAATCTTCACACTGGCATGCTACGAGGCCCCTAAGAAGGCAAAGGAAGAGCTCGAAAGAATCCTAAAAAGATTTTTATGGGAAGGCTCCAAAGGCGAAAATAATATATCTCTAATTGGTTGGGAAAAGACAAGTAAACCAAAAATTGAAGGCAGCAAAGGATTAAGGAAAATTGGCCTCCAAAACACTGCATTAGGGGCCAAGTTGGTGTGGAAAATGTATAGACAACCAAAGAATTTATGGTGCCGTATACTCCAAAACAAATATCTAGACAGTCCCTCTCCTACAAGGATCTTGACAACCGACAATCTTCAAGGGGGTTCGACCATATGGAGGTTCATCAAGAAATGTCATCCACTGATTACAAATCATGTCTCATGGAAGATAGGAAATGGTAAGAACGCAAGGTTCTGGAATGAATCTTGGAATGGGTATAGAAGCCTCTCTAACCAATTCGATTTGGGCCAGGATATTGAGAGATTGGAAGCAGAGTATGGAATTGAGTTAATCAACTATGTTGATGTGCAGGCAGTGGAAGGCAGTGGTAGGGTGACTTGGAAGAATATGATCCATTATCCCTTAGCCAATGGAGTAGCAGTAGTAGTAGTGGAAGAACTAAACAATTGCATAGTATGCATATCTAGGGAGGAAGACACCATTATATGGTGCGGGGCAAAATCAGGTGAGTATTCTGCCAAACTTGGATACCAGATGCAAGTGGAAACCGAAGCTAGAGTTGAATGGCTGGCATCCCTTTGCTGGAATCACGTGGTACTTTCAAAAGCAGGTGCTTTTCTCTAGGTGGCTAGTAATCAACATTGCCTTACCATGGAAAGATTGAAGAGGATACGTATTGTCGGCCCATCTTGTTGTGTAATGTGTGAGTAGGCAGAGGAGGATACTGATCACCTATTTCTATGTTGCCCAATAGCAGTCAAATGTTGGGATTGGCTTCAAAAATCATTCCAAATCCAAGGCCCAAGGCAAGAAAAACTTCATGAGTTCTTGAACTCGTGGAAATTAGGCAACAGGAACATTTATTGGCATGACTGATGGGTCTCATCACCCTCGATGGTAGTATGACACATCTGGAAAGAAGAAAATAGGATAATTTTCAAAGGGGAAGCCCTGTGCAATGATCATCTAATTGAAAAAATTGAGGAAGCGTTAATTGAAGTGGCCAATAATAGGACCACTATTAGTGCAAAATCAAAATTTTCAAAGTGGGATGCAGACATCCAAAAAGAATGATGCAAACTGAAATGCCCTAAGGAGAAATCTTCTGAAAAAAGGAAATTTGATAGAAAGCTAGTTCACTGGAAGGGCCTGACTAAACTAGCATGGAAGCTGAACTTCGGCAGAGCAGCCAAAGGCAATACAGGCAAGGTTGGGGATGGATGCATCATTAGGGATCAAGTTGGGCAGTGTGTTTGGGCTGCATCTAAAAATATAGGAGTATGCACCAATAATATGACGGAAATGGAGGCACTTACTTTGGGTCTACAGACATGCATCAGTAAAGGAATAAGATTGATGGAAATTGAAGGAGACTCAAAAATATGCATTGAAGCAATTATCAACGACCGATCTCTACGCTGGAAAATTAATTACTGGGTGGGACAAATAAAAACATTATTGGGCAATCTAGACAATTACAAGATTGGGCACGCCTACAGAGAAGCGAATGAGGCAGCGGACTGGTTAGCAAATGCTGGTGTTGGGCAAATGGTCAAATTGATTGTAGACTCCAATATGGAGAGATGGGATGGGCTAAAGCACATCATTGATCAAGAGCTAGTAAAAAACAATACATAATCCCAATAGGATACGGGAATGTACAAACTCTTCATTGTTCTATGGAGGCAAAATCTGGTTTAGGCGGCGTATTTGCTCATAGGGCCTGCCTTGGGTCATATCATAATTGATGCAGCCACAGTGACGGCTTACGAAAAAGGCAATGGACAAGAACCATGGCACTTGGTCATGTGAACTCACCACAACTACTTGGCTGAAATGGAGGCAGTCAAAATACCCGATCTCTCATCCCAAAACCTTGTGAACCTCAAATCGGGACTAGATTCACATGGGTGTTATCATAAGGACTAATTTAGACTGGATTTGGTATGGCCCGAATCGACAGGCTCGGTTCTCATCAAACCTTATCGATATAGGATTTAGGCTATTAAAAGGTGGACAGTATGATCTCCATCTCCATCTCTACACAAAAGATCCAAGTTTGCAAAATAGAAGGATGGTATTCATGTTTGGTGTCAAGTGCCATTGCACTAAGGAGCTCGTAATGGCCCAATGCAGAAGGATTTTTAACATTCCTGACCTAGCAATAAGGAATGCAGTTGTCACCCTAGTATCTTCGGTTTTGTCTCTCGATCAACACTGGTGTGATTGCAAAGTCTACGAGCTCATTTTATGCGCATTAGTTGACATAACCGAGGCCAGGGAAGTCATGGTTGAGCGGTTGGATGGATTCATTGAGATTGGTAACGTCGAGGCCATTGCTAATTCCATTATGAACCTAAGCGAAGAGGGCTGGGTCAGCTTTGTCTTTTCATAAAGTCTTATGGTTGTTTGAGAATAAATATCAACTGCATTTTGTTTTATTCCTAAAGAACTGTATTGGTTAATTTTCTTTCAAAAAAAATTTTAAAGCTCATCTTGATAATTTCTAGAGCTTCTAGAATTGTGAGGTACTCTATTTTGAGGTTGTAAGGTGTAGGCTATAATTGTCTGATATTTCAAAACCCTAGCTCAAACAATACTCTATCTTGTATAAATGGCTCCCAAGGCCCAAAGCTCTGGCTCTAAAGCTTCTAATAGGTCCTATTCCTAGGATGTTATAGACTTGTTCAAACCCTCTACAAACAAAAATCTTGAGGGAAAGGTTTTGTTTTATGGGCCCTTACTCTTGGAAGGGTTAACTGATAAAACTGTGCATTTCGAGATGTTGAGCTACCATATACTAGATGGCAGTTGTTCTCAAATTGGTTTGGGAACAGGAATTTGTGTGCTCCTCTGTGTAACCCATGGAGATTGGATCTTGGTAAGTTGATGGTCCCAAATATCTATCTAGATGTAGATTTGCTAAAATATGTTGCAAGATATAACCCTATAACCAGAGTCATCAGGACATATTCTGGTATAGAAATGGTGAAAATAACTAGGGAGGAAATTGCAGAGATATTTGGCTTGCATGAGTGGAGTCAAGATATGGTTACTACTGATCTTAAGGCTTTCAGAGAAGAATATAGAAACACTAAGGGTTTGTTTAGAACATGTTTGTTGATACCTTAGTTGGCAACCACTAGAAGTGGAAAGAATAAGAAGAAGATAGTGATTGGTAAAAATGAGCCAGAGCCCTTTCCTGTAAATTACTTTTGTAATTATTTCAGAAAGACAATTTTTTCCTTGTGTCAGGTTCTTGGAATTAGCTTGAAGACTAATTTTCCTACTGACATCATGTACATGGTCGTAAATATTCAACATCCAGGTTTTAATGTGGTATATGATTTTGCTACTTATTCAGTAGACAAAATGCATAAGTGTTTGGTGGCTCTTAAGCAAGGAGAAACCCTGGTTGGTTTCAGATGGAATTCCTTGTTGATGCATAGTTTTTTGTATAGGGCCCAAGCAGTTTTTGGGCAGGATATGGAATTGAAGAAGAGAGAAGATGATATTGTCCAATATTGGACCAGGTTCCTTGATAGGCATGATCATAAATTTGATTATGTGGCGTTCCATAATGTTTTTGGGTCCAAATTGAGAAGAGCTCTAGTTTATAATCCACCCAAGATTCCTAAGGAGATTCATGACTTCTTGAGGCCAATGGAAAGGATACCTCAGTTGAATTTGACACATAATTAGGGATATATTATCCCTTATTATAATACAACCATTTTAAGGGTATATGGCACTAATTTGTCAATCAATATGTTCTGCCTAGATATGTACCTCTAAGAATTAGGTTTTCAGAAATCATGAGATAGTTGGGGTGTGGTCAGGATGCACATTTTTTAATAGAAAAAAATAAGGGATCTTTCTTTCCTTAGTATACGACATTTGCTAAATTTGTTATGGAAAAGGGAGGATGGAAGGATTTGTATACATTGCTTATACCTTATGGATTAAAGAACGTACGCCCTAGGAATCATGATCCTGAGGGTTTCATTTCTCAAATGAAGGCCAAGCATCGGACTGGGATTTTCATGCACAATTTCTATTTTCCTGAGGATATTATCAGGAACATCTTTGAGTTGGAGATACAGGAAGAAAGAAAAGAAAAATATATTGATTTTACCAAGATGGTGAAGAAGAAGCAAGAAAAGATACCTACATTTAATCCCATACCAAATATTAATGGTGAGTTGAATAGGCTATGTATGCTATTGATAATTTTGAAAATTTGGTGGAGGTTTTGAAGGATGAGTAGGTTGTGGAAGATAAGGGAAAGTCACAAACTATTGAAGAATACCTTGAGGTAAGTTTGGAGGAAAGACCTACTTATCAGCCCCCGAAAAAGATTAGGATATATTCCAGAAAGAGGGGAAGTATGGTTGAGGAAGTTGTTAAGAATACAATGCCATCATCTTCAAGGAAGTCATTGTTGATCTAGATTCCCCTTCGAGGCCTTCTTGTCAAACATATCCATCATCACCGAAGAGACAGAAGATTGAAAGAACAAGTGTGGTTGAGTATCTTGATGATGATGATGATGAAGAGATCATGGTCACTCCTGATGATATGCATCAGGGAATGCCATCTTTTCTAGAATACATTCCCTCAGCTTTTGGAGAAATTTCTTTGAGGCTTGGAAAAGATGAAATAAGAGGGATAAACAACAGTGATGACCTAAGGATGGAGGTGTGCAAAGAATTCATGATGGATGATTCTTTTGTCAAGATAAATGCATTTAAGGATTTTGTATGGAGGGCACATGTTTCACTATATGCTGAGAAGGTAGCTCAAGAAAGAAGTTTGCACCCAGAGCTCCCAGAACAAGTAGTTCAGTCCAATGTCAGGCCACAGATGAAGGAGAGTTTCAAAGATATAACACCAGAGAAAGGTCGATCATTGGTATAGAAGAGTGGATTAATGTTACTTCCTGAGCGGTATATTATTGATGTTGTGGTATTCGATACAATAAGAAGGGCCAATAGGACACTTCTTGCAACCGAGGAGGAATCTATATTGGCACTTAAAGGTTCTTCCTTTAGTAAGGAATGGGATGCCTTGGCAATATGGTCTTTATCTATTGGGTCTAGGAAGCCAATAGTTGCATAACCATCTGATTTCAGTGGTCACTTGGTTGTAAGAAGAGTTGTTGATACTCCAGCATTGGAGGCTACAGATATGGTAGTGAATGTTACCAAGTTCACTAGGGGAACTATTGAGGATTTGACCAAGGATCGGCATACTTTGACGGGCTAGTATAATGACCTTATTATTGAATATAATAGGATTCAACAAAAGGTTTTAGATTTAGAGACTAATTTGGCATTGCTAAAGCCGCAAATGGAGACATTGAAGCCTCAAGGGAAAGCTAGCTCTAGTCGCACTATTTCTGACCCACTAGTGGAGCAACCTCAACCCTCTTCACAAGAACAGACCTTAGCTATTGTTCCATACAATATGGGACAAGTGCCTATCACAATTGAAAGGGATAATAGCCCAGGAGGAGGACTCTCTAGGGAAAAATTAATTTTTCAGCTTGAGGAGTATAAAGATATGGTGTAACAAATCCAGAAATCAACGAGGAAAAGCAATTTAGTGATTGTGGATAATGTATTGAGACACTTGAACAAGAGAATCTAGGGTAAATTAAATAGTGTTCATGAAAATTATGCTTTGATGTTGCAAGCACTCAAGATGTTCTTGAGGGATAAAGATTTGGCCACCCCATTGCTAGATATATGGAGCCCCAAAATTGAGAAATTTACCTTCATGGCAGTGGGAGCAAAGCAACATGGGGATAAGTATGCTATGGTTATGTCAACTTATCAATTTTTCAAAGGGATTATGGAGAAAACGTTTTAGGGATATGTTGCCCTTATGGAATTAAGGATCAAAGAGTTGAAGGCCAAGTATGATGGAATGGACTTAACTCCATTACCACAAATTTTGCATAGTCATGATGAGGTGAAACCATTGCAAGTTTGGAAAGATCAAATGAATAATATAATGATAGCTCAAACATATGAAATATGTGTTGAGAAAATGTGTCACAACTTCCAACTTGAAGCCCCATCTTTCATGACTTGGCAAAAAATGTTTATTTCTGGTTTTACCGCCATACCGCGCCTAGCTTTTCTGTGGTATAACCGCTTTACCACGGTGGCTATGGTAAGACCACCAACTGCCTAGCTAGCAATTACCACCGCATCATGGACAGTCAAGTGATTGATCGTGGTGGTCGTGGTAAGATTCCAGCGGCCTAGCTGGCGGCTACCGCCACACCGCGGATAGTCAAGTGACTGACCGAGGTGGTCGCAGTAAGACCACTAACGACCTGGCTAGTGGTTACCGCCGCACTGTGGACAATCAAGTGACTGACCATGGTGGTCGTGGTAAGACCGCCAATGGCCTAGTTGGCGGTTACTGCCGCACTATGGGCAGTCAAGCGAATGACCGCTGTGGCCGTGATAAGACTGCTAGCAGCCTAGTTGGAAGTTACCGCCATACTGTTGACAGGTCGGTCGAGCTTGACAGTGGAGCGGTAAATGAATTCTAGAGCTCGATGAGCTCGAAGACTAATTTTATAGAGTTAGACTCGGTGACAGAAGCGGTAGACGTACCAACTACAGACACGTGGCCCATTGTCAATGCGATAATTGGCTAAAGGCCAAAGTCATAATACCAGTTATTGCAAGTCGACTCAGGGTGGTTGACAGGACCTGATTTGGGTAAAGAAGTTAATTCCTGGGTGGCTCAATGCAAGGAGATCAACATGGGTAGATCGATTGCATGATTGGATGATAGATTCATGAACCTGATGATCGGTGCTTGGTTGACAAAATTTAATGTAACGTATGACTTAAGTAAGTCAAGTACAATATTGCATGGGTAGATTTTTTGTTCGAAATGTATGTTAGAGATAACATTGTAACAGTGAGAGAGTTCTGGAAGTGTTGTTGTGAGCTAATTAGAGAAGACTGTATATTGTATGTAACCATTTTTGTTACTATAATACAATTGTCTTGACTTTGTGTGGTGGGTTTTTTACCTATAAAAGTTTTCCCACGTATATCTTGTGTCAACTGTGAATGCTTATTTATGTTTTCTATTTTACTGGTTGTATTCATCTCAAGTAGTTTTTTAGAAAGCTATTAGAACCTATTTATACTCTTCTCCTCTGTTGTATTAGTGCTAAGGGAATGAATTCCGCACTATTGGGTCTCTAGATCTTGCCCATTTTCCCCTTCAAGTGGTATCAGAGCCTAGCCAATTGTGTTATCCTTGTAGGAAAGATTAGTTTTTTGTGCTAATACTGTTTCAGTGGGAGTCTTGCATTGTTGAAACTTGTTTCTGTTTGAGATGGCGATTACATCTGGTAGAGTAAAGATTGAGAATTTTAATGGCAGCTACTTTGAGTAATGGAAACTCAAGATAGAATACTTGATGGTGAATAGAGACCTTTGGATTGTAGTGTCTGGAACTAAACCACAAAGTACGATGCAAGAAGCTTGGGATCTTGCTGATAGAAAATAAAGAGGTTTGATAAGACTAAGTCTAGCCGATTTTTTACTCCTGAATGTCCATGAGGAGCAGTCTGCAGCTTCATTATGGAAGAAGCTTGGTGATATTTATCAGGGAAAGTCTTTGGTAAATAAGTTATTCCTGAGGAAGAATTTATATTCCTTGAAGATGGAAGAAGGTGCATCTGTTTCAGACCATCTGAACTCGTTTAATATGAGTGTTACTCAACTAGCATCTATAGGTGTAAAGATAGAGGAGGATCATTGCATGCTCCTATTGTGTTCATTACCTGACAGTTGGGATCATCTTGTGATGGCTATTGGAAGAACAACCACTGCATTCAAGATGGATGACGTGGTTGTTTTGCTCTTGTCTAAAGAAATGTGAAGGAAGTCTTCTGAGATGGCCAAAGAGGCTCTTGATGTTTGAGGTAGACCAAAGGAGAAAGGCAAGAAGTCAAAATCCAAATCTGTAGGGAGATCAAAGTCTTCTGGTAAAAATTTCAAGGTGAGATGTTGGAACTGTGGGCAACCTAGTCATATCTGGAAGGACTACAAGGAGAAGAAGAAGAAGAAGAGTGTCTCTGATAATGAATCTTCTCAAAGTGATGTAGATGCCTTCATTGCATCAGCCTTGACAACTTAGGCATCAGATGATGTCTGGCTGGTTGACTCAGGTGCATCTTTTCACATGACATCCAATAGAGAATGGTTCTCTAAATATGAGAAGTATGACGATGGAAAGGTATACTTGTCAAGTGATTCAACATTGGAGATAGTTGGTAGAGGAAGAGTCAAAATTCAATTTCTTGATGGGAGAGTCAAAGGTATTGGTGGCATACTTCACATACTAGGTCTGGCTCGAAATCTTCTTACTATCAGTAAGTTAAATGATGCTGGTGTAGAAGTTTCTTTCTCATGTAGGGGATGTAAAATGGATAGAGGTGTAATGGTGCTGGCTAAGGGTGTTTGTACTGGCACTCTATACAAGCTGGATGCATGACCTGTTCTTTGCAATAGTGCCTCTGTAAATTCAAGCAATGTTGCATCTGTAGAGAAAGATGAAGACACTTCTCTAGCTGCAAATGCTTTGGAGGTAAAACTCTCAGCTGAGAAGACTATGCTATGGCATCATAGACTTGGTCACATTGGTGAGAAAGGTTTAAAAACCTTGAAGAATAAAAATCTTGTAGAAGGGCTTGATGATTGTAACCTTAAGTTCAACTTTTGCGAACATTGTATCTATGGAAAATAGCATTGTGTTTCATTTTATTCTAGTCCTCATAAATCTTCTGGTATACTGGATTATGTTCATTCTGATGTGTTTGGTCCAGCTAATGTTCCTTCATTATCGAATTCTAGATACTATGTTTCTTTTATTGATGACTATTTGAGAAGGGCATTTGTATACTTTCTTAAAAGTAAATCAGAAGCATTCAATCGGTTTAAAGAATTTAAATCTTTGGTAGAGAATCAGATTGGAAGAAAAATCAAATGTTTGAGGACAGACAATAACAGTGAATTTTGTTCTGCATATTTTGAAAGGTATTGCACTGATCATGGAATTAAAAGGAATAAGACAATGCCTTACACTCCACAGAAAAATGGAGTTGCTGAAAGGTTGAACATGATGCTAATGGAAAAGGCAAGGAGAATGTTGAGTGGTGTTAGTCTGGAGTAGAACTTCTAGGCTAAGGTTGTGGCTACAACATGTTATCTAATAAATAGATCTCTTTGCTTTGCTCTTGTTGACAAAACGCCTTTGGAAGCATGTTCTGGTAAGAAGCCTTCTCTGAGGCATATCCATGTGTTTGGCTGTGAGGCATATGTTTATGTGCCAAATGAAAAGAGATCCAAATTGGATAACAAGGCTGTCAAGTGTATTCTCATTGGCTATGGAATTGGTGTGAAGGGATACAAGCTTTGGAACTCTATTACTGAGAAGGTTTTGTACAACAGAAGTGTGATATTTCATGAGCTAAAACCTTCAGTAAGTGATCAATAGCTTGAGACATATCAGACTGACAAGAAGAAGGATGTAGTTGATATTCTCCAAACTCCAGAAAGGGAAGAGTTGCATGGTGTACCTGAGATTGGGGAGAGCTCAAGAAGCTCCAGAAGTTTTGATGATAAAGAACAACATCAGCCTATAAGAAGATCTACGCGAGAAAAAAGGCAACCTGAAAGGTATGGTTTCTCACTGTTAAATTTGAATTGTGCCTATGCTTTAATTACCAGCACTAATGAACCTAGGACTATTAAAGAAGCAATCAGCATGGCTGATTCAAATTCTTGGTTGATGCCATGAATGAAGAGATGGATTCATTGAAAAAGAATGAAACCTGAAATTTGGTACCACTACCTAAAGCATGAAATTTTGTTGGTTGTAAGTGGATATTCAAAAAGGAAACAGGCCTTGATGGTAGTGTTGAGAAGTATAAGGCAAAGGTGGTTGCAAAGGGATTTTTGCAAATTGAGGGAATTGATTATGGAGAGATTTTTTCCCCTATAGAAAATTTGACATCCATTGGATTTTTATTGTCATTAGCAGTTGTGTATGATTTTGAAATTGAGCAAATGGATTTGAAGACAACATTTCTCCATGGTGAGCTGGAAGAAGAAATCTACATGTCCCAGCTTGAGCATTTTGTTGAAAGAGGTAAAAAAAATCTGGTTTGTAAGTTGAATAAATATCTCTATGGTTTAAAACAATCTCCTAGAATGTGGTACCATAAATTTGACACGTTTGTGTTGTCAATTGGATTTGTGAGATCAAAATTTGATCATTGCATTTATTATAAATCTAAGAATGTTCGTTTGTTTGTTATTACCATGTATGTGGATGATATGTTATTCATTGGAAATAGCAAGACTATGATTTCTGATCTTAAATCTCAATTGTCTACAAAGTTCAAAATGAAAGATCTTGGTGCAGCAAGGTACATTCTTGGAATGGAGATTGCGAGGGATAGAACAAGCAAAAAGCTTTGGGTCAGTCAAAGTAAGTATGTGAAGACAGTTCTAAAGAGGTTTAGCATGGATAATTGCAAGCAGCTTGTTGTTCCAATCATGCATGGAATTAAGTTGTTTGTTAAAGACTATCCAAAGTCTACTACTGAGATGGAGGACATGACCAATGTGCCTTCTGCAAGTGTTGTTGGCAATTTGATGTATGATATAGTCTATACAAGACTACACATTTCCCAAGCAGTGGGAGTTCTAAGCCGATTTATGGAAAATCCAGGAAGATCACATTGGGATGTTGTGAAGAGAGTATTCAGGTATTTGAAGGGGACTTCAGACTATGCCCTGTGTTACCATGGCAGTTTGGTTGCATCACAGAGGACTCTCCGTATTAATGGGTATGTTGATTCAGATTGGGCAGGGGACATTGATAGTAGGCGATCCACCAGTGGATACACTGTCATACTTAATGGTGAAGCAATTAGTTGGATGAGCAAGTGACGAGCTGTAGTTTCTTTATCCACGATCGAGGTAGAATACATGATAGCAACTCATGCCTATAAAGAGATTGTTTGGTTAAGCCATTTGTGTTCAGACATTGGATTTAATGTTGGGAAGATTTCAATCTGCTGTGATAATCAGAGTGCCATTTGTTTGGCAAAAAATATGACCTTTCATGCCAGGACCAAGCACATTGATGTGCAATATCACTTTGTGAGGGATATGGTTGAAGATGGCAAGGTCAGTTTGGAAAAGGTTGACACCTTGAAGAATGTTGCAGACGCTTTGACAAAGCTGGTTAGCACAGACAAGTTCAGATGGTGCGCAGAATCGATGGGCCTTGGGGCCTATGACAGACTGTAATTTTTTTAAAGCCATGGGGGAAGCTGGAAGTGTTCACCAAGTGGGAGCTTGTTGAGAAAATGTGTCTCAACTTCCATCTTGAAGCCCCATCTAGTTGGTATGTGGTGACTAATCATGCTATACTGTACATTATTTAGTACTATACACTCTTCATGTATCCTTGCCGGGGTTCGGGCCATGGGCAGGGGTTCGAGGGCGGTAGCCCCCGAGAAAAAAATTTCACCTTTTTTCGTTTTGTCACCGAAAAAGGAAAAGCCAACTTTGTAAACCCTAATTTCTAGAAGCTTCTAAAAGTTTTTTATAAGTGACTGGGATAGAGAGTTGTTGTATGGCATTATTCGCAATATTGTAATAGGTTTTCGCACTAGATAATAAAATCATTGGATGGCTGCGGTTTTGTGGATGTAGCCCAGATTGGGTGAACCACGTTAAATTCTTTGTGTTGTCTTCAATGTGTGATTTATCACTCTATTTTATTGTTCAAATCTGCATTTAACTTGTTATATTTCTACCTTCTAACCCTAACACATCTTTCATGACTTGGCGAAAAATGTTTATTTTTGGCTTTACCACCATACCACGCCTAGCTCTTCTCTATCATAACCACTTTGTCGTAGTGGCCGTGGTAAGACTGCCAGTGGCCTGGCTGGCGGTTACCGCCGTATCGCAGATAGTCAAGTGACTGACCACGGTGGCCGTGGTAAGACCGCCAGGGACCTGGCTAGTGATTACCACCAGACCGCGGACAGTCAAGTGACTAACTATAGTGGCCACGGTAAGACCACCAGTGGCCTAGCTGGCAGTTACCGTGGCACCACGGACAGTCAAGTGACTAATCATGGTAAGACCGTTAGTGGCCTGGTTGGTGGTTACCGCCATATCATAGACGAGTCGGTTGAGCTTGGTGGTGGAGCGGTAAATGACTTGGAGAGCTCGATGAGCTCAGAGACTGAGTTGACCGAGTTGGACTCGGTGACAGAAGTGATAGACATACCAACTGCAGACACATGGCTTAGTGTCAGTGTGATAATTGGCTAAAGGCCAAAGTCATAACAGAAGTTATTGTAGGTCAACTCAGGGTGGCGAACAAGACTCGATTTGGGTAAAGAAGTTAATGCCTGGGTGGCTCGATGCAAGGATATCGACACAGGAAGATCGATTGTGTGATTGGATGACATATTCATATTCATGAACCTGATGGTCGGCACTTGTTTGACTTAATTGAATTCAACGTATGACTTAAGTAAGTCGAGTACAATATTGCATGGGTAGATTTTTTGTTTGAACTATATGTTAGAGATAACATTGTAACAGTGAGAGAGTTATGGAAGTGTTGTTGTGAGCTGATCAGAGAAGATTGTATATTGTATGTAACCATTTATGTTACTATAATACAATTGTCTTGACTTTGTGTGGTGATTTTTTTACCTGTAAAGGTATTCCCACGTATATCTTGTTTCAACTGTGAATGCTTATTTATGTTTTCTATTTTACTGGTTGTATTCATCTCAAGTAGTTTTTTTAGAAAGCTATTAGAACTTGTTTACGCTCTTCTCCTCTATTGTATTAGTGCTAAGGGAATATATTCCGCACTATTGGGTCTCTAGATCCTACCCGTTTTTCCCTTCAATATGCAGGAATGTTGATATTGGTATGTTGGAGAATACACTTGAGAAACTATCGTTTGTTATTAGTTTCTTAGAAGATTTTGGTAAGGAGGCCACTTTAGTAATGGTAAAGTATGCACCATATAGAGATAAATTTAATCAGGTTATTGCTTTTAAATGGTCATCTAAGGAAGAATTTGAATTATGGAAAAAGGTGTTCACTGATGAGTTTGAAATATGAGCACTAAGGTTGAGATGTGTGACTTGGTCAGGTATAATACAAGTCTGGCCTCAAAAGTTACATTTGAGAATACACATGTTTCTCTTGGCTTCAGGCTCAAGTTTGTTGAGGTGGAATAAAGTGCTATAATGGTTAAAGATGCCTTTGGTATGAATGAGTTTCCTTTTGGAAGGTGGTCTTCTTCCCTCGCAACAATTGATGATTATTTTGGTCTTGTGCCTTTTCCCTCCAATTGTAGGATGCAAATATAACTGTATCAGGAAATTACAGTCCAATTAGAAATGGACATGTGTACCCTTTGGCCTGAAACCAATTTTGATCCCTTGTTTTATAAAAGGGAATTCTAGGTCGTGGTACTGGGTCTTCTGTTGAATCTGAGATTTGAGAAATTAGAATTTTTTAATACAAAGATTATGAATGTGAGTCCTTGTCTTAAGGTTTAGAGTTAGGTAGAGGAACTTGGTCAATTATAGGGTTCATAGGCATGTTTGTATTGAATATGAAAACCTTTTGAATCTGTTTTCTCTCTAATTGTGATATCGTGCATGAATTATTAATGAAATATTGGTCAAAGATTGGTTTCGTTGATTTTCATTATTCTTTACTGTGAATTATACTTTAATGATGGCTTTGGTTCAAAGGATCAGTTAAATGCTTTATTTATTGTGTGAATTCATGCAGTTTAGCAAATGGATTTATAAGTAGTATTATATTCTCGGTATTGATGTGTGTATTGTAAGGCAATTCAGATAGATCATAGTTGTTTAAGATGAAATTCGCCCTGTATTCAATTATTTCCTATTTTGACTCTGTGATTTTGGATATGGCACTGGTATTTGATTTATGGTTATGTTTCTCACGTCTTTGGCTTTGATTTTAGAACATTTTTCAAATATTTCTTATCGGCCTATTTCAGTTGTATTTACAATTCTTTGTTAATAGAACTTGAGTATTTGAAGGAATTTCCAATTTCTTGAAGGATTTCATTCTTTTAGTGTCAATGGAGAATCTATCTATTGTTCAAAAATGTGCATTTGAGATTGTTTAAGTGGTATATGAGAAGCACATTTTAGGGATCACCCCCAGGGTCTTATAGGGCTCGTAGTGTAGGAAAATTAGCATTATCGCTTCTTCTCGTCGAGTTGGCCAATCACTTCCTAAACTTTTATCATTGAACATGGAAAGTTCATAGAAGCTCTTAGGAAGTCCGCTTGGGTTGTAATAAAAAACACCAACATAATGACGACTCTGCTAGGGACCTATCAAATTCAAAGTCTCTAGTGCAGATCTGGTACAGTTAGAGTCATTTTTCACGATATTCTTCACTAGTAGAGAATAATTGGTTTAAATTGTGAGTATATTTGTCATGTCTAGTACATAATTCTAGTCTTTGTATGTACTTTGTCAATGTGTCGGGTAATGTTTAGGATCTTATCAAAAGCCACGAGTGCAAAAGCGAAGTGCAATCACTTCATAATTCCCAACATCTTTGGTGGTGACTCTGATATATCGAACACAAATATTCATATAAATTACCAAAAGAAACATGCAAAGGAAGGTCCTCGTGCACCAAAAGCCATGAAGAAGACTAGAAGATATTCAAAGAATAATCTGGAGCCAATGCTAGAACTCGAACTTGGACAGGACAAAAGATGGGTGAAAGTGAATGATACACCAAGTAATTTAGTTCCATCTCCTGTTGTTTCCTCTCCTACTTTAAATGCTGAGGTAAATAGTGCTTTTATCAATGGAGACTCTTCCGAAGTTGTTATATCTAATATGGATCATGGTATTTTTCCTATTGAAATGACTCGTGAGGTTGAAAATGATATGTCTAGAGAGGAAGAAAGATGGGGTTTCTAGGAACAAGATAAACAGTTCCCAGAGGCCATAACACTTGGTGCTATTTCTATTTTCACTAGAAAAATTTTCAAACCATGAGGAGATTCTTTGGATGAGGAGGCACCTCTTCTTTAGGATGAAGATCAGGTAGATCAATCTTATTATACTCATGCTCCAAGTGAGGCAGGATATATCCTCGAAAATGCAACTAATATAGATAAGGATATGCAAGCCTTGATTGAAGAAGAAAATAGTTTGCAAGAAGTGGAGGATAGTATAGGGAGAAGAAAAGAAAATAGGATCTAGAAAGATTTCTAGCCAAGAAGCTCGAGAGAAATGCTCAGAAACACAAAGTGGAAAAGATGATAGAAGATGTTGCTAAGCAAATATCCTTTGAAGAAAAGGTAGCTAAGGCAACTACTGAAAGGGCTCATGAGATGCCTAAGGCAACAATTTATATGGGGATCTCTGTCACTGCTACATATATCTCTTCTATCCCGGCTACTAAAACCTCTGACCCATTTGCTAGATCCAAGAAGGAAACCTTTGTGGATCATGGGAAAGCCCCTATTGATCAGTCCAAGAAAATTTCCCATGGTTTCTTCAATTTTAAAAGCAATGTTGATGCTAATATTGAAACAAATACTGTTGTTAAGAAAGGGGTCAAAACTGATCCTGGGCCATTAGACTTCCCCCCAAACCTTGAACTCCTGAGACTGCAATTGATAAATAATCAATTGCAGGCTAATTTGAGGAAGGCAAAGATAGAGGCTTCCAATGCTGAGATCGCAAGAAAAATAGCTTTCCTAAAGATGTCTACACCTACCCCTAAAGCCTCTGGTTCAGGATAGGGTGAAAATGAGTCACTAAGTAAGAATTCTGAAAAGAAAATCCCTAAAGGAGGTGATGGTGATAACCAAGGTGGCGGAGGTGGAGGTGGTCACAAGAATAGTAGTTCCTACTCAAAGGATGAGGAGGGAAGCACTAGTAAAAATAGAAATGATGGTAGTAGTGTTGATGGTTAAAATGACACAAACAACATTAAAACATAATATTTCTACTCTATTTCTCCTGAAAAAGAAAGACTACATGTAGTGGCCTAACTCCCAAGGTCCTGGTAGTTGGTTCTCAACTATCTGATGTCACTCAATTGGTTCATGCAACTGTAATATTCAAGGGGCCTGTGCTGGTAACAAAGGATTCAAGCTATGACTCTTTTTATCGAAATAGTTCCTATAAATCAATGGGTTTTAAATAAAAGAAAAAGATAGAACAAAGGGGTAAACCAGTAAGTATGAACCGAATTTATCTAGTATCTGGACATATACCTTCAATGATGAATGTTTCCTAACAGATCATAAAAACCATAAGATGATACAGTCTGTAGCATAATCTATACCACTGCATACATTTTAGGTGCTTAATTAACTTCACAATTACTCTTCACAAATATTTCAAGGATTTTTAAAACAACACACATTCATTCATCATCAAAATTATAGGTCAATAGACTTTTTAATAACTTCAACTCAATGACATTCTAATAAGATGATCTTTAAATCTGATTCCTTCAAATGAATTTCATCATTCAAGAAACTCTTATGTTCAGCACAATCACTGCATACAGATAGATTATAACTTTATCAGCCTTATCAAACAAACAATTTAATTCCAGACACCATCTTTCGAGTAAACCTGTAATTCTATTAACTGTAAAAGATTTAAGTACAATGTATCTCTGCAAAAACTCTACAAAATTCTATCTCCTAGCACTAGGTAAGCCAATCCAATTCTCAATTCGCCGACCTTTATAATGTGATACCCATCTGGTATTTATAGATATACAAAAGAAGTTTGAACTTCACTTCTATCTTAGGCTTTCCACCTTTTTAGGAACAATGAACTTTCTTGGAAACTTAGATCAACTTTGATCTTGAGTTCTTACATTATGCATTCAGTTTGATCTAACAATAGAAGATAGAAATAGAAGAAAAGAAGTCATGCACCCTCAAGACTGTTAGTGCTGCATGCATGCAACATGCAAGGAAGAAGAACATCATGCATGAAAGATTTTATGCATGTGAAGCTAGATCCACTATGAACACATCATAACTGGTGAAGACTTGTTGTAGCATATCCATATCTGGCCCATCAATCCAGTCATCTTCAAATTTGATGCGATCCAACTCAACTGCAGCAAACTCTTTCATAATTTTTACCTTGATCAATTCTCTCCCTACAACTTTTATTTCTTCTTTGACTTCTACAAGCCGATCTATCACCAAGTCTCCTCCATCATCTTTCTCCTGCAAGCAAACCTCTAATTAGACCTTTAGATAAATCATCATAAAACCTGCTTTTAAAACATACCTGTCACATATATATCCGAGTCGGAACCAGACAGAAGCTCAAAATAATCTCTTTTACAAAACTGGCGGACTCGGAGCAAAAACCAATACAGGAACTTCACCTAATAGCAAACGGGCTCGGAGTCAGAGTCGGGAAGGTTATCGGAACCGGGATAGGAATGAAAAAGTGATTTGGTTTTCTTCGAATTCTCATTTTCATATTCTATTTCCATTTTGCCTCCACCTTCGATTTGATCATCGTTACTTTGAAGAAAGACTTTCCATTATATGCGGAGCCGGACACGGGATGAAAACGGAACTGATAACCTTCACAAACAAAATTCTTAAATTCAATATCAGTTTTGATCCCGCCTCTGCCAATTTATCCTATACTTCAAGGAAACCTTTTAGAACTCGGAATCGGAAACGGGATGAAAACGGAATTGATAACCTTTGTAAACAAAATTCTTAAGTTCAAGATCAGTTCCGATCCTGCCTCCACCATCTATCATATACTTCAAGGAAAACCTTTTAAAACTCGGAATCGGAAATAGGATAAAAGAAAAGGATTGATGACTTTTATAAAACAGAACTCTTATGTCCATAATCCATCCCAATCCCGCCTCTGCCTATGCTAATCATGACATCATCAAATTTATTCATTTTCAACGTAACTGCATGATTAAAACCTAGGTCACTATAAAATGACAAGGAGCTTTAAAAATACCATACTCATATGATCATGGGGAATCAAAGGCACTTCTAAGATATCATTTTTTTTTTTTAATCACTTAAAGTAATTGCAAAGACCAATGAAACCCTAATCCAACAAACCTAATAAAACTAGGGCATGGGTTTAAAACCTTGCCATTCTACCAAACGACAAAACCCTAATTTAAACAATAAATCTAATCTACCCTAACTCACTGTAAAAATCTCTAATCTACCTCACTGTAGATTCTTAATCTAACTCATGCCATTAAAAACCTTTAATCTAATCTAATCTACTGCAAATCGAAAATGACACGATGCAATGATGATTATGAAATGAAAGCGACAATGCCCTAAAATAGAAAGAAACAACACGATAAAACAAGACAACAAAGATTTAAAGCAAAACAAACAAGCCAAAACAAGAACCTGCTCATTCAATCACATCGATGATCATAAAATTGCTTTAGAACACAATGATTGAATACGCCAGCAGATACAAAGCAAAACACAACGAACACAACTTCAAATAAAACAAACGAACAACAAAAATAAAAGACCTACCTCAAACGCAAACAAAGCCACGCTAACTTTCTGAATCAATTCGCACACAATATCCCTTCTCTATCTCGATCAATTTGCTAAAACGAACTCTACTATTGCCCTTCGCGCTCTCAAACTTGTGATAATAACAATAATGATTGGCTTTAACCCTTAATAGAGGTAAATATGCGAATTTCTACCCACACCGGCAACCACCATTAATGCATTAAAATGCAGTAAAGGCGAAGTCAAAACTGTAAGAGAACGAACACTTGTCTGCAGTACAACTCCAGTCAAAAAGTCAACAACAAAAAAAGGCGGGGGCGGAACTAAAATGGAATCGATATCTCAAATTCATAAAATTCCATAACTCAATTCCCATTCTGGTTCCGACTTCGACAACTAAAAACAAAACAAAAGTAAAACTAAAAGACCTACTTAACAACACAAACAAAAAGTCAAGACTAAAGCAAAAAAAAGTCAAAACAACGGAGGCGGGGTCGAGGTTAATTACGATTTTGCAATTTTAATAAAAACTAAGTTGATACCCATTCCAGCTCCGATTCCGCTAAAGATAGAAACAAAGACAAAAGAAAAGACTGTTGGGACGAAACCAAAAACAAGCCTCAAAGAACTTTCAGAACTCGATTCAAATCTGGTTCTGATTTCGATAGTCTCAAAAAACAAAATCAAAAACCAAAAATAAAGAAAAACAAAGGGGGACCCACTTTTGACCAAGGCAAAAGATGGGGTGGTTATGCAAGGCATAAAAAATGGCGACTCGGCTGGGAAATGGTTTACCCATTTTCAAGACACCCAAAGAAAATTTCAATCATCCAAAAACAACTGTCTTATAAACATTTTAACTCAAATAAAATCAGATATTTGTAGGATAAGTTTGAGCTAGAATCTCAGATGTATGTGCCCATGAGTTATTTCTGAATCTGAGTGTGTGCCTATATTGTGCATCATTCTTTGTAGATACTTTCTCTACTCGTAAACAACTATATCTAAGTTTCAAGCTACATAAGTTGAGTCCTTTAACTATCGTGCAGTAAAATCCTGGGTATTGCTCCGCTGCCAGATAGGCGTCCATAGCCCCGATGGAGATACCTCTAGTCCTCTCAAAGCATTACTCTACTGCCAGACAGGCATCCATAGCCCCGATAGAGATACTTGGTTACCCACTTGATATTGAGCTTGCTTTTCTTTCTTTCTTTCTCTTTCTTTTTTTTTTTTTAATGGATGGATGGAAATTCTTTTATGCATCTCTCAATACTCAGATTCAATGAATCTAAAATGTGGGTTGAGTACTACAATGGATTTCATGATAGTTTTGGAATCTAATTTTTTCACTTGAAACAAAGATAGAGTTGTTCTAAAACAAATAGGTAATTACTCATGCAGATATTTTCTAATTTGGTGACAGATCTTTGATCACAATTCATGAGATATTCACATTTACATCTTCTATCCTTAATAACTTTTCCAACCCAAACTAGAATGATCATAAAACATAAGTTTTAGAATGAAATCCTTTTCAATGATTATAATGAGAATACCTAAACCAATTTCTCTCCTAGTACCGATAGTATACTTTGAATAACAACCCCCTAACTTGAGATGAGCAAAACAAGAATCCTCAACAAAACAAGACAAAACAAAACAAACAAGACAAGCAAAACCAAAAACTAAAAACTAAAAACTAAAACTTAATTACATATGATACAATATGGTACACTTCTTTTCAAAACACCGGACTTTCTATGCACCAAAATAGTGCTTGAGAAACTGACCATTAACTGGTAATAGAACATGCTCTCCTTTTAATGTACTCAAATGAAAGGCATTCTCTCCTAAGATTTCAGCTATTTGGTATGGACCTAACCAAAGTCTATCGAATTTCTGATGGTCTCCCTTCCTTTCTCTAGCCTTATCCCATAATAGCACAATGTCTGATATTCTAAAAGCTTTCACTTTGGCTCTTTTGTCAAACCAACACTTGACAACAGCTTGATGTTTAGAGAATTGCTGCAAAGCAACATCTCTTTGTTCTTCCATGTTCAGTAAGTTAAGCAGTCTAACCTCAATCCTATCATCCCTATTATAAAACTCCTGCATAAATTTCAGAACAGGTATTTGTAAATATATGGGGAAGATTGGATCCTGGCCATAAACTAGCTTAAAGGGTGAATTCCCTAGGGCTACTTTAATTCTGGTTCGATCTTCCCATAAAGCAAATCTCAGCTGGGTATGCGAGTCCCTAGGGTTACTTTCTAACAACTTTTTTATTAGTTCCAATAAATTCTTATTTGTGGACTCAGCCACTCCATTCCCCTGAGGGTAATAATTGGAAGAATATTTTAACGCAATCTTATACTTATAGGCCCATGAAATAAATTTAGCAGAGGAAAAAGCAGGGCCGTTATCACATACCAGAGCAAATGGAACTCCAAACCTGGTTGTGATGTTCTCTGTTAGAAACTTAATGACCAACTCCGTGGTGCTATTCTTGCAAGGCAGGGCCTCCATCCAATGTGTGCAATAATCTGTCGCAGTCAAGATGAATTTGTGCCCTGTAGAATAATTTGGATTAATCACTCCTACAAAATCAAGTGCCCATTGGGCAAATGGCCTTACCTCATAAACCAGTTGTAGGGGCATCGCAGGATTTCTTTCTCTTGATGCAGAAGTTTGACATACATGACAAGTCCTGCAATGTTGATGCGCATCCCTAAACACATAAGGCCAATAGTAACCTGACCTTAAAATCTGATGAGCCAACGCATCAGCAGATCCATGTCCTGTTCCATGCCTGCCATGAAATTCACTTATAGCATGTTTAGCTTCTTGTTGATCCAGACAACGTAAGTAGATCCCTTGGAAATTCTTCCTATAGATTGATCCTCCTTTAAGCATATAATGGGTGCTTTTCATCCTTAGTGCTCTTCTTTGAGTTGCATTCATCCCTTCTGGACAATTGTTATTGAGGAGAAAAAATACTAAGTCTGTATACCAGGGATCTTTTATGAATGACTGAATAGTGTATTGTGGGCAAGTTATACTTCTATCCACTTCAGCCATTGCCTTTGATAAACCTTGACCTCTTACAAGCTTCATTAGGTGAATCTCCAAGTCAAATTCTTGTAAAATGGCCATCCATTTCCCTCTTCTTTCTCTTAGTTCACTTTGCATCAGGAGGGACTTTACAGCTGGATCTGGGACTATAGCCATCACTTGACTTCGGATTATGTAGTGTTTGAACTTCTTCACTACTCGCACCAATGCAAAAGCCTATTTTTCTATTGATGAATATCTTACCTCTGCATTCTTAAATGGAGAGCTCATAAAAGCAATAGGCCTCTCCTCATTCTCTTCTCTTCTGTGTGTCAAGACTGCCGCACATGAATGTTCAGAAGCAAAAGAATAGATGTAAAAGGGTTTTAGATAATCCAGGCTTGTTAAAACAGGTGCCTCAGATATAGCTTGTTTAATCTGCATGAAAGTAGATTTAGCCTCTTCATTCCATTCAATTTTCGCATCCTTCTTCATCATTTCATTAAGTCGTTTAACAATTTCTGCAAACCCTGTTATAAACTTCCTGACAAAATTAACTCTTCCAAAGAAAGATCTCATCTCCTTCTTACTTCCTGGCCTTGTCAACATCAAAATGGCTTATACTCGATCAGGATCTATGGAAATTCCCTCCTCTGATATAATGTGACCCAAAAGCTTCCCTTCAGAAACTCCAAATACACATTTCTTTGGATTGAGAGAGACACCATAACTGATACATTTCTTCAGTACTTTCTCTAAATCAGCAGCATGATCTTCTCTACTTTTAGAGAAGATGGTCAGATCATCAACATAGATGATTATACACTTTCCTATCGGGTCTTTAAATGCTACATCCATCGCTCTTTGAAAAGTAGCACCAGCATTGATTAGACCGAATGGCATCCTCCTATAGGAGTGAAAGAAGTCTTCATCCTATTCTCATGACTTACCAGTACTTGATTATATCTTGAATATCCATCCAAGAAAGACATCATTTGAGATCCATTAACCTTTTGCAATACTTCATCAAGAGAAGGTAATGGATAATTGTCCTTCTCAGAGGCTTTGTTTAGATTTCTAAAATCCACACATAACCTGATTTCCCCATTCTTCTTCCTCATAGGAACTAGATTAGCCACCCAGGTAGAGTGCCTAACTGGAAAAATTATTCTTGCAGCCAAAAGCTTCTATACTTCTCTCTAGATTAGAGGCTCGATTAATGCATTGACTGGGCATTGCTTTTGGAAAAATGGCTTGGTTTCTGGCTTAAGAGGAATTGTATGTGTGATGACAGATGTATCAAAAAAATTTAAATCATCATAGCTCCAAGCAATTGCTTCAATATTCTGCTTCAAAACTTTGATTATCTCATCCTTTATTTCCTGAGGACAAGTCTTTCCTATAAGAACATTCCTTTCTACCCCTGAGTGAGTCAAATTAATGGATTCATACTTGCCTCCCTCACTCTTTGTAGGAATTCTCTGATAAGCTCATGGATCCGAATCAAATATCTTGTCCAATGCTATCATCCCTTTTGGAATGTTATTGCTCTTTAAATCCATTATCCCTTCTCGATTATCACTTTCTATATTGTCACTTTCTGGATTCCAGTCTCCTTGATCCCTATCAACATCATCAATTATCTATCCTTGAAATACATTAGAACTCTCCAAAAAGGCTAAAATATGTTGATCATCATTAAACACCTAGAAGTGTTGAACATTGTCAGGAATTGTAGGAACTGAAATCAACTCCACAGAAAACCCCTTCAGATTTGAATCCTACATCGGCTCTAATGTACTTGCTACAATGGCAAGAGCATCTGCTATTTGATTTGCTTCCCTTGGAATAAGAGTAATCCCAAAGGCATCAAAATCTTCTATTAAATTCTAGACCCTATTCCTATAAGCAGCCAATCTTTTATCATGGCAAGTGTATTGGCTACGTACCTATTTCACATTTACCTCAGAGTCTCCCATCACTATAAGAGCAGTTACTTTCTTCTTATGAGAAAACATAAGTCCTCTTGCAAGTGCCTCATATTCAACCACATTGTTAGTGCAACCAAACTGCAATCTATAAGAAGCAAAGTAAGTTTTCCCTTTCGGGTTAGTTAGTTCAATTCCAGCTCCACTTCCTACTTTAGATTTAGAACCATCAAATTTAAGAGTCCATAACTGGTCTTTTGCTGGGAGCTCTTTCTTTTTAGAAACTACAGGGATTTTGTCAGTTGTGACATGTGGCGGCTCAGACTTTTGCTGTTTATCAGAATTCGTGTTGAGAAGAAGCTCAGTTAACGATTTTCCTAGTTCCTTAATTTGTTCAACAACTACCTCCTGAGTGATTTCTTGGGCTGAGTCAGGATCTAACTCATCTTTTATTAACTCTCTTGGCATTGGAAAAACATCTAGAATAGGGGTATTAAAATTAAACTAAGATACTTCCACTTCCTCTTTTTCATGATCTGAAAACCCTAAGACCTGAGTCTGTTCTACTAGTAGAGAAACCTCTTCTAGAGAAAGACTAATCCATGTAAGAATAGTTGCATCCTTAGCTTGGAAGGAGAACTCATTGATGGGAGTCTCAGTTACCTCTTGAGATTCTTGTTTGGGTAGATCTACATGCCTTAGAATATCTATGCATGATTGACATGTCAACTCCGAATGGTTATGATAGTGTATTCTACACCAATTAGGAAGCAATAAATTACTCAAATCAGTTTTTGTTCCTAAAACTAGCCTATCTTGTTGCAATTTCCTTATTAGAACTTGCTAGTTGATGTGAATCATCGAATCAGTGTGGTCTAAGGATAGTGTATCCTCAAAACTAACTATAGAGAAGGTAAGGACTTCCTCTTGCTTGTAAACACCCATCTCAGTCTCAAAGAATGCTACTTCATTTGGAGTATCATACTCCGTAATCATGTGTTTGAGCCTAGGTTCACTTTCAATTCTTATATGAGTGGCAACCCCTTTCCATGGTAACCACATGTGCGAGAAGTCCAAGGACAGATATCCACCTATGCTTTTCATTAGCTCTTGACTTAAAAACATCCCATATGTTTCTGGGATGTCAGCAACTTGAATATCTATATAGGTCTGGATCCTTGGGTCTGATCCAACCTGCACATGCATGTTCTTCAACTCACCTACAACATTAACTTCAGTTTTATCCAATTGAATCACCTTTTTATTAGTTGGAATAGGACTCAATCCTAAATTTTTACAAATTGAAAAAGGCATGACATTCCTTGATGCTCCAGAATCTAATAAGCAATTGTGTAGATTCTTTCCAAAGATTCTCAAGCTTAACAAGAAAGGTGGGGTACTGGTCTTACCTTTATACATAGCAGCATTCATCTCCTTTGTGGGAGTCACTTTACCTTTCCCTTTCAAGCGATCTGTTTCTTCCAAAGCTTTTAATACCACCTCCCTTTGAGCTGGGCACCACTTCATGATATTAAAGAAAGACAGTGATGTCTTCTGCCTTTGCAATTCTGCAACAAAATCAAACTCTGAATCATTTCTAAATTGATATTTAGGAAAAGAAGGTTGATTACCTCTATTCTGAGTATCAGAAGGTCCCTTTGGTGGGGGTGGATTATTATCTACATTCTGATTTGGTGGAACCATGTTGTTAGGGGGTGCAGATGTAGTGAATGACCCTTTATTCTGATTCCTCAGAAAGTGACCACCCTTAGATTGGAAAGCTTGAGCATCATAGACATCTTCTTCCAGCTCATTATCCCCTTGCATAGGGAATTGATACTTTTCTTCAATGGTTTCATAAGTCATGGTAGTGTTGGCCGGCCCATTGCCTTGATTAGAATTTTCTGCTTGAGGATGGGCATTAGCCTGTGCAATTTTCACCATCTTCTCCATTTCTGGGCAATTGACCTCAAAATGGGCTACTATATCATGCAACCTACACCAATTTTTCAAAAAATTCAAATCAGCAACATTAGCAGTATTTGATCTCTCTTCACCTACTTGATAATTATGGGGAACTCCTCCATTGTAAGGTCCAGTGTTCCACTACCTATTGTTGTTGTTGTTGTTATTGAATCTCTGATTGTATCCTCTGTTTTGATTTTGATAATTCTGGTTTGAGAAATTTTGATTCTGGAAGTTCCTATTGGTGTTCTGATTAGAGTAACCTCCCTAATAGTTGTAACCTCCCTGATTGTTGTAATTCTGGTTTTGATTATTGGGAGGGTTTTTTCTGAGCTGTGCCATGTCATTTGACATCTGAGAGAGAGTCTTTTTTAGAGTCTCTACTTCACTTGTAAGTTGAACAGTTTGATCATTCTGCACATTTTGAACTATGGCTGGGGAATGGACATGGGTTGGTCCTCCCCCTTGTTGCAATTGATTTTGAGGTTGATGTGTGGTATCGTGCCTACTATTGCCAAAGAAAGGCATAGTTGGTGGAGCTTGCAACTCAGATACAGGTCCATAATGGGAATAAAACATCCCTGGGACAGTGTTGTATAACGGTGGATTAGGCATCTCATAATTCATTGGAGGAAAAGGTACTCCCAACCCTCCAGATTGCAGATTTGTCTGTTGTTGCAATTTGATAGCCAAATGATAAATCTTAGATAGTGAGTCAATCTCATCAGGTTGATAAGTTCTTTGTAAGAACAGACCAATCAAAGGATCAACAGCTCTCAGATATGCCTGTATGGCCATGGCTTCCGGCACTAGGTAAGGCTCTTGTAGCCTATGATACATTCTATGGAATCTAGTGTTGAACAAGGGCAACGGTTCATGATGCTCCTTTCTAATAGTGGAAAATTGGTGATATAGTATTGCAGGGTCCACATAAACCTTGAACTGATTAATAAAAGCATTCTCTAAATTTATCCAACCCAGAATGGATCCTTGGGGCAGATTTAGATACCAATTATATGCCATATTTCCTAAACAGTAAGGAAATAGTCTACATACCACATCTTGATGAGCAACTTGAGCTCATGTGTAGGCATCTTTGAATGCTTTTATATGTTCCTCTGCACTTCTTGATTCTCCATGCATGTATTTCAGAAAGAACTTCTCTAGGTTCTTTGGTAAATCATGGAATCCGCCTGGAATAGTCCCTAACGGGGAGGGATTACCCACAAAATAAGCCATTGGTGGGATTGGTTGGGCAGGTGGTGGTGACAAAGGCCGAATTGGTGGTGACAAAGGCCTACTTAGTGGTGGTGTGGATGGAATTGGTGGAAATCCTGGTGGAGTAAGCGATGGTGGTAATGTAGGTATTTCTACCCTACGAGCATGAGGTCTTGATCTAACCGGGGTTTGAAGTTCTTCGAATAGTTCATGATTAGTAGAGGATCTAAGAACCCTCTCGTATCCCTCTGGCGAAAAAGATCTTCTGCAAGCCAACTTGTCCTTTCAGGCCCACCTTCTAGCGCCAATTTCTGTTGATGCTTAAAATGACACAAACAACATTAAAACAGAATATTTCTACTCTATTTCTCCTAAAAAAGAAAGACTACATGTAGTGGCCTAACTCCCAAGGTCCTGGTAGTTGATTCTCAACTATCTGATGTCACTCAATTGGTTCATGCAGCTGTAATATTCAAGGGGCATGTGCTGGTAACAAAGGATTCAAGCTATGACTCTTTTTATTGAAATAGTTCTTATAAATCAATGGGTTTTAAATATAAAAAAAAGATAGAACAAAGGGGTAAACCAGTAAGTATGAACCGAATTTATCTAGTATCTGGGCATATATCTTCAATGATGAATGTTTCCTAATAGATCATAAAAACCATAAGATGATACAGTCTGTAGCATAATCTATACCACTGCATACATTTTAGGTGCTTAATTAACTTCACAATTACTCTTCACAAATATTTCAAGGATTTTTAAAACAACACACATTCATTCATCATCAAAATTATAGATCAACAGACTTTTTAATAACTTCAACTCAATGACAATCTAATAAGATGATCTTTAAATCTGATTCCTTCAAATGACTTTCATCATTCAAGAAACTCTTATGTTCAGCACAATCACTGCATACAGATAGATCATAACTTTATCAACCTTATCAAACAAACAATTTAATTCCAGACACCATCTTTTGAGTAAACCTGTAATTCTATTAATTGTAAAAGATTTAAGTACAATGTATCTCTGCAAAAACTCTACAAAATTCTATCTCCTAGCACTAGGTAAGCCAATCCAATTCTCAATTCGCCGACCTTTATAATGTGATACCCATCTGGTATTTATAGATATACAAAAGAAGTTTGAACTTCACTTCTATCTTAGGCTTTCCACCTTTTTAGGAACAATGAACTTTCTTGGAAACTCAGATCAACTTTGATCTTGAGTTCTTACATTATGCATTCAGTTTGATCTAACAATAGAAGATAGAAATAGAAGAAAAGAAGTCATGCGCCCTCAAGACTGTCAGTGCTGCATGCATGCAACATGCAAGGAAGAAGAACATCATGCATGCAAGATTTTATGCATGTGAAGCTAGATCCACTATGAACTCATCATAATTGGTGAAGACTTGTTGTAGCATATCCATATCTGGCCCATCAATCCAGTCATCTTCAAATTTGATGCGATCCAACTCAACTGCAGCAAACTCTTTCATACTTTTTACCTTGATCAATTCTCTCCCTGCAGCTTTTATTTCTTCTTTAAATTCTACAAGCCGATCTATCACCAAGTCTCCTCCATCATCTTTCTCCTGCAAGCAAACCTCTAATTAGACCTTTAGATAAATCATCATAAAACCTGCTTTTAAAACATACCTGTCACACATATATCGGAGTCGGAACTAGACAGAAGCTCAAAATAATCTCTTTTACAAAACTGGCGGACTCGGAGCAAAAATAGATACAGGAACTTCACCTAATAGCAAACGGGCTTGGAGTCAGACTCGGGAAGGTTATCGAAACTGGGATCGGAATGAAAAAGTGACTTGGTTTTCTTTGAATTCTCATTTTCATATTCTATTTCCATTCCGCCTCGACCTCCGATTTGATCATCGTTACTTTGAAGAAAGACTTTCCATTATATGTGGAGCCAGACACGGGATGAAAATGGAATTGATAACCTTCGCAAACAAAATTCTTAAATTCAATATCAGTTCCGATCCCGCCTCCACCAATTTATCCTCTACTTCAAGGAAACCTTTTAGAACTCGAAATCGAAAATGGGATGAAAACGGAATTGATAACCTTCGCAAACAAAATTCTTAAGTTCAAGATCAGTTCTGATCCCGCATCCGCCATCTATCATATACTTCAAGGAAAACCTTTTAAAACTCGGAATCAAAAACAGGATAAAAGAAAAGGATTGATGACTTTTATAAAACCAAACTCTTATGTTCATAATCCATCCCAATCCCGCCTCCACCTATGCTAATCATGACATTATCAAATTTATTCATTTTCAACGTAACTGCATGATTAAAACCTAGGTTGCTATAAAATGACAAGGAGCTTTAAAAATACCATACTCATATGACCGTGGGGAATCAATGGCACTTCTAAGATATCATTTTTTTTTTTTAAATCACTTAAAGTAATTGCAGAGACCAACGAAACCCTAATCTAACAAACCTAATAAAACTAGGGCACGAGTTAAAACCCTGCCATTCTACCAAACAACGAAACCCTAATTTAAACAATAAATATAATCTACTCTAACTCACTATAAAAATCTCTAATCTACCTCACTGTAGATTCTTAATCTAACTCACGCCATTAAAAACATTTAATCTAATCTAATCTACTGCAAATCGAAAATGACACGACGCTATCACGATTATGACGTGAAAGCGACAATGCCCTAAAATAGAAAGAAACCACATGATAAAACAAGACAACAAAGATTTAAAGCAAAACAAACAAGCCAAAACAAGAACCTGCTCATTCAATCACATCGATGATCATAAAATTGCTTTAGAACACAATGATTGAATATGCGAGCAGATACAAAGCAAAACACAACGAACACAACTGCAAATAAAACAAACGAACAACAAAAATAAAAAACCTACTTCAAACGCAAACAAAGCCATGCTAACTTTCTGAATCAATTCGCACACGATATCCCTTCTCTATCTCGATCGATTTGCTCAAACGAACTCTGCTATTGCCCTTCGCGCTCTCAGACTTGTGATAATAACAATAATGATCGGCTTTAACCCTTAATAGAGGTAAATATGCGAATATCTACCCACACCGGCAACCACCATTAATGCATTAAAATGCAGTAAAGGCAAAGTCGGAACTATAAGAGAACGAACACTCGTCTGTAGTGCAACTCTAGTCAAAAAGTCAACGACAAAAAAAGGCAGGGGCGGAACTAAAATGGAATCGATATCTCAAATTCATAAAATTCCCTAACTCAATTCCCATTGCGGTTCTGACTCCGAAAACTAAAAACAAAACAAAAGTAAAACTAAAAGACCTACTTAACAACACAAACAAAAAGTCAAGACTAAAGCAAAAAAAAGTCAAAACAGCAGAAGCAGGGTTAGGGTTAATTACGATTTTGCAATTTTGTAAAGACTAAGTTGATACCCATTCCAGCTCCGATTCTACTAAAGACAGAAACAAAGACAAAAGAAAAGACTGTCGGGACAAAACCAAAAACAAGCCTGAAAGAACTTTCAGAACCTGATTCAGATCCAGTTTCGATTCCGACAGACTCAAAAAACAAAATCAAAACCAAAAATAAAGAAAAACAAAGGGGGACCCACTTTTGACCAAGGCAAAAGATGGGGTGGTTATGCAAGGCATAACAAGTAGTGGGAAATATAAAGAGGGGAGTAATAAGAAGGATGTTGAGCAACAAGATACTCCCAAGAATGGACATGGTATGGCAGCACGCCATGTTGATAGATATAGACAACTGTGTTTTGACAACATTCGAAGGTACCCAAATCTGGTCCCTGATAATGCATGCAAACATCTCCCAAAGTTTACTCATAATAATGATTTTAGTGGGGAAGATCATCTAAAATCTTTCCAAGGTTTTGTTGAAGATTTTGAGTTATGGGATGATGATGTAGCAATGAAATATTTCATGCAGTCATTGGTTGAGGATGCCAGAGATTGGTATAGAGGGTTACCGGATGCTAGTATTGATTCTAGAGATGCCTTTACAGGGTCTTTAGGGAGCAATACGAAGATCAGATTGAGCCCAGGTTTAAATTGAATGATTTCAATAATATCACTAAGGGATATAATGAACTGGTTACTCAGTTTAATGCTCACTTCCAGAAATCTATGACAAGAGTTCCTGCATACTTAAGGCCTAATGAAAGTGCGTGCCTAGTTGTATATTGTAATGTCTATGATGCTAAAATGTGCTATCTATTGAGACACTACTATATTTGACTCCAATTTTCAATGAAATTTTGTTGGAATATTGACAATCTATTGTCAAAATACCGACGAATCACTGAAGTAATTTTTGTGCTCAATTTTTGTCACTTTCCCGACTAGCTTTAAAATGTCAAAATCATGACTAAATTTCGTCGGACTATCAATGGAAATTCCATCGATCTAGCGATGAATAGTAGCCAGAACACAAGTGGCATTCCTTTTCCAAAGTGTCAGATCAACAACAGAAGTTTTTCACAATTACAATGAAAGTTTCATCGAAAGTATTACAAATATCGGTGAGAGATCAAGACTGTTACAATGATCAAAATTTCCTGAGAAGATATATCGGGAGGACTGGCTTGTGGTCTCAGCGATGAATTTTCATCCGTCAGATACTCATCTTGTCTCATCGATGATTCATGAGGGAAGCATATCAGCAAGACATATACCATTAGAGTAAGTTTTGAATGTCTAGCCGACCCGCTATGTCACGCCAATAAGATTACATTGGAAAGAGTCTTGGTGACATACTTGAGATCAAAAGAACAACAATAGTAATTCATCAAAATTGCAACGAAATAGGCAAGTCGTTATGATGAAAGTTTCATCGGATGTATTGCAAATTCGTTGGACGCTTTTGGAGGTTCGTCAAAAATTTGATGAAACAATGCAATTTTTTTTTTTTAAACTATTCATTCAAATGTAGGCATATCGGTGAAATATCAAGACTGTTACAACGATCAAAATTTCCTAAGAAGATATATCAGGAGGACTGGCCTGTGGTCTCAGTGATGAAGTTTCATCAGGGAGATACTCATCTTGTCTCATCGATGAAGCACGATGGAAGAATATCGGCAAGACATATACCATCAGAGTAAGTATTGAATGTCTACTAGACCTGCTATGTCATGCCGATAAGATTACATCGGTAGGAGTCTTGGCGACATACTTGAGATCGTAAGAATAATCATCAGGGAGACTAACCACGTTGGGGAAACTGCAAAATATCCTAGTGATACATGATCTCTTGTTGATGAAGATACAAATGGATTAAAATAATTATCGAGGTGACTCTGGGTGATATTTAAAAGTAGTAGAAGGCTCCAAAGTGCATCCATAGGGATAATGACAGGACATAAGGAGAGGTCAATTAAAGAGAGAAAGTTGATGTGCCAAGACCATGATCATTTAAAAGGGGTAGTAAAAGACAATATGGATTGTCATCAATTCTCATATATAAAGGACAGATTGGAAGACTTCATTATGAAAATTTAGATCAGAATATGCTTAACCCTATTTTGACAAATGCAATGACATTAGTGTCAAGAGTTAAGAGGCCATTCAACTTTGCATTTCAATAAATTATTGTATGCATTGAGTAAATGTTTACAAGGTAGAAAAAGGATAGTCATATGACTATTTAAAATATCAAACATGTCAGTTGTTGTGTTTAATTAGGCTTACAGAGGTAGGGATTTATCATTTTTTGCATACATCTATAGTCCAAGCTCTAGGTCTCTATTATTTGGTTACTATATATGAGAAATGAGCAATGAATAATTATAGAATATGGAGGCTATGGATGATATTATGATGGCCACATTTGATGTTGATGATCAATAATTGGAGAAAAATATAAAACCTATGATGAGTCATGAGATCAAGGGGACTGTCATGGACAGTGAATGATGAATCATAGATGTTAAGACAAAAAATATTCACCATAGAGAACATGAAGAATATAATTTATGATTCTATAGGAAGGTTTACTATCATAAATAATGTATTCTCAAATTTTAAAAGATATTCATACCAATGTGTAAGGACAATCACTTCAACAATGAAAGCTATAAGGACATGTGCTAGAGAAATGATAGCTAAATAGTGGATTGAACATAGAGATGGTAACCCTTAAAAGTATAATGTTGTGTTGACATCAAAGCAAGAGAAGGTTGTTGTCAACTGAAGTAAAATTGCATGGCTACCATCAGGAGTAGAATCAGATCCATTAGTGATAGTGAAAAGGTTTTGATAGTAGTCTTGATGAATATCACAGTGCCCTTTACTTCATATCAAAATGACAGACTATACTAAGGCAGTGATATGAAACTTTGTTGGAGATAATCAACTATGATGAAGAGGGAAATCAATATATAATGATGGTCTGAGCACTATGATAGACAAGTTTGGAGGCCAAAGTCAAGCCAAATGAACAATCTTAAATAAGCTCTGAAGACAAATTTTGATAATGGAAAGTAGAAAGCACAATATTCAAAGGAAAATGTAGGACCCAAAGTAGGATAGATAGTATAAGTTTGTGAGAGTTCCTTCAAGAGTGTAATGGTGATGAGGTATTGAAGGATAAAGTTGCTGCAAATGTATATAGATTTACTAAATGGAACCTCAATTGATTTTTTTCCCATTCTCATGGTCAAGGAAGTGCTGACACAGTAACACACAGTTCATCATGGGAATTACAGAGAGGTTGAAGACACTATTGAAAAAAATCATAAGTATGACAAAATAGTGAAGTAACATAAATTTGTGAAAGAGAAGATTGAGACATTCATATGAAGGACAACCAACAAACAAAGGTTTTAATCAAGACACAATCATCCTTTGATAAGTTGAAAGAAAGTCATGAATATAAGAGGACAGTTTGCAAGATAGTCATATACATTGTAAAGGACAATGAATAAGGTATTAAATTATTACTCAAAGAGAAACTAGTAACCTAATCCTAATATCTAAAATCCATTGCATAAAATTTTATTGAAAAAAGAAAGTATTGTGTAGCTGAATACAAAAAACTCATCTTACAAATTTGCACAGCAAGCACAACCTACGAACTAGATTCTAATTTTGCTAAAAAAGAATAAAACAAACTAGTGAATATTAAACTACACACTAGAATCTAATTTTATGGAAAATGAGCAATTTGGTGAGAAAAAGTACCTGCAGTGTGTCTTGGATACTTAGCTAGTGTACTAAAAAATAGGATTGCAAACCCAAAATTATTCTCACTCTAGAAACCCAATAGAAAAATATAGAATTTTATCCTGGATACTTTTGCTCTTAGACAGTCAATAAAACAATATGAGAATTATTATGAACGGTTTTACCTGGTCCAACTCTTGATCTCCATGTTTGAGAGCCTTCTCTTTAAGACCCCATGAATCCACTTTGATCCATTGCTGCCAAAAGAGATATTAGTGTGTAAACAAGGAGTCACATTTAGACAAACTGGTTGTTGATTTCTTCTAAGAAATTTAGAGACTACAAAAAGAAGATACCTGATGGGGATCATGTGGGCTTCCTAGAGAAAGCATGGCAATATGGCCTCAAGAAGCAATGAAAAAATTTGGATTAGCTTCACAGTAAATCCTAACAGCATGACATTGAGACTCCTCTTCATTAAGTTGATGGTATGTAGAACCAAATCCATATCCTCCTTGAGATATATATCATATTGAATAGAAAAACATAGTGACACAAGCAATCTAAATTGTGAGATAAAGCCTCCAAACCCTCTATGGAAACATGACTTTTACCAGATAATTAAAATTTAAAATTTAAGTAATACCCAAGAAAAATAATTCCATACAATGCAGCTACACACGAAACTTACAGATGGGACTGATCTTCCACTTCTGACTCTCCTTCTTATTCCATTTGAAGAGGACAACCTCCACCCCTTGATTCAACTATGTAAGTTAAGCATTAACAAATAAAAATATTTTTAGTACAAGAAACAATCCTCACCCATCTAAACAAGCACCTGTAAGACAAGCCCAAAAATCTAAGTTTATCACAATCGAGTAAAGATTAAATCCTTATATAATCAATCACAGTAACTAGAAAGTATTAATTGGATCAGTAAGAAGAATCAAATAATTAGGGTTGGGCACTATATAAACCACTACTATCACAGCTATTGAAACATGCTCAGGTACTGGGTCCTCTCCCCTAGATTAAATTAAGGAAAACATTATTGTAAACACAATATGTATAGAAGAATATGAATGTAAAGGAAAATGGATATTAGCAAAACATAAATGTAAATAAAAGTAGTGTCAGAAAAAAATGAATCTAAATTGGTCTTGAACAAATAAAATCATACCCAATTAACATTAAGTTATACTGACCTTGTACTCATTTCCATTGCCAATCTTGAAGGTTACTTTGATGCCTTCTGTAGAAACACTTTGGCCATGAGGCAAGAGAAGGTGAGAAAACCAAGTGTATATTGATGACTTCCTAACAATCAAAAAGAAACAAGCAACCAGTCAACCCTATTAGAACACAATAATCTTATGAATTGATTTTATTTGTTTTACCGGCTAATGGATAGTGGACCTAGTTCTCTTGAATTGAGATACTACTAAGATGTGTTGGCTGGTGATTTTAGACTACCGATATTCTGCTTCAATCTCTATAAGTTAATTTTGTCTTAAATATATTCAAGATAACTCTACAAAAAAATTCCCTGATCTCTTAGAAATTATGCAGATTATTTTGTTAATACTTCTCCATTTTGATATTTTCTTTCTAAAATTCATAGAAATATATGAAATTCCACATTTGGAACTTACATATTTTAATTTTACCAATTCTGTAATTATAGGATATTATTCCAACAATTGTGAAACGCATTGGCAATATGTTGGATGAATGAAGTAAACTATGCAATTGGCAGGTGTAAAGCCAAATTCCTTAACCCTTGCCAGCATCCTTCTTGCCTGTTCTAAAACATGTGCTTTGGAACAGGGCATGAAAATCCATCTAAGTATAATGAAAAGGAGGATTTTGTCAGATATTATATTACAGTAAGTCTAATGAATATAAGTAGAGAAATTTGTGCATACCTGTAGATGGTACAAAATTCCATGGTTAAGTGGAAGCCTCCCATCAACAATAAGATCCAAATATTCGTGTATCTATCTCAATTGAGCCTCTAAACCTTTCAGAGCTGTCAAATTTTCCACTAACCTGTTATGCACAAAAGTCAAATTTTAGAGACCACTAAAAACAAAAGAAACAGATTTTTGAAACCAAATCCACACACAACACAATGTTCATAGTGAAAATTTAGCACTTTCTTTCATCTTTACATATTGGTTTGATGCTTCAAACGGTGCATTTCTTATATTGAAAAGTGCATCACCTTATTGAGCTTCTCTTTGTTTCGAGAATCGTTTAATATTCTCTACTTAATAGGGCCAACCACGTGAAGGTGGAAGCTCATTTAGCCCCTCCCTCCCCTCACATCACTCTCAATTCCCCATACCCAATCATATAACATTAATCATTCATTCATCCATTAATAACATATAACATTCATTCATTCATCCTGCATTAATAACATATAACATTCATTCATTAACATATAAAATTCATTCATTAACATATTCACATTCATCCATTCATCCATTAATAACATGTAACATTCATTCATTCATCCATTAATAACATATAACATTCATTCATTAACATATAACATTCATTCATTAACATATTCACATTTATTCATTAACATATAACATTCATTTTTTCATTTTTTACATATTATCAAAAATATGGTTGTCATAATATGATTACAATCACTTTTTTTTTGTTTATTTTTTGTAGCTAAAAAAAGTTGATGCGGAGTATTGTTTTATAAATCATTTGTCCCCCCTTAAGTTGTTCTGAGCTCTACTCATGATCTTAATGTATGCCTAGTCGTGTACTCACAACGTGGACGCCACTGCAAGGGGGGGTTTGCTGTAATAGCAAAGAAATGCTAAATTGATATGTTTTATTATTATTGTTACAAGTATTTCATTAATTAAAAGAACATTAGAGTGGTGCTCTTTACCTGATGGAGCCACATCATGTTCGTGATCTTGTCTTATAGCCTCATGCTCAACATGCTAAACACCCTAAATCCTGATCTGGAATTGAAACACAAAAGGTTGCATTAATTAATACACCAATAGCAATTAAATATGTTTAAAATAACATTAGAGTGGTCCTATTTACCTGATGGGGCCACATCTTGTTCCTGATCTTGTCTAGCCTGGTCATGCTCAACATGTTGATCACGCTCTACATGCTCTAAAATTGAAACACGAAAGGTTACATTAATTAATACACCAAATGCAATTAAAGATGTTTAATCGTATTAATCCATACTACATTTTGTATAGCACATGAATACATCCAATACCGGGATGCACACCATGGCCTTCATCTACAGGTTGTGCTCCACCCTCACTAGGCTGCATTCCAATGTCATGTGCAGTATTATCATTGCTTGTCTATTTAAAACAAATAGGCACATTATTACTTTATGGTGGAAATTAAGATAAAATAGATTGCATAATTATTCAATTTTAAATAAACTTTATTGAGTTTATTTACTTGCGTGTTGGATGCAATGGAATATTGTGTTTGCCTAGTCAAGACTCTTAGGCGTTCAGCCAGGGCTCCATAGCCTTGTTGGAAGGCAATCTTCAGGTCCTCTTCTATGGGCACTCTGTTGAATTCAGAGTCTTGCATTTTTGCATAAGATCATGAATTTTACTTCTATGGTGTGATAAAACCAAAATTGTTTGCAATTTATTATTTGGATGCAATACTTTATTTATTGATACTTACAATTTGTGCGGCTAATTTCATATAACCACCAGAGCCAAGTTTGTGCTAGCCATGTTTTTCTAGTCTTTCCTTTGTTGCCTTCGATGTGTCGGGCAGCCTATGAAAAGTTTGAAATGTGTTAGATTATGTAAAAAGAAAGAGTAATCGGTATATAATTACATTATTGATAGTATCACATACCTTCCTTGGCCCGATGGTGTCTTTCCTTTTTTTCTTTTCAACCTTCTCATTTCCATCCAACACCAGGTCCTTCCACTCCCTCTCTGGAATCATGGGGGGACACTCATACTTTCTGTTCTTCTCTAAATGCGACCTATATTGGTCCCTCACATACTTTAGATAGGTACCAGCTTTCTTAAGGACCTTCGTTCGGTTGAATGTTTTATCACCGAACAACACAACTAAACGGTTAATGAGCTCATCTTTTTTAAATCTTGATTTTGGGCATTCCACCGTGTATGTATGGTGGGCCCGAAGAGCTCCAATGTAATATCACTTAGATGTTTATAAAAAGAATCATTTCCTGCAAAATGATCATGGGATCATTAGTCTAAAAAGAGTGATCAATAAGTAAATTTCAATTGGATTATATATAATAATAAGTAAAATATTTTAAAGTACCTTGGACCTTCTCTATCTTTATGGGAATGAAATCCTCAGTCACCACAAATGTGACCAACAATGTTCTCGTACTAGTAATACAAGAAGATACAGGAAATTTTGCTAAAACATCACCAGTACTAGTGGCCTCTGCATCCCTAAATACATGTCCTGATGCATGTTTTGGCATGTGTTCGCTGCCAGAGGGTGCCCTATCAGATGCCTGCATGGTATGTGTTGCCGACATTTCAGTCGACAATATACACACAGATGATGGGTTCAGATGATGTGATGTATGCATAGGAAGATTAGGATGGACACTTGTACCAACCCCTACTCCTCAGACAACACCTACAGTACCCTGATCATGGCCAACAACATCATGAGGAAGCAAAAAATCCTATAAAAAAACACATATTTTAGTTCATGACATCAAAGAGTATAAAATATAAAACCATGAATGAACTTATGTTATAATTAAAGACCTCATGATATCTTACTTGCAAGTTTTGTGCTCTCTCATTCAATATTTTAACCCTCTCCCTTATCTCATCTGTTTGAGGCACTATGAATAACAACTGAAGGATTTCTTCATTGCTTTTTTTTGGGTCTTCCTTATCATATCTAGAGGGTTTGTTGAATATGTGATGCCATCATCACATAATAGTGATTGCACCTCCCTATGGATGCTCTCCTCTACTGCTGGTGTCTTTCCCTGATCAGCTGACTGCAACAAGAATATTAAAAACATTATCGAAATTAACCCAATAAACTCATGAAAAAAACATAATAATAAAACATTTTGCCCGTATCTAATTTGTACAATTATAATGAGGTAAACCTGTCGGGTAGAATTTCTTGAAGATGGATCATGATCTGAGCTCTAGGATGGAGCCTTCCCCATATGATCAATGTGCCGCTATGACAAAAATTAAATATACAAAAACATTACCAAAATGAAACCAATAGACTTACGAAAAAAAATATAATAATAAAATGGTATATTGGAGTCATTAATTAGAGGTTGGGTAAAATGGTATTTAGTACATACCACCCCCATAGTAACTATGTTTGTATCTAAGTGATTCAAATTGTAATCAATTAGCAACTCTTCCCCTACAGTTATTGATTTTATCGCACATACAAATACACAGTTTCCTTCGTGTGCCTCGAATATGCAATTGGGTTGCTTATTTGTTGACCCAGATCGTGTACTATTTATAAACCCTGCAATATTCCTTGATGCTTTTGGCCTTCCATCAATGTACATAGGCACTCCTTTATTTTTATCCTTGTCTTTTAGTTGTATATAATTTTCTAATAGTGCATACCTACGCATACTTCATGTATATCGAACCAACTGCATCCAATCTTTGTAACTGTAACAGGGTCTAACATACTCCATCAATTTAGTAACTTTTTCATAACAAACCTTTATGTCGTCCATGCAAAATAGGCCCAAACCATGTAATGATGATGGTGTTATGCGATATATCCTCTCATTGACACCAAAATCAGTGTTTATTGGAGGAAGTTCCTTGGGTACCCATTATTTCCATAGATGTTTGTACCTCAAGGGCACCTCAATGTCGCCTATGCTCTCATCATCATAAGAATATGACCCCCCTTCAACAAGAAAAAATTCCATGCGTTTACATAATTTTCTTCTAATCTTTTGACCTCTAGTTGATCTCCCTCTTTTAGACCTACTACATGTCTTGCTTTCCTCTTCTTTTCCTGAATTTCCCTCGCTTGAGGAAGACAGATCTAAAAAATACCTATTTAGTGGTACCTGAACTCATAAGTATATTGGATGAAGTTATTTCATGGTGATGTGATCCCACAGTGACATTATGATTAATCTATCATTTCATCGCTAGAATTTGATAAGCTATAAGGTAATCAAATCTACTTAATGTTTTAACTCCCAAACTTTGTAACAAGTGTTAAATGTGACTATGTTCCACCAATTACACAAGCAAGGCCTCAAATGTATTCTCTAATTGTAATCAAAGGACTTTTTCTCTTCATTCAAGTAAATAAACTTGAAGGGAAACACCACCAAGTGGTTTATTCGACACCTACATGACTAAAAATAACAGAAATTTTACATTTAATTTCCATATGTCTAAGTGATTAACGGGGAGGGATTTTGTACTAGGCCTGGTTAAGTCATCATAATTTTATGCTTTGGCAATAAAAAATGTTTAAGGCATCTTAAATCTTCCTATGTCTAATTGCTAGGAGACTTTTGGTATGTTTTAAGGTAGGATGAGTGGTTGCATCAATGTTCTAGTTCTCTATGAAAAGGTTTCAACATCTTCAAAAAGTGAAAGTTAGTGGTCATGGTCATTTGAAACAAAAACATTTTGATTATGTATGATGGTAGGATTTGATAACTTAAAAGAATTGCCTACCCAACAAACTTAAAGTTAAAAGAAAAAATTTCAGTTTAAGGGGTTAGCACTTTCTTTCATCTTTGCATATTGGTTTGATGATTCAAATGATTCATTTATTATCTCACTTCTATCATATTGTATTCCCATCCCACTGCAATTGTTTCAATTTTTGGAGGAGTTGATACCAAAATTTCATATCAAATACCACGTTCTTGAAGCAATTTTCTACATTTTTACTATTTTTCTGAAGTTCTTTTGTGTTGTATGGATCCATACAAACTTGAAATTCTTCGAGATCATTGATGTAGATAAATATATGTGTTCCCTTTCATTTTAATTTGTTTTGAAGTGCTCAATCACTGTTTTGTGGGAAAAAACAATCAAATATAGGGACTGCCTTGTTTTGCCTATGTAAGGGTTTGAGGGCTAAATAGAAATGACATCCACCAATCCACCCACTGTATTGGAACTATAACTCAGTGTATTGGTGTGCAACATGGTATGATAGAGGTTCATTGCATTTAGGGGTCTATTAAAGCAAGAAACTTGGCATTGAATTGATGCCCTAGGGCTGACAGGGGCAATTTTCTTGTGAATTTTTGGTTGTTAAGTTAGGGTTTATCAATTTGATGGATATCTTGGTAGAGTCATGGTGAAACTATTTTATGGTCCAATCTCTACTTTGAAACAAAAATATCTCTAACAACTCTAAGAGCTATAATGGGATGGAATTAAAGGAACCTTCATATGAAGGATCTTCTAATGAAGGACCTTTGAATTAAGGTCTTCATTTGAAGGTCCTTCATGCAAAGGTTCCTTTTATAAAGCATTTTGGACATGAAATATTTAAAATAAAAAATACCTTCATTTGAAAGTCTTGACATGGCATCATTTTTGAATGAAGGTTCTTCATTCAAATGTCATGACGACATCACCTTCAAATTAAGGTTCTTCATTCAACTGGTATTTTGTAATTTTTAATGTGTGATAATAATTTAGGGTTAAAAATAAACCCATTTGAGCCTTTTATAAATGAAAGGACATTTGATGCAATCATATGCCTTGTCAAAGTTTTAACTTAATAGTAAGGGCATTATGAGTAGTTTTTTGGGCCCATTCAATAATCTTCGATGCAAGCATTGAATTGTCTAGAATGTATCTACTATCAAGAAAGCTAATTTGTTTACCTGTATGACTATATCTCAAGCAATAGGTTTAATTGTGATGGAAATGATATTGACAAATATTTTTTAATCTAGGTGTTGAGAATCATAATTGGCCACCATCCTAGAAAAGATTCTTCATTCTCACTTTTAGGTGTTAAAATTTAACAATACCTTGATTGATGAAAGAGCCCAAAGAGCCTTTCTCTATGGTATCCAAGTACACATAGCAGCGGTCTTCTCTTATATGGTTGGACATTATTTAAATAACTTAACTAGGAATTATTCATTTAACCTAAGGTTTTCTCATAATGCCATCATTGGAAAAGTATGATCAAATTCTTCTATTATGAATAATTGGTCTATGTGCCTCTAGTAATCACTATAAATGTTTGTAAGGATAAAATGACTAATTGCATCAGGTAGGAGAGAATCAAATTTGAGTTCTTCAAATATTATATTCCTCTATTCATAATTTTTAAGGTTTGTGTGTGGAGGAGGTTATCACTACCAAGAAGGGAGGAGACCTTTCCTTGCATATATTTGTGGTGGAGGTATTAAAGAAGAATTGTATACCTCTATTTCCATTCATTAGATCTAGCTTAGCCTAGCATATACTTGGGCTCATTTTCCCTTATAAACTTCCATTTGTTTGAGTTTATGTTATGTAAGCATAATTCCATGCTATGTTGAAATATAAGAGGTGGAGGAGGCCAAAAGGAAATAACCCCTTTTTAGTTGTACCTTTGAATTTTTTCTTATTGTTTTATGTTTTTAGCAACTTTGTGGACATAAGATTTGAGGTAGGTCATACAACAAAGAATAACATGTTCCCACCAACAACCAAGATGTGGGTAGATTATGGTATTTTTTCCAAGACTTGAGGCTGGTCAATAAAAATGTGAAAGACTAAGCCATTTTATTTTTTCTGTCTTATCTTATACCATTTTACGAGAATGGGGGTGCCAATGTATGAGAAGATCTTTGGAAACTAGGCATGAAAATTGCAGGTTAAAGAGAATGGGGGTGCCAAACTTATAGTACTCATTGTCCCTTGGTCATCGATTTTCCCTACGTTCCTTCAACCTCGTCCTTGGCACTTGTATTTACCTTGTTTTCACTCCTCCATACTCTTCCTCGACGTTGGTATTGACCTTGTTTTCACTCCTCCAAACTCTTCGTCGGTGCTGGTATTGACCTTGTTTTAACTCCAAACTCTTCCTCGACGTTGGTATTGACCTTATTTCACTCCTCCAAACTCTTCCTCGGTGTTGGTATTGACCTTTCACTTCTCCAATTTGACGAGCTACAACCTGGTTTCGTTAGGTTTTAGAGTATGCTAGTTAAATTTAAAATTATGGCGCCATTTATAGTGAATATAAATCAAGCCAATCCTATTATAGTCATGAGGGAAATAATAAAACTCCTAGGATACTTTGTGAAACCATTTTCCTTGGTTAAAGGGAGGCCATAAAATATACCTTTGGATTTTTTCAATCTTCAAAAATGAGGATTTGCAAGGTTCTTAGAAAAATGAGTAATGGAAATGTGTGCAACAAGAATTTTTGAACACACATGGAATCTCCTTGCCAAAGAAAGGGGCTTCATAATTTAATATGATAATTTTTCTCAGCTCTAGAAATGATATGTTTCCTTAAAGAGGAAGGAGAAACCTAAAAGGAAAAAGAGATGCTTAGGAATCTCAATACTTCCTTATGATCAACCCCCTTCTATCCATAGGAATTGAACCAATTGGGCTTGGCTAAGAAGGATTTCCTATAACATTGAGTTTTATGCCACTATATATTTGACCTTAAAGCTTTCTAGAAAATATCTAGGAATTGAATATCCTAAATAATGTCACATTTGTCCTCCAAGTGAGTGAGAAAGGAGTCATTAGAAAAATGACCATTGAATAGTTGGGCTATAGAGTTAGGAAAAGTAGCAGCTTTAATAAGGTTCCATGAAATACTATTAGCCAAAATATATCCAAAGGCTTCCATAAAAAACACATATAAAGTAGGAGCTAAGGGGAAAACATGAAAAATTGAATGAAAACACCCAAAATTCTCAAATTTATGTTCATTCATGGTAATACAAGTATAACCATTGTAAAAAAAAATTGAAAAAAGTAAAAAAAATTGAGGAACAAATCCTAGATGACATAACTAGTCCAATTCAACACCAGAGGTAGCGAGAGATTAATGAAATTACCACAAGTTTTAAGTAGAAGTAAACAGCCATTTTCAAGTACTAATGCTAGTATGAAATTGTGACTAGCTAAATGGAAAGAAAATTAGAAAATTGTAGCCAAAATTTAAGTGGAAATAATTAAAAGTAACCACACTTTTTGCATGGTTGAACCAATTTAAAAATTCAGCCAAAGTTGATAGTAAGAAAATTAAAATGCACCTATATGAAATATTCATTCTAAGAGCCAAATTTGGATGGCAAAGTTAGTAAGAAGTAGTGTCGAAAGTGGAAAATTAATCATGAAATCATGGCTAATAGAGCATACAAAATATATTGGAAAATTCACTTTTTAGATGACATAACTAGTCCAATTCAACACCAGAGGTAGTGAGAGATTAATGAAATTACCACAAGTTTTAAGTAGAAGTAAACTGCCATTTTCAAGTACTAATGCTAGTATGAAATTGTGACTAGCTAAATGGAAAGAAAATTAGAAAATTGTAACCAATATTTAAATGGAAATAATTAAAAGTAACCACACTTTTTGCATGGTTGAACCAATTTAAAAATTCAGCCAAAGGTGATAGTAAGAAAATTAAAATGCACCTATATGAAATATTTAGTCTAAGAGCCAAATTTGGATGGAAAATTTAGTAAGAAGTAGTGTGGAAAGTGGAAAATTAATCATGAAATCATGGATAATAGAGCATACAAAATATATTGGAAAATTCACTTTTTAGATGACATAACTAGTCCAATTCAACACCAGAGGTAGCAAGAGATTAATGAAATTACCACAAGTTTTAAGTAGAAGTAAACTGTCATTTTCAAGTACTAATGCTAGTATGAAATTGTGACTAGCTAAATGGAAAGAAAATTAGAAAATTGTAACCAACATTTAAGTGGAAATAATTAAAAGTAACCACACTTTTTGCATGGTTGAACCAATTTAAAAATTCAGCCAAAGGTGATAGTAAGAAAATTAAAATGCACCTATATGAAATATTTAGTCTAAGAGCCAAATTTGGATGGAAAAGTTAGTAAGAAGTAGTGTGGAAAGTGAAAAATTAATCATGAAATCATGGCTAATAGAGCATACAAAATATATTGGAAAAGTCAAGAGAACTTATATCTACACATAAAAACACTCAAAATAATAATTATATCATACAGTTCATTTGGGAATATATTACAATATGGATTTTACAAAGCCTTTCAAATATACCTTCCCATTTGAACTGCTATCTTACAAGAATATAACTAATTATTTAATAACAAAAATAAACAAGTTAGTAAGGTGAATTTATTAATGTTAATCTTAATATTCCAACACCCTCCCAAGTAAGTTTTACATTCCACACAACAAAACAAACAAACAAATATAGGCTAAGCTAACAAACAAACAAATATATATAGGTTAAGCTAACATCATTTGAAACAAACAAACAAACAAACAAATATATATAGGCTAAGCTAACATCATTTGATTTTTCTTTAAGTTCTCCCTCAAGAACATCATTGGCTCGAGTTATACAAGTCCACACTGTGTGATCCTTTTTCTTACAATAATAACATTCATTTTTATTTTTTAATTATTATTACCTCATGAGTATAATACATTCTCATGTTGAGAATCAACTTTTAAATCTTTTCCATTGTTCTTTTTTCTTCTCCTAATAGGGCCAAAATCACATCTTCTTGTGTTTGAGAAGTTATTGGACTAAGCATAGAAATAAAATTGTTGTATTTTCAAACTATTTAAAAAAATATTCTTAGCATCTTCATCATCTAATAGAGCCTTGACTTCTACCAATTGTCTAATGAGAGATCTCAAATTTCTTATGTGATTAGACATAGTGATTATATCTCTCATTTTGAATCTAAATAGTTGAAGTTTTAGGAAAAACTTCACATTAACTATTTTTGCTCCAAATATTTTATTGAAATTATCCCAAATTTCCTATGATGATTTATCTAAATCTATATAATAAAATTTAATGTCAGAAAGGGAAAGACCAATAATATATTTGACTTTATAATTTTTTTTATGTCATTCCAATAATTTAGTTGCATTTGTAGGTGGTGTTTTGTTCCCATGCATGATTCTCTATTATTCATTTATTGCACTTGCATTTTTGTTTTCCAAGTATGAAATTTAAAACAATTTCTTTTGTTTAAAAGAATCTTAATCTTAAAAACATGAACCAAAAATATTCCAAAAGTTTAATGTCAAACTTATCACTCTAAAAAGTACCACTTAAACATCCCTTTCAAACCTTGTAACCAATTTTGAACCACTCTCCAATTAATTTTTTCTCATCACAAACATTGACACCATTTTACTGTTCTAAACAACTTATTGAATCCTCTTATGTATCAAACTTATTTAATTGTTTCAAAAAAAACAAAAAAATAAATTTGAAAATATGACTTTTCAAACTTCACACTTCCTTCTTATTATTACCAAATGTCATTATTTTAAATGAAAAACACATGAATGTTATAAATGCATTATTTCTATAAGGAAACAAACCATATATCTCTTTTTAATGACCAACTTAAAGCAGATTGCAAATAGAAACTTGGCTGTTGTATAGAACATTGAAAAACTGATAACAAAGAATTAAAAAAACTACTTCAAAGACCTAGGATAGGCTAGAGGCCCACAGTAGAACATTCATCACAAATCAACTAGTCTTTACAGTGATTTTGCACTCATTGATTCCCTAAAGAAAACCTTATCTTGAGTATAATCCATCATAGTCACATATGATCACATCATTCTTGACCATTTGATATCATGAAAAACCTCCAAAATCTAGTATTCAAATAACTCATATCATCGGCAAGACAAGTTCCATCGGGGTGAAATGAAAAGGTCATACCGAGCATATAGTTCTCATCGATGAAGTTCCATCGGCAAGAAACCTATCTTAACTCACCGATCAAAGCACAAGGAGTTGTATCGGCTAGACCAACGCCATTGGAGTAAGATCCCTGAGTCAGCTTGAGTGCATTTGTCTCGCCGATGAAATATCATTGCCGAAACACTCATCTTGTCTTGCCGAAAAAACAAAGAAACATACTATTGCCAAGAAAAACATTGTCAGAATGAGTTCAAAATGTCCTCTCGACCCACTATGTCACGTCAATAAGATTACATCGGCAGGAGTCTTGGCAACATACTTGAGATCGAAGGAATAATCATCAGGGAGACTTATAACATCGGCAAAATTACTGAATGTCTTAGCGATACACCATGTCTTGTCGATGAAGACACAAACAGATCAAGATAGTCATCAGAGTGAATCTTGGCGACATTTATATGAATCAAATGGATAGATTATGTGATATCAGCATAATGTCTCCCCGAAAAAAATAATGTTTAATGAATTTTAGTCAAGCCTGAATAAAAGGATCACCCAAAGTTTCAATTGTCTTGCCAATAGAACATTTGATGTGATAGTGGGTGAATTCAAAGATCAACTATGCTCTTGTTCAAAGCTAGGACATTAATGGCAGTATTACTACCAAATCTGTCGATGATTTATTGAATTGAGAAAAGTAATTGAAGGCGAATTTTGCAAAGTTAGCAGCAGAGGAATGGATGAAGGGCCAAAGGATCTTGCAGTCAAAGAATTCTAAATAAACTTGTAAGTTCCCTGCAGTTAAATTTTTTGTTTTGTGATTCATAAAATGGAAAGCACTAGCTTAGGAAAAGAAAAAGGTAGGAAACAGAGTGAGAGTAATAACCCTGAGGAAAAAAGAAAAAAATTGAAGCAGAGAAGGAACCGGGGGTAGCTGAGAGGAAGTTAAACCATGACTTAATTGATCAATTGCCTGGCTTAGGACCTAAGGCTAGGTGATCTGCACAACTTAGGGAAAAAGTGGAAAAGTTAGAGGATAAATGCAAGCATATATGAGACATATGGACCCCAATTAGGGGATATGAGCTATTTATTTTTCATTACCAACAAAGGAACCGATCCGAACCAATGTGCAATCCTTGGAAGTTAAACCTAGGGAAACTAGTCTGCCCCAATGTATTTGTAAATGTAGAATTGGTGAAGATGCTAGCTGCCTATTATAATCCAAAATATAAATCTATTTGTGATCCATCAGGAAAACTGTTTATACATGTATCTGAAGCTGCCATCTATGAGGTTTTTAACCTAGAGGGAGTGTGTGGTGAAAAAATTGTACCTGAACAACTGGAAAAGGAATTCTAGAGGATGGATACTTTGTACAAGGGTTGGAGGTTGCCACTACATAGGTCTAAGAAATATGGTGTTTCATTTCCACTGAATGACAGTGATGGTCCCCCATTCCATGTTGATTTGTTTGAACCCTACATGAGGTACACATATTTTTCAATGTGTCAAGTGCTGGGAATGGAGGCCCCTTAGCACATGTCAATTGTACCCATGGTAATTGCAGCGGACATCCAATGTCACAATTCATGGTTTTTTCATTATGCTTCACACATCTTTAAAGTACTTGATTCAGGACTGATGGCATTAAAAAATCGAGCTCCTATCTTGCACTTGGATGCTTATTCGATCCTAATGCATATGATAATTTATTATGGACAAGAATTATAGATGTGGCCTAAAAAAATGAGGGTTGTACAATTTGATAAGGAAGGAAGGTTATTACCAGTACAACTCTAGACTGCCACCTGGGATTGCATATTTTCTAATTCTTGTTATCTACATTTTGAAGATTTTTTTGTGAAACCGCTATATAGATTTTATAATCATCATTTTGAATACTCATTGTTCGATGAAATAAATAGGTTTTTAAGGCTTAAGGATTTCAATGGACCTGTCAACCACAATTGGGGAGACTGGTACTATCTAGAAGATGCGACCATGATAAGAGTATATGGATTTGAAGATGCACCCTTCATTCTGCCCAAGACGATGCCTGATAGGATTACATATTTGGAGATTGCTAGGCAATTGGACTTTTCAGACGTTATGAATCTGAGTTCTTTTAGAAAGTAGGCATTTATGCCTAGTACATTATGCTTCGGTGATTTCACTGTATTAGCAAGGGATGGATATGACATGGTTCTCAACAAATTGCTGCAATACAACATGAAGAAGGGTCCATCGTGAAAAGGATTTGATCTAGAAGGGTATATTGATTTTTCCAAAAATAAAATGAACTTGGGAGGATACAATCACATACACTATCTGTATGATGACTTGATCAGGAATTTGAAAGTAGAGGAAGCAGAAAAAGTTTTTGATGAGTATAATAGGGGATTGCAAGATACAAAACTATTATCTTTTGATGAAGAGGCATTTGGTGATGGTAGGCCTAGCAGTACAATTGCTAAAATTTCTAGATTGAGAACTCAAGAATACAAGTATGTTCCCAGGGAAATAGATGTTGAAGAGAGTGCAAATACTAACACAAGGTAGATAGCATATAAATCATTTGTGGTTGATGATGAATTCATTAAAACCTCATAATTTAAAATCTTTTTTTGCAAATTAAAAGGAAAATCAATAAGGGAATCAGTGGAGAATATTACACAAAGTAATGAGGAACAATTGTTGAATAACTTAAAATCAAGTGTGGAAGAAGAAATGAAGAGCATGACCCCTGAGAAAGGAAGGAAATTATTAGAAGATGCAGGTGTCATGATCTTTCCTGGGTTGGATTTAAACTCTGCTTTGGTTTTTGATAGTTTTTTGAAGAATAGTAATGCCACACATAAACTCACTCCTAAGGGGGTAACAGAGAGTTATGCGGGATCTAAGTATAACCCAGATGAGGGATCACTTATGATATGGGCCCGATATCCTCCACACAAGAAATCTGTTGTAATTGATACTGAAAAGGATTTTGGACATGTAATGATGTTAAAATTTGGTGAGGTTGATCCAATAGCTATAGCAGAAATTGGCATTAATGCTGCAAAATTAAATAAAGCCTGAATCCAAAAGATAATCAAGGAAAAATAAATGTATAAGATTAATAACGAGAGACTACTCAAAGAAAATGATCACTTGAAGGACATGATGAGAATCACATTGGGATCCACAAAGCAATTGACTCATGGTGAAAGCTCCTAGGAAAGAGACCAATGGGAAGAATCAAATGCATAATCACAAGGTAAATATGATGCACTCACTGCAATAATAAGGAAGAGGCGGACCAATTTAATGACTTGGTTGAGTAAGCTCTGGGGAACACATTCACACAATTTTACTGCACTACAAGAACATAAGAGGATAGATGGCAGGATACGAGAGAAGTTCCAAGAAATAAACCAAAGGGATGCTCCTGATAACACAACTAATGATACTAGAAACCATTTTATGAAAAAACATAAAGACTTCCATGATGAATTGCAAGGTGATGAGTAGGGGATGATCAATGTCACAAAAAAGGGAGTACCAATGTTAGAATATGGAGGGGAACTAAAGGTAAAAGATAGATGGATCAAGGAATGCGAGATGATGATGCAAACAATTCTGGAGACAGCCATAGGAAACGATTTAACAATGGACATGGCATGTGAACAAAATGAGAAGATGTTTGAAATGGAGATAGCCATAAGGAATGCGCTAGAGGATGTTGATACACATAAGCAGCCAGCTTACTGAGATTATTTGTGAAACATCTATTTATGGCTTAATAGAGCATGATTTCTAGTTTGTTATTGTTGTTAAGCAAAAGACATTTCTGAAAGGACGCGCCCTTTCACAATTTTGATATATTTATATATGTTTCATAATGTAAAACAAATATAGGAAGATAGGAGAAAGATACAGTAGATATTTTGCAATGAAACTTTCCTTTAAAATACTTAGATGCATGTATAAATTTCGATGAAGTTAATGAAGATGTTTGAACTTGTGGTTTAATCTTGGTATCAGCTGTTTGTAGAATTATACAGTTATCCAGTTGTCTCCATATGATGCTTTTTTTTTGTTTAGATTGATATATCAAGCATATATTCAGTTTACCGATACACATTTGTTGTATTTGTGTGATGTGATTATTTGGTTCTTTCAAGTAAAGATTAAACCCTTCTAGTCAATCACAGTAACTGAAGAGTATTAATTGGATCAATAAGAAGAATCACATAATTAGGATTGTCATTCTATCTCAAGTAGAGTTTGTCAATCATTTACTTGCACGTTTATACAAGTTATAAAATACATCTGTGTGCCAAACAGTTTGAATTATTGCCATCATAGATTACACTTTTCTAGATCTTCATTAGACTCCATACACCCAACAAGGCACTGGTCTCACGCTTTCATCTTTTAGTTTATCCATTTTATTTTTTACATCTGTTAACTAAACATATTCTAATATTACACATACACTTTATTAGGATTATATCTGTTCACTGTAAGATTGTCATTGTGAATAGATTGTTGTAAACAAAATCCAGTTTCAATGCCAAATGTAGCAATTATTTTGTTGCTTTTGTCAAGTTTCATTAACCAAGCTATTTAGTGGGATGAATAAAGTTGTGTTATGACCCTTGGTCTCTTTAAAATAATTAGACAATATTAGGGAGATCACGAAGGGGAGAAAACTAAACTCTTTCAAAATAGGGGTAGTTGTGGGTTTGTTGGTTTTCTTTGTATACTATATATACTAGTTCCTCTAGGATAAATAAGTCACTGTAGAAATGAAAGATGTTTGATTATCTACCTAATATTGATTTGTGTTTTTGAAATGGAAGAGATCTACAACTCTATAGAAATTTTTATATGCTAATGTCAAATTATTAGACTATTTACATCATTTTAATTGACTACTACATAATATTTTGTGTTGAAAGAATTGTTTCCATTCTTTGTAGTTTTTACATTGGAATACAAATCATATTTAATTTCATGCCAATATATTTATTTTTTACATCTGTTAACTGAACATATTCTAATATTACACATACACTTTATTAGGATTATATCTATTCACTATAAGATTTCCATTGTGAATAGATTGTTGTAAACAAAATCACATCACTTAAGTTTGCTCAGTTTGCAAAGGTAGACCCACCTAGGTTTGGCAGCACCTGAAGAGAAGAAGGTTCAAATCATTTGGCCTTGTTTGTTACCCTACAATGTATCAAGAGATTGGAAACCTCTTGAGGTATTCTTACCTACGTTTTTGAGAGCTAACAGTCTCCAAACCTCCAAATCCACAAAAAGATTCCACTTGTATGGCCAAATTCTTGCCAAACCCAAAAACCCTTGTTTTAGGCCAAAATCATGAGGTTTTATTGAATCTCCTACTTCCACAACCTCCCAGACCTCAAAACCAACTCAAACACAACCCATTAGGTCCAAAAATGGATAAAAATTCATAAAATCAGATCTCCCATACATATTTTGTTGAAACCTAGGCTTGAACCTCTCATTTCACATGCTTTTCTTCACAAAACTCTTGAGGACAGCAGTTATACCTTCTTTATTTCTCATCCTACACCCTATTCATGAATCCTAAAATTACACAACATTATCCATGGGGCCTCTTACACAAGCTACAGTAATCACAAAAAGTGTAAGAGCCCCTTTATATCATGTTTGGACTACAAATCCCTCAAAAACAGGGTAACCAGGTTGTATGCAAAGTAATGAATCTTTCTAACTCAAATCAAAGCCTTAAACCCTCAAATCAGATTCAAATAAAAGATAACACATATCTTCATGACATGGAATTTATTTCACATCAAAATAGGGTTGTATGTGACTGTACAGTACTACAAAACAGGAAAAATACAGAAATTTTGAAGAAAAACACAGATTTTGGAATGTCAAGAGCTTGCATTTTAAATCCAAAACCATCAAAAAAAATTCCAATGATCACTTTATGTATTTTAACTACCTTTACACCTTAACCATTGAACAATCACATCTACAACTGACTTTTTAATCTTTTATGATGACATGAAACATAAAACACACTAATTTCAAGGTTGTTAACATCACTATTGAAATGTTTTAATTTTTTGACCTTTCAAATGTATTGAAACTCCTAGGACACCTCTAAGACCATGCTAGTGGCTTGATAATAACCTTATTATTGGAAGGACACTAACCTTGCACCCTTTTACATGTAAATTCTCCAATTTTCCTTAAAAAGGCTACAAAACTCTTTAGTGCAAGACTCAAACTCATAACTCAAAACTTCACCTAGAACATGACTAATGGTCTTGAGTGAACTTATTCACAATAAAAAATTCTTTAAATGCCTAAACCAACCTATTGACCTCCCTAATTATCATCGCATCATTAAGCATAAAATATGAGGTGTAGGTGCTCTTGCACCACTACCCCATCCAAAATTTTCTCACATTACACAAAGCCATAATGTTCGTCCAAGATAAGCCAATCAAATCGTACCTTATGTGTCCTAGTAATAAAATTGGAGATGATCCTAAAAATGGCACTGCGAAGGGTGATTGTTCTAAAAAATCTAAACAACTTTGTAATTATTTCACTACTATGATCAATGTGTCATCTTTCATGAAATTTCCCAAAACAATATTCATTATGATCATATGGAAATTTCTAGGAGAGCTAAAATAGTTGTAACATCATGAATTAAAATTAAACATTAAAAAGTACATAATGAATTAATTATGTAATGGCATAAAAATTAAAAACATCTTGAATTAATTATGTAACCACATAAGTCAAATATAATTCCATCAAGAAATTAATATAAAATAGATAATACAATCGCATAACTCATACATTTCAATGTCATTGATCTTCTTCTTCATCCAAATCTTTGTCTATATCATCTGATCTAGATTCGACATTGTAAGGATTGGTCATATCATCATCGTCATCATTGATATCAGTTTCGATAATGTCATCATCCACACGGATATCATCTTCATGAACATTAACTCCTACATCATCATGATCTAGTTCCTCTTCTTCGACATCTTCTTCAAGCACATCATCAACTAATTATTGATCCTAATCATCATCTACATCATCTTCTAGTTCTTCGATATCTTCTTCTTCCATCACATTATACTTTACCGACCTTCCTCTTGGATCATTTCTAACAACAAATGACCAACCCAGTTTACCTAGAACCTCTGAGTAAAATACGTGCTCACATTGTCTTGGAAGAACATAGGGCTCATTTCCAGCTTGCTCGATCGACCTTGTATTAACCATGGTAAATCCATTATCATGTTCAATAACAGTTCTCTCAAGATCATTTTCATTCAATCGTAGCCTATACCATAGGATGACGAACATAACTAATTTGAAGGACTTAAATTCACACTCAAGTATATCATCCAAAATCCCATATTATTGATTTTTTGAGACTTCTGAATGTATGTCGCTTCTAGATGAAACATTAGTCACCTGAAAGACTACAGTTATCCCAAAATCACAAGTTTTCTTCGTGTCATCCAACTTTTTGATTCAAAATTTATGACCATTGCACCACATAGCCTTGTGGTGTTTCACCTACAATATGTCCAACATGTAAAAATTATTGCAATATCGTCAGTTGATAAACATATTTATTCTTGGCTGAATGTATGCAAAGAAAAAAATCTCAACATATATATACATCAATATAATTGAAAATAATTAAATAATATGGGTGATTAATATATTTATACGTACCTTTTTATCTCTTAAACCATATGCTAAATCAATTTCCCTTGGTGTAACATTAGAATCTCCATTATGATGAGCTTCTTTAACCTATGAAGCCACACCTTCCCATGTTAATGTGCAACCAAATTGTTAATCCATACCGTCATCCAATCAAGATTGTTTGCGACATAAAAATGTAGTGCATCCCACTCTCGACCAACTATATAAAAAAAATTGAAATTCACAAACAACGTATAATTAATTAATTACCACGGTATACAACCTTAATTTATAATTGATGTATATTGAAGATTAATAATTAAATAAGTACAATATACATAAAAACCAAATGTAAAATGTATTCTAATTAATCTCCATGACCATTTTATAATTACCTATCACTTTCCTCAATCTACCTTTCCCCATCAAGTACTCCCCTTCAAATTTTTTAATGGAGTTGGGATCCCAAATGCAATCTACATGAATCTTTGCTGCAAACTTAGGAAGATATTTAGTAATGTACACCATGCTCTGGTATACCATATATGCCTCCACCATAGAACCCTCAAGATGTGCTATTTGTCTAACCAAATCCTTCAAAAATTTCAAGTGCCTCTCAACCATCCACATTGACCTTGTGTATACAATTCCACACAATTCAATCTTCTCAACTTGGTGTATGAGGTAGTGTTCTTGTGCATTAAAAAATGTCGAAGGTAGACACTTTTGCATTTCACACATTAGATGAGGAATTTTTCTCTTCCAATAATTTATACCTTCTTTATGGATTCCTTTAGATCGCAGCCATCTACAAGTGATTCAAGGCACAAATATATTAACAAGATTTAACAAAAATATATAATTTATTACATAACAAGTAAAACAAATGGAAATTATAAGATCTATACAAAGAATTGAATAAATATTGCTACTTACCTCATGTATTTTCTAAGATCATATATAACTTTCTTGACATTGTTGTCGAAGTTGTCTGGGAGAGATAGAGGTAGAACGTACTGCAACAATTATAAAATATTTTTTTCATTATTTTTCCAAAAGTAGTAAACATAATACACTAAAAAGTACATACAATACACAAATATATATATATAATATACTAGAATAATTACCTTAATGAAGGTATGCCAATCATGTTTTTTCATCCCTGACCAAAATTTCCCTTTCTTTGTTATGATATTGTTTATGTTTGCAACAAATCCTATGGGAAATCGAATTTTTTGTATGACATCTTTTATAGCATTGCTTTGCTGCTTCGTTAATAACCAAGGAAGGGAACTTATATTAATTTGGTCTCCATCGATATTTAATTGAATGACATTTTTCATTGCATGATTGGCTTCCTGAATGTCACTACAAATTTTGACAATTTTTTCTTTGCATGCCTTCCATACAATATTTTCAATAACATTTTCGTTATATTCTTTCTGATATGCATTATATCAAACAAATGTACAATTTGTAGTTGCTCATAGTAGGGAAACCTACTAAATTGTCTGGGATAATTTTTCAGTCCTTGTGGAAGTTGGCCATTAATGCCTTGATGACCTTCATGAAGCATATAAGTTAAACAAATTAACGACAATCATTGTCAATTACAGCATGAGTAAACACAAAACAATATAAAAATATAAATTCAAAACATATCATTTATGAAAGATAAATAATTCGATCCAATGTATAACCTTTATGATTAACTCTATTATATTCCAACTTCCATAGGCGAGGTGTCATTCTTCGTGGTTTTGATGTAGTCTCTTCTTTCCCATTGAAAATATGTTTTTCAGTAGTTTGATACTTATGATTTCTATGGAGGATGTGACTCTACTCATCAAACACTTGCTTTCCTAAACTTGTTGAATGATGAGATTTCATCTTTGGACCACAAATTGGACATGCAAATTTTCCCTTTGTTTGAAGACCTGCAAATCATATATAATTGGATGAAATATGTCAATTTTTATAATTATATATAATGAATATATTATTTAAAAAACATGCATGATATATACTTCATAAAATTAAATATCATTAAAGTCATGCAGTCGAATGTTATAACATACCACAAAAATGCATTAGCCCTGGAGCATCATGAATTGTCCATACAAGAATTGCATGGAATTGAAATTGTCTTTGTCCTATTGGTCTAGATACGTCATACATAGTGACGCCATTCCATAACTTTAGTAACTCGTCGATAAGAGGCTCGATATATACATTCATATCTTTAATTTGGTACTTACCTAGTTGAATGAACATAAACATTACATAATTATTATAACCATTTTACTACAATATATATAAATTAATGTACATGACTATTAAATGAAAAAAATATGTCATTATGCAAAAATTAAGACAAATGAGATGCTACTACGTTAAAGAAAATTGATGTAAATAAATACCTGGAACAATCATTGCCAACATTGTGTGCACCCTCTTTATTGACATCCATGGAGGAATGTTATTCTTGATAACAAAAATAGGCCACACCGCATAAATAGATCTCAACTCTCCAAATGGATTAACACCGTTCGCTGCCAATGAAAGCCTAAGATTACGAGGTTCTTCTTTAAAGTGTGGTCATTTTTCCTCCATGTCCCTAAATGCAGAACCATCCGTAGGCATTCAAAGAATGTCATCTCCACTTCTATTTCATGCATGGTATTCCATAAATTGCGCTAAGCTTTCACACCTAAATAATTGTTGCATACGTGAAATAATGGGAATATAACGAAGAACCTTGTGAGGCACCTTTTTTGTTAGTTGATCTATTTGATATCTACTGATATGACATTTCGGGAATTCTATTGAAAATTCATGTTGTTTATGATATATAATATGATCATTGGGACATGCATTTATTGCTTGATACTCCATTCCAATAAATTTCATAATTCTAGATAAATCTCGGTATGAGCGACGTAAAATATTTGATGGTGGTAACAAAAATTCACCAATCAATCTACAACAAAAAATAATTTGTTAATATAAACAATATTAATGGTGCATATTTCATCCTTTATTTACTAGTGATGAACTAACAACAATTAAAATAGATGAAAAAAGATGACATATATGACATACCTTAACATCTGCAAGATTGCTATGTTGGATAAACCATTCATAACCTTCAAGTTCACCAGCAACAATACAACAGAGAGAAGAGTTATTTGGGAGCCTTCATAAAGGGACTTGTATGCCTTCTCAAGTACAGGTAAATCATGAACATCATCAAAGTCATCTCGATCAACATGATCAGTTGTGCCACTAAATGTGTCATGGATCAATGTATTTGTACCATCATCTTCAACTATGTTTTCTGGTGCATGATCATCTTCTTCCATAGGATCATTAACTTCATCTTTGATATTCACAACTCCATGTTCCTTCGCTTGTAAAACCACATTCTTCGGGTCGTGATAATCCATATCATGTGCCCTAGGGCGCTCCACCTTTATAATAATGACAGACACAAATAAACCATGATCATGATCAAGTGATTTTATATATATATAATGTTAAAATGATATAAACATTTACAAATTCAATCAATATAAACACATATAATGAACAACTTACCAATGGACGATAATCGTGCCCCCCTTCAACATGACCATGTTGCCTATAATGTTTCTCAATTGTTGTGATTAAAAGTCTTATCGTCTTTAAGCCCTTGCAATTATTGCAAGGACAATAACATTTCCCATCACCCTTTCTTTTCAATCTAGCCCACAATCTATCAAGTGACTCTTCATTTTGTTTTGGACTAATATTATCTAACATGATTTTTTTGTACCAAGCTTGAATATTTAGATCTTCAAAAAATATCAAACTCACACTCCAATAATTTTTAATCATAGACAGGTAACAAAATCTAATAATTCTGATATTTTACACCCAAAAAATTCGGCATGCAACCACACTTGCAAAAGAGAAGATAGTTTGAAGTTAATGACCCCAAAAAACACTTTAAAATGTTAATTCTAGAAATTATTAAATTCTGATTTTACTATGATTTCCAACTGTTAGACTCCTAAAATCAAAATATTGAACTTGCACAACAAAATATGGAAATGAAATTCTGAAAATGCACAAGTCTAAAAATAAAATATGATGAGATGTTGCTTTAAAATATGATTTTCAAACCTATAAGTACAAATCTAACTTCATAAATGAATTCTGGAAATAAAATAGTATGGCATAATAAAGAGTTTCAGTTGAAGTGGACCACCCTATTATATGCCTTGATAAAGTTAAAAGATCTATGAATTTTATCTACAATATAGCCTGCACATCAGTCTTATTGACATCCCTACTGTGGATATCAATAGGCAACACCATTCGATGGGCTCCTTAAAAGTTCAATCCATTAAGGGAATAATGAAAGAGTCTTCCTTAATGATTACATCCATCTGACAAAAAATAGTGTATGGCTGAATAAGGATGATATCATTTTGAAAGACTAAAATGATTGTTGAGACTAATCCGAGCATATTTATGTTGAATACAATACATACAAACAATCTTATATAGACCTTCACTTCCACACTCTCGATAAAATTTTTTTGTAAGGACAACACTTCATTTGCCTAGTTTTATAGGTTAAGCTAAATCTTGTTCTCACAAGCAACTTCAAATGTCTCGTACACTTCCATCTACTTATGAAGCAAGCCTCTATCTAAATTGACTTCACCATTACAATAGTGCTTCAAAATATCATAGGGCCATCCTTTGGTTTTATATGTCAAATCTATTGGGCCATTTGTATTGAATTTTCTTCCATCCATGCAATTCATGTCTTTGGTCACAATGTTTATTCTAGAATCCATATACAACTTCCTCCCTCCTATTGACATAGAATCGGTATGGAATACTATCTTGACTTTTAAGCTAAATATTTAAAATTGGTTAGAGTTTATACTATGTAAAGGAGAATAAGAATAAACCGTAACCTTATCAACAATTGAAATAGATAAGGGGTCACTCTATTCCACACATATTCACATAGACAATGAACATGATATTCTGGGTTCCTACTCTTACTATTTTTCTATTTATTTATATAATAATAAGGTTACACTACAATATTTTTGTTCTCTTTTTATCTGCTCTAACTCCTATTTCCTCTTATACATTCAATCATACTAGTATTGTGCTTCCTGTAAGAACATTATATCATGGCTGAATGAAAACAATGTTCAATGCCATGAGGCCCAAATGATATTCATGCATTGGTCTTGAAATGTCATCAAACTGAGACTAGTCATTGTTATATAGTATCAAAGTTTCATTGATACTATTGATCAGTATGATTTCTCATGTGAATTGATTAAATATTGATAACCTATATATTCATAGGGTCCAATCATTATGTTTGATAGTGTATTGGCCAGTTTACTGTCCAATGCTATTTGCAAAATAAAATATAGTAAAATATAAAACAGTGATCTTTTCTATCTACTCCACTATAAATAATAAAGATTGTAGAAATTTCCTTCCAATTTGAGTGTTGGAAGTCTATTATTTACAGTTGAGTATATAGAAAAGATCAATGTTTTATATTTTAATATATTTTATTTTTCATTGTATTTGATCAACAAATATAGTTTGATGATGATTCTTTAACTAGTGCTACAATATTAGTATCTCGGGGTATTATATATGCAGATATAAACTACATTTGTATGATGCTTGATGTTATAACCATGTCCACTAGTTATCACCGTAATTGTTATTATTATGTATATGCAATATAGGGATACTATAGAGGTAAGGAGCAATGAGCAAAGAGAAAAGATTTAAGGAAGTGGACTTCAAAGAAAGGCATGGCACTTTACTATAGATTACCAAAAGGAGATCACAATCATGACTATTCAAATAAACAATGATTATTCCATGTCATAACCATGAAGGGGGCATTGAAGTTAATAATAACAGTGATAGGGTAGTATGACAAACTTTAAAAGATACATAAAGAAAAGTAACTAAGTAGTCAAGAGGGCTTTTAAAACATCATAAATCTTGTCAAGGGTTCATTTTCTTCATAGCAGTATGGTAAACTAATAAATATTTCAATCTCACAAATTTTCAAAAGAGGACAACCTACAAGTGTATTAAGGAGTGCATGGACAATATCTCAAGGAGCTACCACAATTAATTTATTCAAGTGTTATGCAAGGCCATTGAAATCAAATGAATAAACTCATGAATAACCTAAAAGAAAAAGGATAGTCAAGTTGCTAGAGGGTAGGTATCACAAAGGATATGGGATCACTTTCAATAGAGATGTGATGCACTTTTACGTTTTTTGCTTTTTTTTCGTAATAAGGTCAAATACTTTCTTTAGTGTCTAAATCTACCACATACAGATAAAATATGTTTACTCTCAAATAAAGTTGAATTATAGAAACAATATTCAGATACCTCCCTTAACATAAAGGACAATCTAAAGCACTACAGAATTTTATATCCTTTATAAGAGATTCCTTTTAACCAGTTAAAAACTTGAGAGGGTAATACACAGGTTGCAAGGAAAGTTAAAAATTGATCATAAGTAGCTCAATCCAAAAGAAAAAATTAAGAATGGAAAAGCATGAGTAGGTTGACTAGCTTCACTAAAAGCACAATTTAGTTTTTATAACATCTTACCTAGATATTACTTGATAAGGTAAGGAGTACTCTTTTCCACTCAGTTTCATATGGTGGCATATCTACACAGAAATCACCAAATTGTCAAATAACTAGATAAATTGTATTACTTAATAAAGTTGTTAGAACATGCCATTCATGTCAAAATCAACTCTTCTTACCACAAAAATTTTGGTTTCCAATTTGATAGGTTCATCTTTTGATTATTGTATCAACTTCTAAAGGAATTTGGCAGGTTATACTTCTACATGAGGAGACAATTTCATCTTGTAAACTGTTCCAAAGTACAAAACAAATATAAATCATATAATTTTCATATAGTTATAGCTTGCTAGATATTTTGTAGCATCTAAAAAGTTTAAGTGAACTGAGAAAAATAGAGAGGCCTTGACCTTCATTTTTTCATTTTTTAGTTTGTTGTCTAAATATCTCACAATATTTAGAAATTGGTTGCTTTCTTTCTTTCTTGTTCAAATAAAAAATAGATACATTTGTATAGAGTCAAGATGAATTCAAGAACTTCAGGTAACAGATATACCATAACTACTTTTATAAGACACTGGCATCTTAGGTCTAAAATCTATTTCTGAAACTTGGCAAAGGGAAAAATACATCTTTATGAAGTAGTCTTCAAAAATATCATAGCTAAATGGCTCTAACTATCCACTATCAAACATTCCCAATTCTTTGTTCAACCCTCTAGGCCTAAATCTTGACAGTTATTTCACTCTATAGCTATCTCTATTCCTTTGATATTATCTAGTTATGGCTCCCAAATCTATTGAAAATTGATCATTAGGGTTAAAATTGAAACCTTGCAAATATAATCTTTGTCCAAATCCATCAAGAATTTTCCATCAGTTATAAACAATTCCCTTATAAAGAATTTGTGAAGTCAGGTCTAAAATCTGGAAATAAAATTCTGAAAATGCACAAGACTAAAAATGAAATCTAATGACATGTTGCTTTAAAATATGATTCAAACCTGGAAGTACAAATCTGACTTCACAAATGAATTCTGGAAAAAGACAATGACTACCCTCAACCTGGCGATATCTTCTTGAGTTTTTTTCAATTTTTCCCAAGAAAATCGTTGAGCAAAACATTGTTGCAATAAATAGTCAAGCTCATTTTATTTATGTCATCCACAATTTAACTTTGCAAGTCCATCGAAATTTTGGCAAAAAATCTTCGACGCAAAAAAAAATTCGTCGAAATTCCGACGAACATCGGGGAAATTTTTTTTAAAAAATGAAAATTTCACATTGAATATCACAAGTACCCGATGATACATCTGATTATACAATTTTCGTCATAAATTTTCGTTGGATTTTGCAATCAAATGAGTTAGTGAGAGATAAAGATCCTCAGAATTTGAGACAGGCATATAAGATGGCAATAAATATTGAAAATAATAGAAGAGCTTCTGGGAAAGTGGGAAGAAGGGAAGATCCCAAAGCTCCTAAAGGCACAAGAAACCAGATCGATAAGGTTAGCAAACCCACGACTGTTGATGAGAAGATAGATCAGGTCCTTACCCTGCTACAAAAGCAAGCAAAAAATGACAAGACCCATTTCCAAAGGAATGAAAGGCCTCCCAGATTGCAACATTATCCTTACAACACTAACTGGAGTAATGGGAAGCCCATATAGGGAAATCAAAGAAATAATCATATTCCACCTGATCCCTTACAAAATAATTATGTAAATGTATCAAAAAATTTACCATGGTGTGAGGTATGTGGGATGCCACATTCTTTGCAACAGTGTGCAGTAGCACAATCAATGGTTGAATCTCAAGATGACTAGGGAGATGCTCAGTCTCCCCATGATCAAGATACAATGACTAGTGTATTTCTAGGACCACCTGATTTGGTTTATGAGGATTATTCCTCAGATGATGAGCAATGTGGAAGAGATGTTGATCTCCAAAGAAAACAGAATGATCTACATCACCAACAAGTGTTTTCAAACAAAGAAGATAATGATGATTGTTTTGTAAATAAATTTGAGAGATAATATTGTTCTGAGAAGACCATATGATGAGGGGATTGAAAAGTATGCAGTCACTCTGGTTGCTAGGGAGAGGAACAATATACAATTACAGAATAGAACTATTCCAGGTGATTCAGGTAAGCCTTGCAGTCTATTTGTAAAGGAGAAAGATGTAGCTGGAACATCTATCAAGGTGAAGGCTAAGAATGTGGATTCAAAGCCCAAGTAAATTAGAGAGCCCGGGATATGGGCAAAGAAAGTGGATAAAACCAAGATGAAAGGTGAAGTTGTCTCCCAAAGTATCAAGGTAAATAATCAACACCCCCGTGATGATGAAACTCCCAGGGGAAAATAAAAGGTAATTTTTGAGGACATAAATTTTCCTGAAAGTACCAAAATACACTGCAATAGATATGTTCCAAGTACTTTCTCAGGTCAAGGTTACTGTTCCTTTTTTAGAAATGATGTGAATAGATGAACATAAGGATAAAATTGTTGCACTCATTAATAGCATTCCTACAAGTAAAAGGGGTAAGGTGATATTTGATCAGATTGACTCAAATAAGGATCAAGAAAAGCTAGGTATTGTGGAAGAAGTTACCACTGATAGCCCTCAAATATATCTAGGAACTACTATCACAGCTAACCCCAACCATGTGAATCCATTTTTCTTGAGTCTAATCATTGATGGAAAAATATTGAGAAATTGTATGATTGATTTAGGAGCTTCTATTAATGTGATGCCAGTAAAGATAATGCATATAATGGGCTTAAAAATAGATAGTACATATGGTAAATTCTATGCAATGGATTCTCAGGAAGTTTCTGTCATAGGGATTATAAATGATGTTCCATACAGATTGGCAAAGTTCCCTGAAAAGGAGTTACACATGAGTGTCATAGTGGTGGATATCCCACCTAATTGTGGGATGTTGTTATCTTGGCCTTGGAGTGCTTCAATGGGTGGGAGCATACAATGTGATTTTATCTTTTGCTACGTTCTCTATTGAGCAGAGAGATGTTAAAGTGAATAGGGAAAAGAGAGCCCCTCACATGATTGAGAATGTGGAGGAACCACTAGAGTCTGTCAGAATCAACTTTGTGGAGACAAATTTGGAAAACTTTCGTGTTGAGGAAGATAAACCAGAAGAAGAAATCCAACTAGCACCTATTGATAAAGAAGTGCTAAAGGTATCATCAAAAAATGATTGTGGATAATGCATTTTGATGGAGCATGTTAGAGATGGCTCAGGAGCAGGAATATTTTTAACTTCCCCTCAAGGTAAAACATTCAAGTATTATTTCTCGTTACAATTCTCTTGTAATAATAATGTTTTTGAGTATGAGGCTCTCCTACTTGGTCTGAAGCTAGCTTCAAAACATGGTATCAAGGAATTAAAAGTATTGGCAGACTCTGAGTTGGTTTTTTCCCAGATGAAATCTCATTTTGTAGCTAAGGATAAAAGACTTAGGCAATATAGAAATGCGGTGTGGGACACCATTAAGGCATTTGATTCTTTTGGCATTAAATGGGCCGAGAGGGGGTAAAATGCTAGGGCTGACTTATTGGCCAACATAGTTGTTAAACTTGATGATATCACCTTTGGTGGTATCTCATAGATAGAAATACAAACCATTTGCAACTAGTAGGTATTTGATGATGACACAAATATTTTGAAGTTTCTACATTGTGTTGATCAATATGAGAGCCAGGAAATTGGCTTTGGCATGTTTGTAAGATTGATGGGAAAGAAACTTTGTTCAGGAATGATTTAATTCAACTGAAAACAAATACCATTCCTCGAGGCTTGGTTGCACTTGAAAGGGTTTTTGATGGGCCTGATAGGTCAAATGCCAAGCAAGAACCCTCTCATAAGGAAGAATTAGAAGAAATAAACTTGGGAACGGAGAGTTCTCCTAAGAAGGTTTATATTGGAAAGAAAATGAAGCCACATGTTAGAAACATGTTGATTTCCTTGCTTAGAAAGTACAGACATTCTTTTTCCTAGTCATATGATGACCTCAAAGAATATAGGGAGGATCTCTTCCAGCATGAAATCCCATTAAAACTAGATTTGAAGCCATTCAGGCATAAACAAAGGCCAATTAACCTAACCTTGCAACCCAAAATGTAGGAAGAGCTTGCCAAATTAAGGGATGCAGTAATCATTAAACCTATTAGGCACTCATCCTATGTTTCCAACTTGGTGCCTGTAAGAAAGAAAAATGGGGATATTACCTAGTTGTGTTGATTTTATAAATTTGAATGTTGCTTCCTTGAAAGATAATTACCCACTGCCTAATATGGAAGCTATGCTGCAAAAGGTCATAGGGTTTGAACTGCTTTCCATGATGGATGGGTTTTCTGGTTATAACCAAGTAATGGTCAAGGATTCTGAGCAATTCAAGATTGCTTTTACTACACCATGGGAGACATATGTTTATGTGATAATGCCATTTGGACTAATGAATGCTGGTGCAACTTTTCAAAGGGCTATGTATGTAGCTTTTGCAGATTTTATTGACCTATTCCTTGCAATATATCAAGATGATCTTAATTCTCATAGCAAGGATGAGGATGACCATTGTTCTCACTTAAAAAAAATCTTTATTAGAGCTTTGGAATATGGGATATCTTTGAACCCTAAGAAGTGTGTGTTCGGGGTAAAAGGAGCAAAGATGGTAGGGCATATTGTCTCAAAGGATGGGGTTCAAATTGATCCAGAAAGAGTGGCAGCTATTGATAAAATCACACAACCAAAAAATGTAAAAGGTATTCAATCTTTCTTTGGGAAGATTAATTTTCTAAGGAGGTTTGCCAAAAAAATTACTGAGACTGTCTGCCCAATTTCTAAGATGCTTAAAAAGAGAGAAGAGATAGTATGGACAGACGAGCCTTCCAAATCTTTTCAAGCTATTAAATAAGTTATCAAGTAGGCCCCTATTCTTAAATCACTTGATTACTCAAAACCTCTTCAGTTGTTTACCTTTGCTTCTTTTCACACTATAGTTGGGGTTTTATTACAGAAAAAAAATGATGGTTTTGAGTAGCCAATTGCATTTTTTAGTAAATCATTGCAGGCTACAGAATTAAAGTATGATATGATAGAGAAGCAGGCGTATGCTCTGGTAAAAGCGGACAAGAATTTTAGGCCTTACCTAATGAGAGCAATTTTTGTTGCTTATGTCCCAACAACTGCAGTTAAAGATATCTTCACTCAACAAGAGACTACACGAAGGCAATGCAGATGGATAAATAGGATTCAGAAATTTAATATTGACATACAGATCACAAAGCTTGTGAGGGGTTAGGGCCTAGCCAAATTAATGGTTGAAGCCAACTTAGAGGCTAATCAAATAAACCAAATAGAACAAAGGAATGTCGCACCTATCTGTGATATGCAAACTTGTGGCTGGTATAGAAGAATTGTTGAATATTTACAGACAATGCAGTGTCATGAAGGTATGCCACTTAATGAGAAAAGGACCCTCAAATTATGATCAATTAAGTATGTCATTATTGATGGTGATCTTTGGTGGAGGAGCCCTGAGGGTGTTATACTTAGATGTGTGGATGGAGATCAGGCTGAAGATTTATTGGTAGAAATGCATAAAGGAGCTTGTGGAGGCCATTATATGGCCAAGACAACAACTCACAAGATTTTAAAGGTTGGTTTTTGGTGGCCTACTGTATTCAAAGATGCTCATAGGTATGTCAAAACATGTGATGTTTGTCAGAGGTTTGCTAGAAAGTTAATTTTTTTTGGTAATTTTCTGTTGAGACTAGTGTCTGCTCTAGCCCCTTTCCAACAATGGGGCATTGACTTCATAGGATAAATATCTAGAAAATCTAGTGGCAGACATGCATGCATATTAGTGGCGACAGACTATTTTACTAAATGGATTGAGGTAATCCCAACCAGAAAGGCCACGAGTAAGGTAGTCATTGATTTTTTGACTAATAATATCTTAAGCAGGTTTGGGATACCTGAAAGAATTGTTTTAGATAATGCAATGTGTTTCAGGTCTGAGGAGTTCATTGATTTTTGTAATCAATATGGTATAATTGTCTCATACTCTTCTCTGTATCACCCCCAAGGAAACGAACATGAAGAGTCTAGCAATAAGATCCTAATGAAGATTATCAAGCTTATGATTGAGAAAAATAAGAAGGCCTGGGATTCAAAATTGCAATTAGCACTATGGGCTGACAGAACAACTGTCAAGAAAGCAATTGGTTATTCACCTTTTAACCTTTTCTATGGGGTGGAAGCACGTATACCACAAAACAATTTGTTGAAGATGTACAAGTTTGTCCAAGAATATGATGATGATGTGTGCGATGAAATGCAAAACAAGATGGAGGAATTGAATCAATTGGATGAAACTCAAACAGAGGCTCACAAGAGAAATGAAAAATTGCAGCTTTAGGTGAAGCACCTTTATGATAAGAAGGAAATTGAAAGAAATTTTGATGTGGGAGTGATGGTGTTGCTCTAGAATACAAGATTAGAGGATAAAGGAAAATATGGAAAGTTTGATCCCCTATGGCTAGGCCCATAGATAATTGCAGACATACATGGGGAGGATTCATATTTCTTGCACTCTCTCTCGGGTGAAGTTCTAGAATAGCCAGTACATGGACAATTCTTGAAATAGGTATTTTCCATGTACGATGTATAGTCCTGTAAGTAGTGTATATAGGTGTGGTGTGTCTACTTGTCTTGTCCAGACAAGTCCCTGGTTTTGGTTCTCTTTGTGTTTGGTCTTCTCTCCAAAGATTCTGGAATCTTGTTATCTCCACAGGGGGCATACATACCCAGTCAAAGCCACGGGTGGAGCTTTTAAAAATTTCCCATAATTATGCTTATTTGTTGTGTCCTTGGTGCTTGGACATATTGGTTTGTCTTGGGGTTTTGGGTTTTTTCCATAAACTTTGGTCTTGTCTTTTCTAATCGTTCGTTGACTCATTATTATGGGTTAATAGTTGCCCAAGTTGTGGTCTGACCCTTTTTAGTCATTATGCTACCGGCCCCTTTAACCTGTTGTGTTGGTCTTATTTCACTCAGACTGCATTTTAAATTTTCCTTTGTGTCGGGTTGATAAGTGTTATAATTTTAGACCAATGTCTAAAATTTTTGCCTTGAGGGCCATTTCCCCATCCGCCTAGTCAATCCCCTTTTTTATGAATAATATTTTTTGCATGTGCAGGTTTTATAGCCGTTGAATGAAATGGTGTGCATCCTGAGCGTTTATCACTGGCCTCACAAGGTTTTCAATGACATCACAATAATGCTGCGAGGTATGCAAGATGCAGCCATCTGTCACCTGTGATCATGGAACCCAGTCCTTGTTCGCTGACTGATGAAGGGCATCAAAGCTGACGGTTGTCTTTTAAAAAATGCATTGTGGTCGTTCCTCGTTGACCTCGTGCAATTAAAACACCAGTTTTAATAATGCTGCGAGGTGTGTGAATTTTTGACGCGTGGATGTCGATGTCGTATGTGAAATGATCGAGGTGAGACCTATTCATGCTGAGGTGGTGTCTTGTAGGTGGATTTCTATTCGCCTGAGGTTTGGTGAGTAAATGTGGCAATTTCAAACCGTATTGACTCAATTTGAGTCATTCTTTCTCGCTTACATAGATTCAGATCAATGGTTGGTATTTAAAATAAGTTGGTGTTGTACTATAGCCATTTTATCTTGTGTGAGTGAATAGTAATGGTTGAGTTCGGACTGTGCTCCTAGAATTAAATGCTAAAAGACCATTGAATTTCTATTTTTGCGTGCATTTCCACACCAAAGAAAGATTCCCTGATACCAAGCAAGGTGAGCCGTTTTCATGAAAAATTCAGCATCATTGCCATTAACATATTCTACAGGCGAAACCGTAAGTAACATATATACCATGTCCTGTGTTTTTAGAAAGTCTTATGGTTGTTTGAGAATAAATATCGACTGTGTTTTGTTTTGTTCCTAAAGGATTGTATTGGTTAATTTGCTTTAAAAAAATGTTTTAAAGCTCATCTTTATAATTGCTAGAGCTTCTTGAATTGTGAGGTACTCTATTTTGAGGTTGTAAGGTGTAGGTTATAATTGTCTGATATTTCAAAACCGTAGCTCGAACAGTACTATGTCTTGTATAAATGTCTCCCAAGGCCCAAATCTCTGGCTCTGAAGTTTCTACTAGGTCTTTTTCCCAGGATGTTATACACTTGTTAAAACCCTCTGCCAACAAAAAGCTTGAGGGAAAGGTTTTGTTTTATGGGCCCTTACTCCTGGAAGGGTTAACTGATAAACAATGTGCAATTCGGGATTTTGAGCTACCATATACTGGATGGCAGTTCTTCTCAAATTGGTTTGGGAATAGGAATTTGTGTGCTCCTCTATGTAACCCATGGAGATTGGATCTTGGTAAGTTGGTGGTCCCAAATGTCTATCTAGATGTAGATTTGTTAAAAGATGTTGTTGCAAGATATGACCCTGTAACCAGAGTCGTTAGGACATATTCTGGTATAGAAATGGTGAAAATAACCAAGGAGGAAATTGCAGAGATATTTGGCTTGCATGAGTGGAGTCAAGATATGGTTACTATCGATCTTAAGGATTTTAGAGAAGAATACAAAAACACTAAGGGTTTGTTTAGAACATCTTTGTTGATATCTCATTTGAAAACCACTCGAAGTGGAAAGAATAAGAAGAAGATAGTAATTGGTAAAAATGAGTCAGATCCCTTTCCTGTAAATTACTTTTGTAATTATTTCAGGAAGACAATTTGTTCCTTGTGTTAGGTTCTTGGAATTAGCTTGAAGACTACTTTTCCTACTGACATCATGTACATGGTCGTAAATCTTCAACATCTAGTTTTTAATTTGGTATATAATTTTTCTACTTATTCAGCAGATAAAATGCATAAGTGTCTAGTGGCTCTTAAGCAAAGACAAACCCTGGTTGGTTTCAGATGGAATTCCCTGTTGATGCACATGTTTTTGTATAGGGGCCAGGCAGTTTTTGGGTAGGATATGGAATTGAAGAAGAGAGAAGATGATATTGACATTCCTGTCCAATATTGAACCAAGTTCCTTGATAGCCATGATCATAAATTTTATTATGTGGCATTCCATAATGTTTTTGGGTCCAAATTGAGAAGAGCTCTGGTTTATAATCCACCTAGGATTCCTAAGGAGATTCATGACTTCTTGAGGCCAATGGAAAGGAGACCTAATTTGAATTTGACACATAATTGGGGAGATATTATCCCTTATTATAATACAACCATTTTCAGGGTATATGGCACTAATGTCAATCTATATGTTCTGCCTAGATATGTGCCTCTAAGAATTGGGTTTTTAGAAATCATGAGATAGTTGGGGTGTGCTCAGGATGCACATTTGCCAATAGAACAAAAGAAGGGATCTTTCTTTCCTGAGTATACGGCATTTGTTGACTTCATCATGGCAAAGGGAGGATGGAAGGATTTGTATACATTGCTTAGACCTTATGGATTAAAGAACGTACGCACTAGGAATCATGATCCTGAGGGTTCCATTTCTCAAATGAAGGTCAAGCACCGAACTGGGATTTTCATCCACAATTTCTATTTTCCTAAGGATATTATCAAGAAAATCTTTGATTTGGAGATACAAGAAGAAAGAAAAGCAAAATATATTGCTTTTACCAAGATGGTGAAGAAGAAGTAAGAAAAGATACCTGCATTGTAATCCCATACCAAATATTAGTGGTGAGTTGAATAGGGCTATGTATTCTATTGATAATTTTGAAATTTTGGTGGGGGTTTTGAAGGATGAGCGGTTTGTGGAAGATAAGGGAAAGTCACAAACTATTGAAGAATACCCTAAGGTAAGTTTGGAGGAAAGACCTTCTTATCAGCCCCCGAAAAAGATTAGGATATATTCCAGAAAGAGGGGAAGTATGGTTGAGGAAGTTGCTAAGAATGTAGTGCCATCATCTTCAGGGCATTCATTGCCTAACATTGTTGATCTGGATTCCCCTCCGAGGCCTTCTTGTCAAACATATCCATCGTCACCAAAGAGACAGAAGATTGAAAGAACAGGGGTGGTTGAGTGTCTTGATGATGATGATGATGAGATCATGGTCACTTATGATGATATGCATCAGGGAATACCATCTTTTCCATAAGACATTCCATCAAGTTCTGGAGTAGTTGCTTTGAGGCTTGGAAAAGATGAAATAAGAGGGATAACCAACAGTGATATCCAGAGGATGGAGGCTTGCAGAGAATTCATGATGGATGATTCTTTTGTCAAGATAAATTCATTTAAGGACTTTGTATGGAGGGCACGTGTTTCACTATATGTTAAGAAGGTAGCTCAAGAAAGAAATTTGCACCCTGAGCTCCCAGAACAAGTAGTTCAGTCCAATCTCAGGTTGTAGATGAACGAGAGTTTCAAAGATATAACACCAAAGCAAGGTCGAGCATTGGTACAGAAGAGTGGAGTACTATTACTTCTTGAGTGGGATATTGTTGATGTTGTGGTATTCGATACAATAAGAAGGGCCAATAGGCCACTTCTTGCAACTGGGGAGGAAGCTACATTGGCACTTAAAGGTTCTTCCTTTAGTGGGGAATTGGATGCGTTGGCAATCTGGTCTTTATCTATTGGGTCTAGGAAGCCAATAGTTGCAGAACCATCTAATTTCAATGGTCACCTAGCTGTAAGAAGAGTTGTTGATACTCCAGCATTGGAGGTTGCAGATATGGCAGTGAATGTTTCCAATTTCACTAGGGCAACTATTGAGGATTTGACCAAGGATTGGGATACTTAGAGGGGCCAGTAGAATGACCTTATTATTGAATATAATAGGATTCAAAAAAAATTTGCAGAGTTAGAGACTGAGTTGGTATTACTAAAGCAACAAATGGAGACATTGAAGTCTCAAGGGATGGCTAGCTCTAGTCGCACTATTTCTGACCCACCAATGGAGCAACCTCAGCCCTCTTCACAATGACAGTCCTTAGCTATTGTTCTATACAATATGGGACAGGTGCCTATCACAATTGAAAGGGCTAATAGCCTAGGAGGAGGACTCTCTAGGGAAAAATTAATTTTTCAGATTGAGGAGTATAAAGAGATGGTGCAACAAATCCATAAATCAACAAGGAAAAGCAATTTAGTGATTGTGGATACTGTATTGAGACACTTCAACAAGAGAGTCTAGGGGAAATAAAATAGTTTTCATGCAAGTTATGCTCTGATGTTGCAAGCACTCAAGATGTTCCTGAGGGATAAAGAGTTGGCCACCCCATTGCTAGATAGATGGGGCCCCAGAATTGAGGAATTAACTTTCATGGTAGTGGGAGCAAAGCAACATGGGGATAAGTATCCTATGGTTATGTCAACTTATCATTTTTTCAAAGGGATTGTGGAGCAAAATTTTTAGGGATATGTTGCCCCTATGGAATTAAGGATCAAAGAGTTGAAGGCCAAGTATGATGGAATGGACTTAACTCCATTACCAAAAATTTTGCATAGTCATGATGAGGTGAAACCATTGCAAGTTTGGAAAGATCAAATGACTAATATAATGATAGCTCAGACACATGAAATATGCAGGAATGTCGATATTGGTATGCTGGAGAATACACTTGAGAAACTATCATTTGTTATTAGTTTCTTAGAAGATTTTGATAAGGAGGCCACTTTAGTAATGGTAAAGTATGCACCATATAGAGATAAAATTAATCAAGTTATTGCTTTTAAATGGTTGTCTGAGGAATAATTTGAATTGTGGAAAAAGGTGTTCACTGATGAGTTTAAAATATGAGCACTAAGGTTGAGAAGTGTGACTTGGTCATGTATAATACAGGTCTGGCCTCAAAAGTTACATTTGAGAATACGCATGCTTCTCCTAGATTCAGGTACAAGTTGTTGAGGTGGAATAAAGTGTTATAATGATTAAATATGTCTTTGGTATGAAGGAGTTGCCTTTTGGAAGACAGTCTTCTTCCTCTGCAATAATTGATTATTCTTTTTATCTTATGCCTTTTCCCTCCAATTGCAGGATGCAAATATAACTATATCAGGAAATTGCAGTCCAATTAGAAATGGACATGTGTACCCTCCAGCCTGAAGCTTGTTTTGCTCCTTTGTTTTATAAAAGGGAATTCTGGGCCACGGTACTGGGTCTTCTAATGAATCTAAGATTTGAGAAAGGAGAATTTTGTAATACAAAGAGTATGAATTTGAGTCCATGTCTTAAGGTTTAGAGTTAGGTAGAGGAACTTGGTCAATTATGGGGTTCTTAGGCATGTTTGTATTGAATATGAAAACCTTTTGAATCTATTTTCTCTCCAATTGTGATATCGTGCATGAATTATTAATGAAATATTGGCCAAAGACTGGTTTCATTGATTTTCATTGTTCTTTACTGTGAATTATACTTTAATGATGGCTCTGGTTCAAAGGAACAATTAAATTCTTCAGTTATTGTGTGAATTCATGCAGGTTAGCAAATGGATTTATAAGTAGTAATAGATTCTCGGTATTGATGTGTGGATTGTAAGGCAATTCAGATAGATCATAGTTGTTTAAGATGAAATTCGCCCTATAGTTCAGTTCTTTCCTATTTTAACTCTATGCTTTTGGATATGGCATTGGTATTTGAATTATGGTTATGTTTCTCATGTCTTTAGCTTTGATTTTAGAACATTTATTCAAATATTTCTTATCGACCTATTTTAGTTGTATTTACAATTCTCTGCTAATAGGACTTGAGTCTTTGAAGGAATTGCCAATTTCTTGAAGGATTTCATCCTTTTAGTGTCAATGGAGAATCTATCTATTGTTCGGAAATGTGCACTTGAGATTGTTTAAGTTGTATATCAGAAGCACATTTTAGGGATCACCCCCATGGGTATTACAGAGCCCGAAGTGTAGGAGAATTAGCATTATCGCTTCTTCTCGTCGAGTTAGCCAATCGCTTCCTAAAATTTAATCATTGAACATGGCAAGTTCATAGAAGCTCTTAGGAAGTCCACTTGGGTTGTAATAAAAAACACCAATAGGGTCCATGTCAGCAAGGTCCATGTCGGCCATTTTTTTTTTTGCAAACCCAAGATAGTCCACTTAGCAACCCGAAAAAAATCCAATCGGGAGAAAATTGTGCATGTTTTTCAATTTTTTTAGACCGCTTTTCAAAATTCACATTTTTTGAGCTCAAAGTGACATCATCTAGTGGACACTTGTTCCTTGCTTCATGGTTTCCTGCCACACCAGTGCTGGAAAAATAAACTCCCATTTACTATGCATTAACTGCCCAACATTCCTTCATTGTTGGCCTTTTCCCATTCACTTTGACATGCATTTCATTTGGTATGTTTTGATTTTACTTCACGACTACGCTATTCATTCTTGGCACCTACACTTTAAGCCATCCATTATAGGACTAGTGGTGGTTCGCTTTGAGGCTAACGGTGGTGAGGGTATGGACGAGTGGCGGTGAGGCTATGGATGAGTGGCGGTGAGGCTATGGATGAGTGGCGGTGGTGCATATTTCACAGTTTATGTGTTCTTCAACACCTCCATTTCCAAAAGGGAAAATATTTAACTTTTGTCATCACATGTGAGGTTGTGTTCCAACCTCACAAGGGCAATATCTATCCATTACGTGATTGTTTTGAATTTAGTTGCATGTTTTTTATATAACTAGCTTCCGACCAACCAACCAAAAGAAATATGCATAGTTATATTGATAGTGTTTAAGGTTATGATATGCTCGACTCTTCAAGGTTTCTTGTAGTTATATTATGGCCTACTACATATATATATACACACACACATACACACAATCAGTCAAGAAATGTATATATGCAACAATAGTGCACCTATATTATGGTTGATTGTGTGTATATGTGTATATACACATATACACAATAGGTCATAATATATTATTTTCTTTTCATTTATGTACCTCTGCAATTTAAATGTTATTGATAGTATTTGATGTTATGATAAGCTTCATTGTTAAGGGTTTCTTACAACTATATTATGGTCGATTGTGTATATATACACATACATATATATAGATATATATGTGTGTATATATACACAGATGATCAAATAATATATAATGCATACTGCAATATCTGTAAACAATGTATACAACTCTCCCTATTGATGGTATCATGCACCTATCATTTGGCCGACTGTGTGTATATATAAAGTTAGAAGAAATTTCTACCTTGATAGTAGATAAAGATGAAAGAATTACAAACATCAAATTGCCAGTTATCTACTACCAACATGGGGAAGAAAACCAAAAGAGACCAAATTTCATCCTTGGACTTGGTGGTGGATTCTATAAAGGATCGAATGAATAAATGGGTGAAATCACAATACTGTGTCCCACTTTTAGGACAATGATATTTTCAGGGGAGGATGGACGTTTTTAAAATCCACCTTCGAGAAAAGTAAAATCTTTGCTCTAAGGACCCTTGATTGAAGGTATATAGCTTTATACCTTCGATCAAAGATCCCTACTAGGCTTCAAAAGAAGGCACCTTCAAGCAAAGGTCCTTCGAATAGAGGGGTCAAACATGACAGCTTTGGTCTCTACTTCATATTTTCCTCCAAAAATCTAGTTTCAAACCCCAAGTTGGACCTTCAAATGAACTTAACTTGACAATATATTTTGCAAGATTGTAGACCTCAAAATGAGCTTTCCAACAAGTATAGTTTTGATATGTTTTCATTTTATCATGTATTTAAATTTAAATTTTTACTAAACATGGGTTTTTCACCAAACATCAAGCTCTTCATTCTATAGAGGTGGAAAAATAGTAAACCATTGTAAAAAAAAATTAAAAATACCTTTTCCCTAGGTATTGATGTCCTTGTTTCACCAAAAAAAAGTTTGGATTTTGATATATACACAACAAGTTATGTTGGACGACACACACCTATATGTACAAATTATAGTTATAATGACTTCATAAATGTATTAAAAAAAATATGTAAAAAAAAAATAATGAAAAATATCCTTGCCCTAGATATTGATGTTGAGAATCTATATTTTAAAAATAATAATTTTATCCTTTATAGAAAAAAATTTATGTTTGATGACACAAACATTACTTTCTAAAAATGTTGTTTTCTATGTAAAACTAGTTATTAAAGGAGGTGTTGAAAGATTCATGATTTATTTTAGATTTAATTTAAAAAAATATTTAGAATCTACACATAAATTTCCATGAATGACTAGTTTGTATCATCTTCAAATTCTTAACGGTTTATCTGCTATAGGTCTCAGAAGGTGAAGATCCAGTTAAAAATGTTGATATAATTGTCCATCTTGGTCAAAAGAAAAAAAGTGAGACACAATATTGTGATTTCACCCAAAGACAAGCAAACAAAGGATGAGCTTAAGGCTCAAATTAAAAAAATGAAAATATTTCTTAAAGGTTTAATCTCCATGGCCATAGAGCAACCCACTTCATCAGAGGCTCCAATTTTGATGAGTAGAAAGAAAGTACATGAGTTGAACGCGATGAAAAAGAATTCTTAGAATTTTGATAAAATATTGTGAAGTTTAAGAGATAAATGGATGAACTCTTAGTATTGAACTATAAATAGTATGAAAAGGCTTATGCCTTAGAGGTACAATTGTAAAAATATAAAGATGATCTAAGGGATGAAGATGAGAAGTATCAGATAGATTTAAAGAACCTCTGGGAGTTAAACAAAATAGGAGTATAAGAGCTAGAGGAGGTTGTCATTTTGGGAGATGAAGATACTAGTTTTATTAGTAAAAGTATTAATATTATATCCTTTAGAATGGATCTTATAGTAGAGCACCGATTAACCCTATTGGAACTTGCATAAGGATTTATATAAAAATACTTCTTTTTTGAAAGCTTCATCATCAAGATCATCAATCTAGATCTCCTATTGCTAAGAACATATAGGTTGGTACCCTTCAATCTGTTAGGGACTCATGGAATACAAAACTAGAGAAGGAAATCAACTTTGTGCAAGAGGAGGAGGAGATGATTTTGAATAAATTGATGAATACTAAGGCTGATGTTAGTGGAATGGTGAAAACAGAAAACCCTTTAAGAGAGATCTCCCTTTGTGGGGGTTTGAATCCTTTTCCTTATTTCATTAAACAAAGGAGGGTATTGTTGTGGGATTTGATGGATTTGGACAAGATATATGATTCAGTTACAACTTAAAAGGTGAGTCAACCTACCCTTGACCAAATATGAAATGACCTTAAGGATGAAATGCAAAGATTCAACTAGGCTAAGTATGCAAATGATTGTTCTAATACAAAAATAATAGATCTAGAAAGTCATAAAAGAAATCAGACTATAGAAATGGACTAAGAAGGATGTTGTGCACCTGTGATATAAATTTGAAGCTAAAAATGCTAGAATAAGCTGCCCATGGCACCTATATCTTTGTAGAGGGATTTCAAATTTGTTTTCACAGTCCTCGGGTTCCAAATCAAAGCTTTTGTTTTTCACTTGTCGCACTATTGGATCACTGTCAAATTTTGAAATAATTGAGTTTTCGTGAGTTGTCAAGGTGTAGGGTTTGGTTATAACAATGAACAATTGATCTTTAAACTTCCTCCAATCTTCTTCAAACTTGAAACCTGCACATTTAAAGAAAAAGGAAGGGTTGTGCCATTTAGGGGCTTACCTTAGTCAAACCTTGTACTAGTGTTTCCACTTCCAAAATTGCAATGTCAATGATAGAAAACCTATCTTTTTGAGGGAAAGGGCTAAATGATAAAAAAGAATGATGAATTAACAAAGTGCTACAAATCACCACCCTAAAATGGATTCCTTGAAGGACTAAAATCATACAAATCTCCTCAAGTCTTGAATGGTTCTTGCTTGATTTGCTTGGAGACCTACAAGGGTTAGTCATCACAAATAATGATAACATAAACAAAATCACACATGCTTTGACATGATACTTGGATCTTGAATTTCTGCGATAAATCATTGAAATTTTTCTCTTGAATTGCTTGATAATTCTCTTGACAATAATTTCTCGAATAGTTTCTTGTTTTTGCTAGATAGATTTGAAATGATGCAATATAACTAGCTATTTATATGCAATTATTCTAATTTCCTAGAAATTAAATTTTGATAGCTGAAAATGAACATTTGAATTTCAAATAATAAAATCCACCTTCGACAAATTTAAATTTGGAGCCAAAATAGGGCGACATAGGTGCCCTAGGCGTCAATGTTCTAGACCTAATTTTCAGGAATTAAGGAGTTGGGGGGAAAAGATTAAATGAATGCATTTGTTTTTCGCTTGCAATTTATCGATAAATATTTAAATGGGCTATGGAATGCATAATTTAGGAAATTAGGTGTTCAATTAGGTCCAATGACTTAAGAGAGAGCAAAACATAGTGTTGAACTGTCAAGGGTGACAATTTACAATGCTACAGTTAGATGGGTAAAAGATGATATATAGAGGTTGGAAAGATGTATATCTACAACTTCCAATAGTTTTGAAAAATCAAAGTTTAGATTGGAATGGATCAATTGCCCATAGACAAAAATAATTACCCAAGTGCTAGCTATTTTTGAAGAATATAAGCAACAACAAAAAAAGGCATAAATTTAAAAAAAAAGAAAAAGGGAATATTCTTTTTTGACTTGTCAAATAGGGAATATTCTATTTTTATGCCTTATCTCTTATTATAGAGTGCATAATATTGGGACTAAAGTTAACAAATATTCACAACAATAAATTAAAGCAATATTCTGGAAAGCCAACTTTTGTCAGTTAATTGAACTCTTTATTGGAACCACCTGAAATTATGGATCTACATGTTGGGTGCACTACATGTATTGCATGTACTTTTGAAGGGGGTAATATTATTTTCTATCTATAAATTTTAAATCCTCTCTCATTCTTAAGTTTTGAAGGTTGGAGATTTAGAATGAAGGTCCAATAATATAGTTTTGTAGAATTTGTTGTTTTTACTACATTTTCATAATTAGATTTTAGGAGAATTTTAGTCTAAAGAAGCATGGATCTATACACTAGTGATTTTTATGGTTTTGTAGAATCTATGGATCTTGAAACATAATAAAAATCATATAGATTCTATTATCTTTGGATCTTGCTCTCGCATGTGAATGGTATTTTTCTAGTTATTGTGATTCATAATTATTCAAAGAGATAAAATAATTTACATCATGGGTCTTAATTGAAATGGAGAAAATGAAGTATGTGCCGTGAATTTAGCACTAAAAATAAATATAGCAGTGTGTAATGCAAGTTTGTTTATCTCTAGTTTTCTAAAAATGTTTCTTTGATGAATGATGAATGATGTAAAATTGGAATACATACATTTACTCTTTTCTTGCATTCCTTGTCTTATATTTTTTATATTTCTTTCAACTATTGTTAGATAAGATTAGATCATAAACTCGTTCAATTTGGAATGAAATACTAGCAGGCCCTTGAATACTACAACCATATTGACCACTTTGTAGGATGACATATTTGTGACCCAACTCCCAAGACCTTGGAAGGTAATTGATTTCATGATCATTTACCTTTTTCGGGAGACGTAAGGTAAATTACACCATGCCTGTGTTGTATTTGGCCATCAGCATGATCTTCTACTTTATTTTGTATTCACGCATATTCCTTGCTAACATCATCCCCCTTTCAAAACTATATCTTATCCTCAAGAAGTATTTATATCAATTGTCTAGAATGAGAGCCTTGTATATCTCCTTTAGATAAGCAAAAGTACCATCCCATTATGCTTTCACATGCTAAAGAAGTTAATTTTGTAGAGTGATCTATGTTTGGAGTTTCTTTATTTTTGGTAAAGTGGATGGGATTTGAATTTGTTGGGAAAATTTATAAGAATCTCATATTATTGCTTTGCCATGTGTTAGTCTCATGTTGACAACTTCCCAAAGCTATTTGAATGGATTCCTTATTTTCTCCCTTTTATCTTGTAGTTGGTCGAACTATGCATGTAGTGTCTCCATCTATGCTCTGACTTTCTCATTCATATATTTCATGGCATTTTAGGATCCTATGACTAGAAGAATATGTTATTTAATCTAATCCATATATTCCTTGATTTTTTAATGCTACTAGTCCATTGGGGGGAAAATTGATATAGTGCGTTGATATCACTTTTAGTGTTCTTCAATATGTTGATACAAGTTTCTAATGTGGAATGAGTAGTAGCACATTCCTTTCTTTCCTCATCCATTGTAGCCTTCTACAACTCCATGGTGATGGTCTCTCAAAAGTTGGATCTATGTTGTTGTGTGTCCTAGACTATTCCATCTACCATAAGTTTTATTTGTGTAGTGAGGGACTGGGAAGATTCCCCTTGTACCTATGGACACTTATTATGAAAATCCTTTATTTTTTCTTTCAAATTCTCTATGCTCTCCACATGTTGCTTCAATATATTCTCTCAATTAGTTTGGTGGAAAATATCCCCTAGCTAAAACTTTTATAATGGCATAAGTGAAAAATATCCCCTAGCTAAAACTTTTATAATGGCATACTTACATGGAGAGATCAACTTGGGAACCAACTAGTGGAAGTTGTAACAACTGCGAAGTAGCCATTGGTTGGAGTTTCTTCTGTTTGGCAAAAAATTCCTTGATGGACTATATTGGGGAGTTGGTCATAGATGATGATGGTTTCTCCTTATATAGTGGAGAGTGGGAAGGGATTTGTTGGCCTATGGATGCATTTGTGTTTATGGGTGGGGAAGATGGAACCTCTTTATATTTTTCTTCTTCCTCACAAATTTTTGTGTAGGCCTTCTCCATGGCCTCCTTGATTTCATCTTGAACTATTTTGATAATTCTTGATTGCCTTAACATTAGTTTTTTCATTCTTTGTTTTACCTAGAGTTTTTGTGCCTATATCTGGGCCAATTTTTTTTTGGGCAACAAGGGCCAAGAGGACTACCTTTACAATTATTTATTCTTTCAATTATTCTTCTTCCTATGCATATTTTTTCTATTTTTGGTGTATTACAACAACTAAAGGTGGTGGGAATTGACTACATGCTATGGGTTATTCACCTAAAAAAACTCTAAATACTATTGATTTTTCAAATGTTTTAGTAAGTGTGGTTTTTAAGTTTTATATAGAATAATTTAAATAATTGAAAGAAAAATATTGTTTAAAAATTTGATCTTTGATTTTAAAAAAAATTAATAATATGTTTAAATCTCATATCTATAATTTTATATATTTTTTCAATTTTATAATTATTTTTGTTTGTTAATATTGAATTTATCTTTTAATTAAATGTTAATATTGTTTTTAATATATAAATTATATGTTTTAGGCACATATTTTATTAATATTTCATTTTTAATTAATTAAAAAATTGATTTACTTTTTATTTAATTATTATTATTATTCATAAGAGATGAGTTTTATAATGTTGTGAAAATTTGCCCACCCGCACCAAGTGAGATCACAAAAGAGGGATCTCCTCCCGGTAGGTTTAAGCTTACATCTTATTTATCTAACCATGGTCATACTAGACCATTAAAAAACACTACCTACAAGTTCCTAATATCACTATCAACAACCAAATCTACACTAGAAAAAACAATGTTGAAACTAGCATATTACCAAACCAGTCCACCAAAGCATAAAATAAGAGGTTTTAGACATTTGTCCATAATATAACCAAGAAATAAAACTAAATCCAAGCGATAGCATGCCTGATCTAGCATTAGCAATCAGCTGCAATTTGTGCTTGATTTCCTTGATGTTGCAGATTTTGTTTTCCCTTTTCTACATAGTTTGTCTCGCCCCCCTCTCGCCCCGTCCACCCTCCCATTGTTTTGCAATTGAGGAAGTGGAAATGTTCAAATATTTATTTTTTATTAATATTTGAATTGTGATATATTTTAACTTTGCATTTAATTTATTATATTTTAATTTTTAATTAAGATTTAAGTTTAAAATTTGATGATAAATGTTTTATATAATGTAAACTTATTTTTAAATTAATATTATAATTATATATTATAGATTATAATAGAAATTATTATATATAAATATAATACTATACATATGATGAGGGTGCCAACCCGAGACACAAAAATACACACACAAATCAGAGAATCTTATTATATTCAGAATGATGAACTTCTTACATGCAGAGGATCTCAAATCCCTGCGTTTTGCATTACATGCAGATTACAGAAAGAAACTACAGAAATTCCCCTTTTCGCAGTATGCGATCTTCTTTCCCCAAAAAAACCGTCCAAAAGAAATAGAAACTAGCCCCTAAATAGCCCGTTTCACCATTTGGAGCCAAAAACGACATTCATAATTATGCACCAACTTCAAGAAGCCCTAACTTAAGATCTAACCGTCGGATTTTCAATCATAATACCTTTTCGGAAAACTCTTGCAAAAATAAAGTGAAAGCAAGATTTAAAAACTCATCATTTTTATTTTCCGCCAATTTTCGGGCCCATCCGGAGCCTCTAAGTACCTCAAAATTAGCTCCGAAGATTTATAAGGCAAAAAGCAGAAATTGAAACTTGAATAACTTTTGAACCAGGAATGATCTTGATCTGATTCTTTCGCCAAAGTGCTTATCTTTCTGTCCTGAAGCTTCCTTGAAATTTCTGTCCTCTCACGCCTTCAAATTCATAACTGCTAAAAATAGCATTTGAGCAGAAAAAATAGAAAAATAGTTCTGAAAGTTGAAAACTCTTCTTTGACGAAAAAAGTATTAAAAAATACAACATCTACAAAAAACTAAATGAAAGTAAATATATTTGGGTGATGTAGGATTGCCCTTACACCACTGGATGCTCCTACATCAACATAATTAATGCATAATATTTTTAAAAATAGTACACATTATATTATATAATATAATTATATCAATATTATCTATAATATTAAATATAATATAATTATTTCATCATTATATATTATATTTTTTATATAATTTAAATTATTAAATTCATTTATTTAAAAAAATTAAAAAATATTATAATTATATTTATTATTATATATAAAATTATATATTTATATTCTTATTTCTACCCCTCTTTATATAACTTTCTATCTTATTTTTCTGTCCCTCCACCGTTCCCTTTCTTATTATCTTCCCCTCTTTATAACTTCCTATCTCAGTTTTCTGTCTTTCCCTTTCTCATTATCTTCCTCTCTCTTTTTATTTTTATCTATATCTAAATAACCATCCCTCTTTCTATCCCTATCTTTCCCGCTAAATAATAGACCTAAGTTTTCCCTAATGGACCTTCCACACCTCTTCGGCGTACCCATTGCACACCAAGGTGCGATTGAAAGTATATAGAGATTAAGTCTTGGGAATTCAGTTGAAATCACAGGGAAAGGTATTAAAACCTGAAACCCCAAATTTTGTGCAGAGCTCTTCCTATGGCTTTAATGGCAGAGGGCATAGACAGATTAAGTGAAATGTCGGATGAAATTCTCTGCCATCACATACTCACCAAACTTCCTCTGAAAGAAGCAATTGCCTCCTCTCTGCTCTCTTCCAGATGGAGGTGGCTCTGGACTGGTCTTCCCCGCCTAAACTTTTCTCGCGAATTTTACATATCCCTCCGAAATAAAGCCAAGATAAATTCCATTATGAAAAAGCTCATCCTCATTAATCCCGGAGAACTGGAAAGCTTTGAGCTTCACATTACTGACTATTACGCGCAGGTTGACAATAGGAGCCATTCCAACCTTGCCCCCTTTCGTAAAATGTCTGCATGCATTAACTATGCAGCTCTGAGAAAGGTTAAACAACTTACTCTTATCAGCTTAAGCTCGAGAAGTCGTTGTATGCCAAGTTCTGTTTTTAACTGCCACCGTCTCACGTCTCTAATTCTCAACAATCTCGACTCAAAATGCAATCCCACCCATTTTGGTGGGTTTCCATGTCTGAAAATCTGCTCCTTTAGAAGTATTGAACTATGTGATGCCATACTTGAACACCTGTTAGCCGGAAGTCCGCATCTTGAGAGTTTGACAGTGTCTGGTTGTGTTGGCCTTATTAATTTAACAGTTTGCAGCCCCTTTCTCAATGATCTCAGCATTGAAATAGGCAGGAAAGATAATGAGACGTTCCGTTCAAGGGATCTTGTTTATGTGCCAAAAAGTGTGAAACTGAATTGTCCACAATTGCTCAACCTCAAACTGGAAAGAAGTTCCTCCTGGGAAGACAAGCAAATGTTGTTAAAGAAGATGGTCGTGGATATTAATTTGCCTGCTTGTAGGGGCCTGTCTACAAATCTAGTTTGTGTAAAAGACATTCTCGACAGCTTCCCCAATTTGGAAGACCTCTCCATGGATGCCCACTGCTTTCTGGTATGTAATCTTTTAGCATGTCTCAAAAGTTCATCGTTTTCTGTGGGCATCTTCATTTTATATGTTATGTACAAATGATTCCACATTTATGGATGATAGGGAAGTTTTCTCTTTGTGGGCATCTTCATTCTATATATTAGGTATAGTTGAATCCACAATCATGTATGGCAGGGCATAGGATGGGCTAACACTTAGGTATACGAAAAAACATTTGGCGCTATTTTAGGTTTTTCTGTTTTTTTCATGTTTTAATGTATTTATGTTTATTTTTTGCATGCAGTATTATTTTGATTTTTAAATTTTTTGTCTATTCATGTTTATCATTTATATAATATGTAAAACATCTTTTAATGATAAAGTGATTCAATATTGTATTGAGAAAGGTTAAGTTTTATGCAATAGTTAAAAAAATATTGTGCCGGATTTAATATTAGAAAGGGTTTTCCAGATACAAATATGTTGACTGTGTTTTCTATCTATTTTATTATTGTTTCAGATCATATATGTACTACTTTTGTTATACAGGATTATCAGAGTTCTTTTTTTGTAAGGAAGTATTGTGGGAGCAAACAAGGTTCAGCACTTCTAGAAGGAAAACTGAGGAGAGTGCAGATGATTACATCAGAATTTGGTGAGCTGGAATTGAATTTGCTTTGTTACATTTTGCACAATTGTCCCTTGTTAGAAACATTGACACTTTCTCCACCATCCCACCAAACAGAAAGTAGCCTTGATCTAATCTTTGTGAATAAACTGTTGGGTTTACAAAGATCTTCTGCGAAAGCAAGAATATTCATTACACAAGTGAAGTGAAGAAAGATACGGAAGGCGATTGTTGGATACTCTCACATACAGTGAAAGATTTGTGGCATTTTTGCATTTATAATTTAATGATCTTGACTTTTTTCCATGTTTATATTAAGTTCCTTAGAAGCCTTTGCAAAACAAAATGCAAAATTTCCTTTTTCTTCCACGCACTTGTATTTTGGCCTAATGTGTTTTGCCTCAACTAGTACTATATCAGTAAATTTAGGATTCATATGATAAAGCATTCTGCAAGCAGTATGCGGGGTATTAGTTCTCAGATATATAAAATAAAATGTATTGGTATGCTCTATATAATAAGTCTTCGCATGTAAATGCTATCTGTAAAGTGCATCATTGATCCACGTCTGTGGTAACAAATAAGATAGTTTTCTACTTCCCTGCCCGCATTTCATGTTAAGACAGCTAATTGATTTCAGTAGGCCTGTTACACTTGCTTATTTATCCTAATTTCTATTTATCAATGATTTGCACTTTAAACAACATGGTGAGCCTGAAATCCAAATGAATGTATTATTTTATGCACCAATTAATACAAACTTGTTTTTCGAAATTCTTGTTTGATAGTAAGGGTTTTTTCCACTAATCATGTTGTATGCTTTAATAATCTCTCCTCTCTGTTCTAAAGTTCTGCTAACTGCTTTTATGTAATTATTGAATGAATACATTGATTGCTATGATATCATTCATGTACTAGTGTCTTCTCCTGTGAACAATTACTTGTTTCAGAGATTTACACATTTTCTATCATGAAATAACTTAATGAGCTTATAATCCATATACATGGAGCATTTACATGATATGTATTAAATTATTAATTCATAAAGTTTCTATAGGGTATTCATTTTCATGCAACATGTTGAACATCAGGGTTTGTGCTATCGATTGAATTTTTCTTGGTTAGTGTTTAATTATTTTTTGTTCTATAATTTTGCCAGTCACATTTACTTTTTTCTTGTACCAATTTCCTTGCCAATTTATCAGCAATTATTTGATTGAGCCTTTGGTCGAGAATCCTGTAGTATTACAGGGTATGCACAAATTTATTCAGTCCGTAAAATTTTCGAGCAATATGTTGAGTTGAGTACTATGGTCCTGTTTTTTTCCTCAGAAAAACTGAATATGTATGTTTATACTGTGTTGAAGATCATTCAAGTTAATGCATTGCACTTTTGTGTAACCCACATAGTGCTGGAACTTCCTATTAATGTAGGAGACATTTGAGCTACATTGCCACTTAGGATACGACATAGACCCATCCTGTATGAATTCTGGCAGATGCGTGCTAAAATGCCACAACTGATTTGTTATTGCAGGAAACCTGGGAAACCTGGTGTATGTCATAATATAACCTATACTTCAAGCCATTTACATATATATTTAGAATGCTGTGATATGTACTAGAAGCCTAAAATGTTAGGATTACTGCTCTGCTGTACTAGCTATTCTTAAATGTCTGATTACTCTTGCAGCCAAGGCCTAATGTTTCCAAGCCAAACATTCCGCTCTCTTGAACATAATCTCCTTTAACGAATGACCCAATAATGCCCTCATTTACTTGGGTGTAGGGTGTGTGTTAACTATGACCTTGAATATGGTGATGAGAAAAGGTGTCTCAACCTTGCAATAATACAAGTTACTATTGATGCATAAAGTACTGTTCATCCAACGACGACAGGGGGCGGGGATCTCTTCTCACGAGGGGTTAGGGGGATCATCCTCTGACTGGGTCCCTTTGTGGGGGCTCGGGGGCAGCACCCTGAAAAAAAAATTATATTTATATTTTATTGTTGTAAATCTGGACCGTTCATCATTATGTCTCATATTCGACGGCCGATATTTTATTAGCTTGAATTTTTAGAAAGCAACCCTATTTTATGAGGGCATTGTATTACGGCGGCATATTGTGATGTATTCTATGAGTCTAATAGCGGTCGTGTTGCCTCTGGATCTTTGAGTGACGATACTCTTATGAGAAGCTTGCTCTGCAGGTATATTGTAATCTTTGTGATTTTTGAATAATATATTGGGCCGCTTTTGGAGTGGGGTTTTTCTTTTGAAAGGGTTTTCCCCACATAAATCATTGTGTTGTGGTATGCATGATATTTGTGTTTATTTTTGTTTAAATTTCTATAACTTTAAAAGTTTGCATTATTCTCTTCTCAAGATTTTAGTGTAGAAAGTTGTTCCGCTACCTTAACTTTCTTACATATGAGATGGAGTTTGAACATTGCTATAAGATTTCAATATGCAGTAGCTAGGAAGTTTGAAGAGCAATAAACTCAATTTTGAAACTTACTCAAATTCTATGACATTTTTATATGGTGACTTGCCTTTGATACCCCATCAGTTCTAGCTCTTTCCATTTCTCATAAATCATTCTCTGACTGATTCTAGTCTGACATTCTAGAGAAGCGTTTCGAACATTGATTTTCCAACCCAAGCACCTATTAAAAAATGAAAACGAACACCAAAGGTTTCCCCAACAAATCCTCGTAAAAGAAGCATAGTCAGGTCAGAGAGGACAAACCCCAAATTTGTGAGCATGAATTCGAAGAAGAACTTGTGGATATCCTTGAGGAGTGCCTCATGAATCTCTTGAATGATCACTATCAATGGCGATTTGAAAATAAATACACAATGCAGGTTGATAGTAAATTGAAATCTGGCAGGGTTAAATGTTTCTTGATTCTGCAAGATTTTTAATTTATTTTATTAATTTCAAGGTTTAAATGCAATTTGAATGCCTCTCATAATCATATCTAACATAAACTGTAAGAATTTTCAACACTTCAATACATTACCCTTCATTATTAAAAAGTAAAAAGTAAAGGGGTTCATTAATTTAAAAATCTTATCAGAATTCTCTGTTTTTAGTCAGTCTTGAACTCAACATTCTCTGTTTTTTTCTTTTTTTGTGCATTGAGAGCCGTGCAAAAGGAAAAATTTAAGTGTTTCTCTAATGCTAGTGAATTTAGTGTTACTTGCAGGTTGATAAATCTAGTTTCTGATTTTCCTATTACCTAACAAGAATCTCCCAGGTGAACTAACTTATTTTTCATTTGTAAAATTAAAGGAAAATAGCAGCTAAGGGCACCTGCAACGCATGCATACTGTTTTTCAACTGCCAGCTGCTCTATGATGTGTGTATCAGACATCTATTTACTTTTTTCCATTTCAAAGTGGTATTTTTTCATCTTTTGACAGCCACGATAGTAGCTCTGTGTTTCTATATGGGTTTAGCAAAGGGTAAATCTTTGTGCTTCAATGGGAGCACCTAAAGTGCAGGTAGCAGTGGTGTTGGTGAATGTATTCTATTGACAATTGATGCCCCACTAATCTAAAGGAGCCCAAAGATGCGACAGAATCCTGGAGAAATGTGGCTTTTTAATGAAGAAAGAGACAGATAGATTTTCAATTCATATTGCATTTTCATTTTTTTTGCATTCCTCCTGAACTCTTCTGTTTTTTATAGTGGACTACAGAACAAATGAACTAAACACGTTACGTTATGCGTTCTTATAACTTTCTTATTGCAAATTATCTGGTTGCGCTATGTCAGCTTAAGTGACTTGATTTCATGAAAACCTTTATGCTCTTGGCTATCATAAAAGTATGGGTTTATGCTAAAGCAAATAATCAACCAAAGTCTGAAAGAAGTTAAACAATGTCATTATCTATCATTAGCAAACATCTTTCAGTTCTTCATATAACCTTCAAAAACATGTCTCACTTGAATTGTTCTGCTTCAGTTAGTTACTTCTACAAAAAGAGTGGATTTGAAATCCGGACATTTTATTTCTCTTCTTGAATCAAATTTGTGATTTTTCAACGTTTCAACTGTTTTGATACATTGTCTGTGCTTCTTATGGAATCGAATTTAGTCATATATGAATTCCAACTTGCATTTATAAGGCGTGCCGATGACAAAATGGAAAAAAATCTTTCTTGTAAAAAATTCTACACTGAGGTAAGATAAATTTCTCAAAAGTGAGGTTGAATTGGTTTGAAGAGTAAAAGATCTAGTCTCCTGTCAAAGGAAAGGACTAACAAATGTATTTGAATATTATTTTGGAATGGATTGACTTGATTTTTGGATTTCAATTATGCTTTTCCAGTGCTCATCATAGGTCTCCATTAATGCATGTATATGTAGGTTTGCATGATACTAGTCTACATATCCAAGTGCTATGAGGGTAGATGCAGATACGCCTCTTAAGGTGAAGATGGTGGATCCTCTAGGAGCTTCAAGGCTTTTGCATCATATAGATATAATGGCTTTCCCGAAAAAGCTAATTTTCTGTTTTCTTGACCACGTTGCTTGATATGAATAGGGTATGTTGTTGTCGATGCTAGAGTCAGTATGCATCAATTAGGCATAAAGAACTATGAAAGGAAAGGTCTGGTCTTTTTATGGTCCATGATATCAGGTAGTCTATATGGGACTCCTCGTACTTCTAATATGAGGGAGGCACCTAACTCATGATCCTCAATACGAGGTGTACATACCTTACCCCCTGCAGGATTTGAACTTGTGACCTCTCTCTCAAGAGTACAAGTTCTCCACCATTGGGCCAACTCCTTATACTCCCAATATGAAGAGTAGAGAAAGAAACTCAGATTGCAATATATAGGGTAATGAGGGCTGGAATGACTAGGTTGATAATTTAAAACAATGATCTCTTGGTTGTTTTAAAATGGAATCCCATGGGCTTTTGGAATTTGTGATACAAACAAAAGAACCAAAATAGGTATTTTGGTTTGCAAATGAATGTTAAATTCTTAATGAGTGCATGGAATTGGGAATGCCATTGTGGAGTTTATATGAATGCACACCTCCTATCTCACATCATTAGGTGGATATAATAATAAAAGAAAACAAGTATGGTGTTAATAAAACCTCATATTTACATAATTGGACTTGCCTTTTAAGTTGAGCTAATGAATGGTATCATTCAAAAGGGGCATGCAATCCAAGATTACTACAAGTATAGAATTCTTCTTCTAACAATAAAGATGTTTTGTATAATTATAATAGTTTTATTCACAATTGCAATTAGTTTTCTTTAGAGATTTCACCTTTTGAAATCTTAGGTAGATGTTGTTTAATGTTGTGAATGTTTTCTAATACATAATATACATCATTTGTTTAGATTGGAATACCAATCTATTAATATTTAACAATCATTTTTTTTTTAGCAAAGCAATCTAATGACAAGGAGTGTGTATATATATGTATGTATGTATATATGGTGTATATATGCATGCATGTATGTATGTATGGTGCATCTATCTATATATGAATAGACTGAAATATATAAATAGATTGACATACATACATACATACATGGAGAAGATACATCAATTTTTAATAATAATTTGTCTTGTTTGTGGATGACAAGGATGTGGCCAAAGATAATGAACCCCTTTTAGCATTATGGTTGGAGGCATAGAGGATTGTAATGCATGTGCTTTTCTCTTTTAGGTGTCCATCTTCTTCTTTGTCTACAATGAGGGACCTTTGCATGCATAGATACAAAGATGGAGAGGATACATCAATTTTTTAATAATGGTATTGCCCTGTTTGTGGATGACGAAGATGTGGTTGAAGACAATGAACCCCTTTCAACATTATGGTTCGAGGCACAAAGGACTATAATGCATGCACTTTCCTCTTTTGGGTGCCCATCTTCTTTGTTTGCAACGAGGGACCTTGGGAGTGCTCTCTCAAGGTGCTCTCTACTTCCCTCAACCAGGAATCCTTCTATGGAGGTGACAATAAAGACAATAATAGCAAAGAAGAAAACCTCTGTAGTGATTATGAATATACTTGCCTCCTATGATGGTGCATCCAAGATGATGGTATTTTTGTCGATGATGACCTTGATGTTGCTATTTCTGACAATGATATTTCTAAGACAAACTTCTAGTTGAAGGATGAGGTTGAGAAGGAAGACAAGCCATTGCTTGATTTTCTATTAGAGGCTTGCCTAATGGGGTAGGGGCATGACCCTGTGGTTGTTAGGGATGTTTTTGAGGTAGCCCATAATGGAGCTCAGGTTACGGCGCTAAAGAAAGGCTTTCTTCTCTCCCTAATGGTTAGATGTGGGTCTCCTTCTATTGATCCTTGTGTGGTGTCTCCCAAGGTGTCTACTGCTAATGAAGTTGATCAAACTGTGCTTGTGGCCTCTACTCAAGATGTGTAGAGGTTAGTTGATTCAAATTTTAGTGATGGTTTTATCCAAACTATTGATGGGGGCATTTGTGTGCACCTTGTTAGGGTTGCAACAAGGCCTTGTTCGAGGATTCAAAGTTTAGTTGAGGGGTTTGGCTCTTATGTGGAGTTCCCCCTTTCCCCTGCTCAAGATTTGATGGCGCCTAGTTCAATCTAGTTAGATCTGGGGTTTCAAAAGGGGTTGTGGTACATCCTAAGGAAAATTTGGTTAGTTTGATAGGGGAAAGGTCTTAGTCCATTACTTTGAAGGTTTCCAATGTGGTGGTTGACTATGATGCTTCCTACATGTAGAATGCTCTCATTGGGCAATTTTCTAGCTTCCATCTGATCATTGATGGTGTTTGGAGTTGTGTTATAAAAAGATGGAGTGTGGCTGGTCAAATTCAGGTGGTTGTAATCACAAATGGATTCTTTCTTTTTTCCTTCTAAAATTTGGAGGAAAGCATGAGAATTCAGTAGGGTATTTGGTTCCTTAGTAAGTTTGTCCTTTTAAAAAAAATGGTCTATTGGTTTTGATACTATGAAGGAAAACCTTGGTTTGGCCTCTATTTGGGTTAGAATCTAAGGGCTCCCTTTGGAGTTTTGTCATGAATAGGTTTTTCATAGTATTGTGAACTCTTTTGGTCAATTTTTATCCATTGACAATGTCACAAAGTCCATGAAACATTTATTCTTTACTAGATTCAATGTTTGTTTTGATACTAATAGGGAGCTACCAAAGGTTATAAAACTTTGTTCTAAATATCTAGTTCTTGGGAGAAAAAAATAAATGAGTCCTCATCGTAACTTTTATTGAATTGCCATAAAGCTAGGCACTTCTATTCTTGTCAAGGTGTTAAAGAACATCACCATTATCATAAAATTGGTATTGCAACTCCTCCCATGGTTGGGAAAGATAGTCAAGAAGTTGTTAAAGAGAAATCTAATACAAAGAACAAAAGAAAAGTTGTTGATATTATGACAAGCCTTATGGATGAAGCATGGGAATGTGCCCAAAAGGATAGGAGGAAGCTTGATGTTGTGACTAAGTGTCAATAGGTCGAATCAGGTTTCTCTTTGAGGTTGGAACTTGAGGATTAGGACTCTACTCCCCATTAGAATCCATTGGCTAGGTTTGGTTTTAAACCTCTGTGATCGAATCTAGGTTGCTTCTTTGAGGAGACTCTTTTGTTCCTTGTGGTCATTGATTTTTTGCTAGTTTCATTGTTCTTGCTTCAGCTTTTTAGTCTCATGTGGTTGTATCTTTTTCCCATTGTATAAGTTTTATGGGACCTTTTAAAACCCTCTTCCAATTCATAGCTTTGACCAAAATTCCTTATCTAATAAAAAATATACATATATGTATATGTATGTATACATATATGAATATATGCATACATACATACATGCATACATATATACACACATACATATACATACGTACATGCATACATAGATGCGCATACATATAAATATACATACATGTATGCATGCATGCATGTATGTATGCATTCATCTATGCATGTATGTATGTATGTACATATGTGTGTACATGTACATATATGTATGTGTATGTAGTGTCAAAAATTGTCACCCTTGACAATTTCACACTAGTTTTAGCTCCCCCTATGTGCATGGACTTAATTTTGCATCTAATCTTCTTATTTTACAAATAACTTCAAAAAATTAAAAGATGAGATTGAAAATAAACATTTAATATTTTCTACTGATGTTAAAGGCCCTAAAAAAATGGGTTTGGACTAGGGCACCCAGTGCCCTTGTCCAACCCATTTTGGCTAAAATTTAAAAATGTCGGCATCGGCATTTTAATATTTGAAAATCCAAAATCATTTTTTGGCTATGGGTATTTAATTTTCAAGAAATTAGAAGAATTGCATATAAATACAAGTCATTTTTACCATTTTAATCCTAATAAATCCTAGCAACTTTGAAGAGAAAATCCTAAGGCAATTGATTAAGCAATTGAGCAACCAAGAGAAAAATTAGCAAAATTACAACATTCATTTCAATCAAGCATCATATTAGCCATGCATCATGTTTTCATGTGAGTTTGTTCATGTTTCATGTTCATTTGTTTTGTGAGTACTAACACTTGCAAAACTTCAAATCAAGCATCAATTTCTCCTTGAAGGTGATGAGTACATGACTTTAGTCCATCAAGGAATGTAGATTTGAGTGGTGAGTTGCAACAATAGTCAACTTATCACTTGTTTATCATTTAGCCTCTGCTCGACTGAGGGTAAGCTCCTTTTTTACATCATCATAGCCGTTGTGGGGGTAGAAATACCAAAATGGGGTTTGACTTAGGCAAGTCCCTATATGACACAACCCTTCCCCCTTTTTCATGTGTGTAGGTTACAAACATGAAGTGAATTGAAGGAAGATTGAAGACTAATTGCTCATTCATGTATTCAAGCCCTACAAGTCATCAAGTCAAGAAAAATGGATTTTATTAACTTGACATATAAGTTTCGTCAGTGAGCCTGAGAGAGAAGAGCACATAGACCGAGATCAACAAGAGTGTGAAATCAAATCTTGAGTAGTTGCTACCCAATCTAGGGCATCCAACACCCATGTCCAACTGTTTTAGGACCAAATTTATATGTTAGATTCTTCTGTGTTTGCTATCTTCTGTTCTAAATTCTTTTTTTGCTTGTCTATTCTTTGTTTTTAAGAAATCTCAATAGTTTGTTGCATTTTTATAAATAACCTTGGAATATAATTGCTTCATAAAATTCAGTCAATTAACAACACATCATTCCACCCCAAAATAAAGGATTAAAACCTTGATCCACCATTATAGCTCTTCCATTAAGGTTTGCAGCCAAGTGGGTATTGAGATCATTATTAATTATTTTCATGTTTCATATTGGAAGAAGTGTGATTTAAGACCTAGATCCTTTTTTCCAATCAAACATTTTGGTGAACCCAACTATTTGTGCACTTTAAAATCTTCTAAAAACTAAATCATATAATTTAAAATCTAAGTATAATCTTCGGTTGTGTGAATTCATCATTTATGCATACATAACTTCCATAAAAAGCATTGATAAAGTCAAATTTTGCATTACATTTTCATTTAAAAGGCTAGGGTTAATTTCAGTTAGATCTAGCTCATAATTACATTAAAAAAATTGCATTAGGTCATGTTGAAATCTGAAAACAAATCTAAAAGTGTTTAAAGTTGTCACTTATGCATGTGTATGTTGTTGAAAAGTGAAAAGTTGCATTGTAGTTATTGCCATTTCAAAAAGATAGAAAATTTTCAAAATTCTAGATTAGGATCAGTTAATTACTGCACTTTAAAATCTTAAAAATTGCATTTGGACATTATTTAATGTTTTTGAAAATTGTATACACAATTGTGTTTTCCATATTGAAAAAAAATGAAATTCTATGCATTTCTAGAAATCTTCCTATCATCATACCTGAACAATTACAAGTTAGGACCCTCAAACATTGTAGAACACTTCCAAATTTTGAAATCAATAAAATTAACCTACTAGTCTAGGCCACCCACTGCCCTTGTCTAGTCAGTTTTGCCTAAAATTTGGATCAAAATTATGTCTCTATGTTTTCTATGAATTTATAGGTTCCATGCTTGCAAATTTATTTTTGTTTCTATGATTGTGTTGTGTTTGATCTTCTTTGCAAGCAAACTTAAGTGTTTTGAAACTCATAATAATTTTATGAGCTTCACAACCGGTGGTGAGCCTAAGTCTTATAACTCTTTCACACATGGTATTGCCTCTACTCAATCTGTCTTGGATTCCCTCCCTAATCCTATGTTACCAATGACTTTGTCACAACCTAAAATTCATGTGGACTTGGAGGCTACTAATGCCCATGTCTGAAGAAAAACTAAAACTATTGGATAAGGATTTATGTCTCCAAGATTACCTAAGTACCGAGCCTTTAGCTAGAGAGACAACGTCTATTGTGGACAACTTTAGGAATAAGTGTTGTGTAGTCTAGCTCACATAGTAGATGCTAACATTCTTACAACAACTATTTACGCCCAAGCATTCACGAATTCTCAAGACCAAGTATGAAAAATAGATTCCTCTCCCATAACAATGCATTTTATTCCCACATTTACACCTCTAGCCATAGCATCGAGAATACAATATAGCAGTGGTCTAAACTCAAGATTTGGGCTTCCTAGTGGGAATCCTTATAGTTTTGTCACTTCATCCATAACATCACCATCACCCCCCATAAATATGTAACACAATAACCCACCCATTATTCATGCTAGTTCACCATACTTGACAAACTCTCAAAACATGTCACCTAATGATTTAGTTATAAATCAACTTTTGTAGAACATGACATCATTACAACAACAAATTTCAAACTTAAATCAAAATCAAACCAATAAACCTCCAATGTACCTTACACGTAGCCCATTTTCGTTTGCTATCCTAAAAACACCCATATTAGACAAAACATTGAAACACCCCAATTTGAAAAATACAATAGTAAAGGAGATCCTAACAACCATGTGTCAACTTTTATTTCCTTGTGTAGTGACTTCATTTTTCAAGATGCACTCCTAGAAAAATTGTTTTCAAGATCATTGAAAGACATGGTCTTGGATTGGTTTTGTTCATTGCCAAACACCTCAATTACCTAATTCACACAACTCATTAGTGCATTTCTTCAACATTTTCAAGTGAATATTGGTCCTCAATTGACGTTAACAGATTTAGTTCATTGTAAACAAGGACCCAAAAACAAGGTAATAGAATTTATAGGATGATACCAATATTTTTACTCACAAATCTCCTATAGTCTTCCAAATACTGATATTCAAAGGGTGTTTAGAGAAAAATTGCAACCTAATATTTAAGAATAAATATTGTTGATGAAATATACATCCTTCACACATTTGTGTATGACTCTTCATGATTATCAGATATCACTTAGTCGATATGAAGGTACACCTTCATCAACTCATATTGGTCAATCCAAAGTTGTGACACAAAATAATTATCAATCATTTAAAAAGAAAAAGAAAAACTTTATTAAAATAAACACTCCTTAAATGGCTAATAATATTGACACATAAGTCTCTACCATAAATACAAATCCATATCAATTTAGGCAAAGAGATAGGAATTTTTCATAATTTCTCAATTCTCCATGCGATAATGTTGCAGTTATTAAACAAGAACATGATTCAACTCCCTCTGATTAGGCTTGTTGACACAACTAAACCTTTACCACCAAAATTTAACACAAAATATTTTTTCAATATCATTGTACACCTAGACACAATATAGAACAATATATGCATCTTAGGCATCAAGTGCAAGACTTATCGACTCTAATCAAATCTAGTTGACTAATGTTAATGATAAAGAAATAAATATATTTCACCACCTAACCAAAACTTGCAAATATTTATAAACCCATTGCCAAATCATTCATCAAACTTTATGCAATGTAGTGATAATGGTGAAGATGACAATGATCTATTCAACGTTGTAAACACAAAAGAAGTTCAACCTCGTAAAGGCAAAACCACTTTGTTGTCTAAATTTTTTTTCACACATATTGATGCACCCATAAACGCACCTAATGGTCCTCTTTATATCACCAATAGAATTAATGATAAACCCATAAGGGGCAAACTCAAATTGATCTCGTGTGTGTAGAGAATGTGATCATCGAAGAATTCTTATTTGTGCATGAAATTTACAAAGATAATTATGAACAATCGAAAGCATGGTTAAAACTCATGATGGTTCCATTCGCCCTATGATAGTTTTGATAACTCTATCGGTAAAAGTTGGACGTAAAAAAATAGATGTTTCATTTATCATAGTTCTGATGTCAAACCAATTTTGTGTGAAGTTAGGCTATCCATGGTTACACTCCATGAATGTGGTCTCATCGATTATTCACAAATGTATAAAATTCCCATTTAAAGAAGAAATACACGCTATTTATCATAGTGTGTTTAAACATTTGGCCTCTCATGGAAATTTTTCACTAGATTACTTTTGTCCTCAACCTATCGAACCCTTTAAGCCTCATGAGGAATTTTTATTCATGTCATATCAAAATTTTAAAGCTAAATGTATAGTTGAGTTATCCCTTAGTGATATCCTTCTTGAGGTTCCTCAGTCTATAGTGACTTTGATGGATATTTCTTCTACCCCACATGTAGTGAAGGAACCTAAGTCTAAACTAAGTATCCTCCCTTGTCACCCTAACATGTATGCTACAATTCCACCTTCACCGTCCTATAAAAGACCAAGAGAAAACTATGTAATTAACTTTGTGCTTTCAAAGGAAAAACAAGTCTTTAGACCTAAGAATACAATGGTATCCCAACCCATGGTGGTCCCTTCATTTCTTCCTCCAAAGGAAGAAAAGAGACTGGTGTTGGGAAACACCTCCATTACTCGCTCACAAGATGAGAAGTGTGTGAGAATAAATAGAAGTGCAAAAGAATGTAAACAAAGATATCGTGTTATATCTCATCAACTTGTAGAAAAATGTGAAACCTTACCTAATGATCATCCATCCATCCAATCCCACTTTGTCGAATCACCTCCTGCCCATCCATCCTCATCATTTCCAAACTCCACTCACAACCCTCGCCAAACCATGAAATTGAACCTTACTTATCCCAATGTAAGCAAAAACTGAAAGAGGCTCCAATGAATGATGGTGCTCACAATAATCCTAATAGTACAAATATGCAACCTATTTTTATACATTTAGATAGTTAATATGAAGATAAACAAGAAGAACAAAAATAATATCATAATGAATTAACTCTTATATTTTTAAAATAAATTAATCTAAACGAGGGTAGCCATGATGATCCTCCTAATGAGAGTGACTCACCACACATTGAACTCGGTGCTACTCCTTGTATGAAACTTCTTGTATTCTCTTTAGTGTATTGTTTGCCTTCCATTTATGATATTGTTTGCCTTCCATTTATGATGAGAAAGATTGGGATGCAAACAATTTTCTTTAGATCGGCTCACATGTGTAATACCTTTGTGTGTGTTTTTGTGTGTTTTCTTACTCGTGATGTAATCTCTTGTGATGTGTTACTTGGCATGTTTTTATGTTTGTTAATTTTCTTTGAATGACCCTTATTGTTCATGTTGGCACAATGATACAAAGAAAATGAATCTATCATGAAATTCATCTATTTGTATCTCCAATCTTATTTATGTAGTGGCCATGTGCATGATCATGATGGGCCAACAAGTGGCAATAGGAAAAAGTAGCGTTTTTCACTCGCCAAAAAATGCG